>CAIGQW010054063.1:3779079-3811562 GCA_903798125.1 Danio choprae | reverse complement strand
CACACACACACACACACACACACACACACACACACACACACACACACACATATACACACATCACACATATACACACATATACATCAGATCTGTCTGGTTCTCATATTGCACAGCTTTTTATTTTTATTTATTTATTTTTTTAATATGGTTTAAGTGCTTTCTAATAGGATTAATCAGACAGTGAATGCTTTTTTTTACTTTTAAAACATATCATTGTTTGTCTTTTAGCTTTAGCAAAGCATTATCAAGGTTAAAATATCAACAACAATAATTACTGAAATATTGTAGTCAATATATAAAACAAACAATTATTGTGTCTAAAACTGTAACTAACCTAATATAAAATTATTGTTGAGCTATTTTTTTATATTAATATTACATTTACAATTACAGCATTTAAGTGCTACTGGTATTTGGGAAGTGTCTCTCTTGCTTTTGTGATATAATTTAAATACATAAATAATATATTATAAAAATATATAAATTTATATAAATGTATATTTTCTTAATTATATGGTTTAGCTGCTTTCTAATAGGATTCATCACACAGTTAATGCTTCCCAAACTTTCAAAATATGTTATGGTTTGTTTTTTAGCTTTAGCATAGCATCATCAAGGTTACACGCTTAATGTCAAAAACAATAATTATTAAAATTCTGTAATATATATTGCACAACTGTAGTATCTACTACATAATATTTTGTAATATATAAAGTGATTTATATTATAAATGTATAATAATTGTTTTTAAATTTATTCAGTAAAAGAGACAATGAGCTTCTGCTGCGGCTGATTGCCAACCTGAACATGCTGATGCGAGATGAGAGTGTGAACGTGGTGAAAAAGGCCATTCTGACGCTCACTCAGCTCTACAAAGTGGCTTTACAGGTATCAGTTATTACACAGTATTTACTATTTGGCTGAGCTAATATTTGTAGGTGTCTGACACTAGTTTGATTGGATCTACTAGTGGCTGGTGCGCACTAAGAGTGTCACAGACAGGCAGGAGGCATGCTGGGATATGGTAACTCAAATGAAAGGGGATGTCCTGGCATTGCTGGATTCGGATAACGATGGAGTCCGCACTCACGCCATCAAATTCACAGAGTCCCTCATCATCACTCTGTCACCACGAACAACCGACTCCGACACGCCCAAGAAGCAGGAGGGCGACATCAGCCTGGATAAAATCCCCAAAGACCACACATATATTCGATATGGTAAGAGCAGGATCACATTTTTGGGAGTTATTCACATTTATATTGTCTTTGGGTTTTTTTTTGTTAATGTCAAATAGTGCTAAATAATTCATCAAAATTGTGATTTGCATATGGCGTGATGCCAAAATCCCAAAAGCTGTGATTTTTAATAAAATGAATATATGTGCTGCATGTTACAGAGTGATTTGGTCACATATGCAGCTCATGATTTCTCATAATTACCATTGGTTTTGTTTCAGAGGATGTAGGTTCATTGTAAATTGTATTGCTGTGAGTTCAGGTTGCTTATAACATGAATCTTCATAAACCTGCATTGAGAAGCAAGTTTGGCAAAAATGAAAGATTTACAGTTTAGCATTTGAAACTAAAGAAAGCAAGACTGCCATAAATATTACAATTGTAAAATATTGTGTTTAAAATTAATGATTGTAATAGTAATTCTAATTGTTTAATTTGTTTATTTAATAATAAAAATATTATAATTAATATATTAATAATACTTATTCAACATTAATATTTAATATATAATTAATAATTATACTCATTCTTGTTATTATTATTATTATGATTATTATTATTATTATTATTTATTAGGTATATTGAAATGTAATCATTAAAAACTACAATTCGTTTGTGTTTTTTTTTAAGTGAAATATTGTGATATGAGTGAATTTGTAGTAATGATTAAGGTTAATTTGATTTCGAATCTTCATCATCATCACCATTATTATTATTATTATTATTTAATATAGTAATAATAGTTTAGACCAAATTCTACACTGTCCAAAAATACTTGGAAATATTGCAATAATAATAAGATTTCTTGAGTAATTAATATGGGGATTTAATTTACAGATCAGCTTCAAAAGCTCTTCTTCACAAACTGGATGTTGTTTGCTATGCAGCAATTCGTTTTGTTACCAGTGCGCCATTTAATACTCATCACTGTCAACTGTATTCTTTATTGAATTGGCCTTCTCTTCAATCACGTCGATAAATTCATTGGTTTCTGTTAATTTGCAAAACTCTTATTGGGAAAACTCCACTACTCAACTCAACTCCACAGTCACTTCTTAACATTCAGGAAACACGTCGAAATCTGCGCTCTAGTTAATAAAGGTTTATTAACCTTTGCATACCCAAAGTTTGCACTTCATTTGGTTGCTGCTCTTTTCAGTTTTCTGCTGCTGATACTTGGAATCATCTGCAGCAGACCTTAAAGCTCAACACTTTCATTTCACTATCATCTTTTAAAAATTCAATCCAGTCAATAGTACAAGATCACTGTGCTTGTTTTTAGTTTTTCCTTGGTTTTAAATGTTATGATCTGCATTTGTAAAATTGTTATTGTATTGTGTCCCTGCTGCTTTGTACTGTATCTGCTTTTTATGTTGCCTCGTCATTGTTAATGAGAACTGGTTCTCAATTGACTTACCTGGTTAAATAAATAGTAGTAGTAGTAGTAGTAGTAAGAATAGTAATCATAATAGTAGTAGTAGTAGTAATAGTAATAATAGTCATTACTGATTCATGATTTAATAATAATTGCTTAATAATTTATGCAGCTTTAATGACTCAAACTCTTAAATGTTGTACAGAAATATTTAATGTTATTTTCTTTGGTTTGTTTTTCCTTTTTCCTCAACTGCCGCATCTTCATCGTGTCCTGCTCTAAGACA
Source organism: Danio choprae (assembly GCA_903798125.1). Taxonomy (NCBI): domain Eukaryota; kingdom Metazoa; phylum Chordata; class Actinopteri; order Cypriniformes; family Danionidae; genus Danio; species Danio choprae. The sequence goes on along the minus strand of CAIGQW010054063.1, from coordinate 3,808,663 downwards.
CCTTATGTGAGGAGGGTAAGACAGCTCTGGATCAGCTGTTAAAGTTCATGGTTCACCCTGCCATCTCCAGCATTAATCTCACCACTGCACTGGGATCACTGGCCACACTGGCCCGACAGCGGCCCATGTTCATGTCTGAGGTGGTGCAGGCCTACGAGATGCTACACGGTGAGTTGTGTCCACTGACATTGTTAGATAAGTGCAACGGTGCTACATGGTGGCGCATTGCCTATGAGGCTGCCAACTAGGGCTGCACGATATTTGGAAAAATCTGATATTGCGATATTTTATTTTTCTTTGATTAAATATTGGGATATGTATACAGTTTCACAAGATGGCTTGAATAGCTCTTGATGGAGTCTAACAACATGTAGGTATAGAAATTCAATAATCACAAGACAACACTGCTTTCCTTGCTTTGCTTTGTCTCATTTGTAGTCTGAATACCTAAAGGTTCTTAGATCAGTTAAAAATATTGTTTTGTTTTCACTGAGCTGAAATAAGTCAAAATTAAGAGTTTTTCCTTAAAGCAAAATTATCTGCCAATTGTGTAGGCAAAATAATCTTATTTTCGCATTGAAATGTGGAAATTTGGACTAGAAACAAGACAAAAGGTTTTAGTAGGGAAAGCATTTTTTTGCATAAATTGTATAAATAATTAAATGCAATTAATCTTTGTTACACCTCCAAACATCATCATTTTTTTGTGCCCAACTTGTTTTAAATTCTCTTGAAATGCTCAGTCACAGGCCTTAAAAACAAATGCAAATTAATAACTTTTACTCTATTATAGTTAAACTTGGCAATTAAATTCAATTGAATTCATATTTATTTCTATAGCGCTTTTACAATGTAGATTGTCAAAGCAGCTTAAAAAGAGAAGTTCTAGTAGATTGAAACTGTGTCAGTCCAGTTTTCAGAGTTGAAGTTCAGTTTAGTTCAGTTCAGTGTGGTTTAATTTTCACTGCTGAAAGTCCAAATATTGAAGAGCAAATCCATCAATGCGCAGTTCCACAAGTCCCAAACCAAGCAAGCCGGTGGCAAGGAACAAACTTCACCAGTCATGGAAGTTAAGGAAAAAAAACCTTGAGAGAAACCAGGCTCAGTTGGACACGACCATTTCTCCTCTGGCCAAACGTCCTTTGCAGAGCTGCTGTCTAGGCGGCAGAGGCTGAAGAACCCTGGACGTCCAATGTGGAGAAACTGTGGGTGTGAGTAGGTCACCAGCAGGTGTTCAGGTCGGCCCACGAGATCAGTGCGGAGACTCGTCTGTCACTGGGGTCTTTCAGGAATCAGTCTCATGCTCTCCACCACCACAGCATCTGCTCAGGATACGGCCTGGTTTAGGATTATGGAAACCTCGGGAATACTAAAAAACAGAATAACATAAGCCTAGATGCCAGATATGAGAAAGATCTACCGCCTACAGTTGATTTTGATATTCTGGGAATTAGCAGTGACTCTACAAATCACGTGTGCTCTGTGGCTCCTCCTCAACTATGATTCAGACTCAACATTGTGATTTCAATGCTGAAACAATATATTGTGCAGCCCTACTGCCAACTTATCTAGTAGTTTCTTTAGTTCTTGATCGGTTTTCCTGTGCTCAACAGCTAACCTGCCTCCAACTTTGGCTAAGTCCCAAGTGAGCAGTGTCCGCAAAAACCTGAAACTGCACCTGGTGGCGGTGCTGAAGCATCCCAGCAGTGTGGACTTCCATGTCCAGATCTCCACCCTACTGCAGGACCTGGGCATGTCTCAGACCGAAATTGCCCGCTGCACGCCAGTTGCCGTACAGCCCCGTAAGAGACTCCACCACGAGCCCTATGTGGAGGGCAAGAGGATCAAAATGGGTGAGAGGCTGTTTTCATGAGCTGTGTGTTGTCGATCAAACTCAAAACGAGGGGATTAATGCTTGGTTTGTGCTTACAGAGGCCGTGGAGGATGATGAGGATAAGGAGGAACCGGCTCCAGTCGTCACCCCAAAACCATCCTCCTCCGTCGGCACCCAGTCAGCCATTGATCTCACTGCTGAGTTCCTGTTACCTTTGCTGACGTCAGACAATGTGGCCAACCTGGTGCGTACATGACTAATATGTGAATCCCTAACATGTCTGGTCTAAACTAACGTTAAGCTGTGTTGTTCCTCTTGGATTTTTTGTGTGCATGATTTGCTGTGTGGTTTTGGAGATTAAAATGTGCTTCTTCACATGTATAATAAGTAATAATAATACAGTTCTTATTATCATTATTATTATTTAGTCTAATAATGCATCTAGAAAAATTTATTTATATTTAAGACATAAAAATATATTTCCAAAAATATACTCTTTATAAAAATGTTTTATTTTACAATTCAGGTTATATTACGCAAATATGGCTTCTGTTTTTCACTTTGAAATTTTAAAAGCCTCAAGCTTTTATTTTGGTGGGAAACTACAGGAAGTTAATGTTATTCGGTTTACTTTATTTTGTTTATTTTGTTTATTTAATCATTTCTATTTGACATTTTTCCTAATGTTAGTCTGTTTACTTTAGTTTGTGTTCGTTTATTTATTTCAATTTAACATTTTTGGTAATTATTTTCATATTCATCTTCTTGTGAACACTTGTTTGCATGCCTGTGTGATGACATCTTTACAAACATTTAAAAAGAATTATATTTTTATTAGAATGTAAAAGATGTATGCAAGTATGCATTTAAAATCAATTTGTCAAAAGCCTGTACTGAGTTCCATAAAATTCTGCTTAATGCTGTAACTTGCAGTTTTTATGTTTCCATTCAATGCAGGTGCTCATCAGTATGGTTTACCTACCTGAAGTGATGCCAGCCTCTTTCCAGGCCACTTACACTCCAGTGGAATCGGCTGGCACTGATGCCCAGATCAAACATTTAGCCAGGCTGATGGCTACACAGATGACTGCAGCTGGACTGGGACCAGGTGAGCTTTAGAAGGAAAAAAACTCCTCTCAGAACAGCTGTAAAATAGGGTATTTATTTTTATTTTTTTTACGATACTAACATGTATTGATACTAAGAATATTCATTCATTCATTCATTTTCCTTCGGCTTAGTCTCTGATTTATCAGGGGTCACCACAGTGGAATGAACTGCCAACTATTCCAGCATATGTTTTACGTAGCGAATGCCCTTCCAGCCGCAACACAGTACTGGGAAACACCTATACACACACACACACACACACACACACACACACTCTCATACACTACGGCCAATTTAGTTCATCCAATTCACCTATAGCTCATGTCTTTGGACTGTGGGAGAAACCGGAGCACCCTCAGGAAACCCACGCCAACAGCCGGGACTCGAACCAGCGACATTCTTGGTGTGAGGCAACAATGCTAAACACTGTGCCACTGTGCCGCCATACTAAGAATAAAAAAATAAAATGTTCATTTTGATTTCAAAAAGACTTTGAAATTGTACCAGAACTGTTTGTTTAGAAAAACACCCACAATGCAATGTTAAGACATTTAAAGAATAAAAACAAATTGAATGATTTAAGTATAGTTTGAAGTATACGTAAATATAGAAAATTTAAAATACAGTTAAATGCAAAACAGAAAAAATGTACAGAAGTTCAGCTTTGTTTTATTTCGGCCAGAATAAAAGCAGTTTTTAATTTTTTTTTAAGGTCAACATTTATTAGCTCACTTAAGCAATATCTTTTTTCGATTGTCTACAGAACAAACCATCGTTACACAAGCACTTGCCTAATTACCCTAACTTACCTAATTAACCTAGTTAAGCTTTTAAAAGTCACTTTAAGCTGTATACTAGTATCTTGAAAAATATCTAGTAAAATAGTATGTATAGTCATCCTGGCAAAGATTAAAGAAATCAGTTATTAGAAATTAGTTATTAAATCTATTATGTTTAGAAATTTGTTGAAAAAATCTTCTTTCCGTTAAACAAAAATTGCTAAAAAAATATAGAGGGTGGCTAATAATTTTTAAGAGGGCTAATAATTCTGACTTCAACTGTAGGTACCGGTGCAAATACGCAATACACTTTGCTTGTTGAATATCATCTTCTCTGTTCTCTGCTGCACAGGGCTGGAGCTGTGTAAGGCTCGAGATGAAGAGGTGAAGGAAGAGGGTGGAGCGGGAGAGTCCAGCTCCAAAGACCCTCTCATCATCCGTAAGCTCTCTGCGGTGTCCCTTGGTCAAGCCATCTCGGTGGTCGGAGCATCGGCAGCCTACAAGAGCCCCATCATTGAAGAGGCTCCACAGATTAAGAAGCTTCCAGAGCCCATCCTGCCCACCACACAGCTCAAGTAAGATTGTCCCCATAACACAACACGTTATGATTACCCAATTAGTTCATTAAAGGGCTCCTATTTTATCCCTTTTACAAGACGTAAGATAAGTCTTTGGTGTCTCTAAAATGTGTGTGTTAAGTTTCAGCTCAAAATACCCATCAGGTTATTTATTATACAATGCAGAATATGTCAATTTTGCCCTCAAACTAGAGTGTAGCTGTTTTTGTAGCCTGTGCCTTTAATGTAAATTAGCTGGTTCTCCCTGCCAACCGTTCCCACATGCGTGTCTGCTTCTCATGCCTTATGTCAGATAAACAGCAGTCAGTGACCGAGACAGACACGGATGAAGCAGAAATCCAGCTCATTAGTCAAAAATATCAAGTAAGATTATTTGATGTAACTGTGGTGGAGTTTATTCAAGCCTTTCTGAAATGATGAGTCACACACAAATGTCGTTACAAAGTTTGCATTACACACACATGCGTGTTTACTGACATCATGCGGCTGTGGTGATTCCAGCGGCCATTTTACGGTCTTTACCTTATTACAAACATGTTCCGTTTTAAAACCATTTTAAACTTGTAAAACTCATTCTTGAGCTGCAGCTGATCACAGAGAATTGGAACAGATCTTTTAATCCCAGTTTCTTTGAAAATCCTGTTCTGTGGACATGTTTGTATGCTTTACTATGGAGACATGTCAATACGCGGCTGTCAATCAATTCAGTGGGCAGGGAAACCTCACTCCCACGTCACATTGTGGTGGACCTCAGAATCGCTGGTATTTTGATCCCATTTTAATTTAAAAAGAGACTTGTTGTGTTTATATCACTCCAATATAACTGTGGACATGCTATACCTACACACAGTTCTGTCCAAACTGCTTCCAAAAGTTGATTTTGCATCATCCCTTTAATGCTGTGTTTGTCTTTTGCGTCAAGAATTTATTTATTTTAATTTTTTTGTGCATTTCAGCCACTTGATTCACAGTAAATGAAAAAGCTATATTTTGGAACAGAAACATTGTTATTCATCTGGTTTGATAGTCTCTTACGGTGGTCTTTCTTCTCCTATAACCCTCCTCCAGAGCCCCAGGTGCCAGCGGCAGAAAAAAAGTGTTCAAATTGGCAGATGTGGTGCAGCCGTTTTCAGAAGTTCAGATTGAGAAACTCACCAACATGGCCATCAAGCGGATCCTCTACTCTGAGAAGGCCATTGCACAGTCTGGGATGTCCCATGTGAGCCTGCTTTTGAGGACTTTTCTGTCTATACTCAACCATTATATACATTTTACTCTCTTTTTGTTTTTCTCCCAGGTCCGAGTGAAGCTGCTTGCACGGTTGGTGACCCAGTTTGAGGGAACAAAGAAAAACGATTTGCTGCAGTTTGTCCTGGAGGATATGCGGAGCAGAAGTGAGCTGGCATTTTCTCTGTTGTACCACGAATATAACGAATACCTGAGTCAGGAACCATCGGGCTGTCTGGACAGCTATGAGCACTGTCTGTTCACACTGCTGTCCGGCCTGCAGGAGAAACCTGAGCAGAGGGACGGGTGAGCATCATCACGAAAAAAACCCAACATGATATAATCAGTGAATGAACACAACAGCACTTTTAAAGGAAGAGTTCACCCAAAACTGAAAATTCTGTAATCATTTACTCATCCTGCTCTTTTTATTTTTCCAAACTTGTTTAACTTTATTCATTCTTTATTTATTAACACAAAAGAAGATATTTTGAAGAAAGCTGGAAACCTGTTACCATTGACGTCCCTAATATTTGTATATCCTACTATGGAAGTCCATGTTTACTACTTCAAAATATCTTCTTTGTTGTTCAATAGAATAAAGAAACTTGTAAAGGTTTGGAACCACTTGAGGGTGAGTAAATTTACATTTTTGGGGGTGAACTATCCTTTTAAGGTGCATTTAAAATACATTATTATAAATGAATGTTTCTAAATACTTTGTCAGACTTATTATTTTGATTAAAGAGGTTTTAAGTTATTATACATGTGATTTAACAAAACTAGTTTTACTATTCTATGATTTTGGTTAAAGATTGCATGACATGTAAGTATATGTTTAGTATTCCATATAGTTTTAGGGTGCTTTCACACCTGTAGATTGATTAATTTGTTCTGAAACAGGGATTAAAATGGTTGCAATGTTTATTTTTGTTCTTGGTGCGGTTCGTTTTCACACAGCAGAGTTTCTAAACGGACCAAAATAGTTAAAAGTCACGTGCAAGTAAACTATTTTCACGGTTTATTTATCAGAGTCCCATGGATTCTGCTCAGCTGTCACATCGTTTTTTTAATTTATGATGATAAGCAATAAGACATTATAAGCGAAAAGGTGCACTTTTATTTTGACACCCACAGATATCGTCAACAAATATAAATCAGAGAGGTAAGACTTTCTCATACATAGCCTCATTTCAGTTGTCAAGTTTTGTCTATCTATTGAATCAATCAATCTATTAAAAAACATTGGCTAGAATTAGGCATTATGGGCTTAAATTATAGAGAGAAATAACAGATGAACCGAGACTGCAGTCAGATCATGAAGCAGATCAATGTTGATTTTTCTTTCAAGGTGTCAGTGCAGAAATGAACGAAACATTAGGCCTAATACAAAACATTATAAGATTAAAATATTGAAAAAATCATCAGATGGTAATCTCAGTCATTTTTCTAACGAATAAACAGCACTCGTTAATATTTCAGCATGCCTTCACTTTCGTATGTCGGATCTGATCGCGATGCGGGTTTCACATATGCTAAACGAACCACGCTAACTGGCCAAAGGAGATGGGTTCCGAAACAAACGTCTAGGTGTGAAAGCACCCTTAGTTGAGTAGGGCATGTGTATGTAGATTTTACTTTTAAATTGATGTTTGTACTTTTAATAATGTGTCACATTGAAGAAAAAACTAACTAATAAATACAACAAAAAACTAAAATAAGTAAAATATTATATTGCATGATAAATAAAGGCAAATTAAACCCTTTTTATGACCAATTTAATAAAAGTGATGCATAATTTAAAGGCAGAACAATAGGACAATATTCTTTACTTCCTGGAGGACCACCAGCTCTGCACATTGATTCAGATCTTCAGTTCATTAGCAGAGACTGGAAGACCTGTAATGGGTGTGATAGACAAAGGAGACATCCAAAACATGCAGTGCTGGTGGTCCTCCAGGAACGTGGTTGAGAAACACTGGAGTAGGGTTTCTGGAGGTCATAGGTTTTAATTTGCAGCTTTTGAAATTAAAGGCACTGAAAAAATATTTTACTTATTTTAGTTTTTTTGTTGTATTTATTAATTAGTTTGTTTTTTCTTCAATGTGACACATTTTTTAAAAGTACAAATATCAATTTAAAAGTAATCTACATACACATGTGCACAAAAATAACACCCATATGTTGTTTATAATGGTTTAGGATGAAGTTTAGCTTGTCATCTCGCAGGGCATTTTCACTTTCCAAACAAATTTCATTGTCAACTACACAAATTCAGTGGATGTTTTTATGTAACTATTTAAAAACTAAACAAAACAAGAAGTACTTATCTATACTACTGATGTGTGTTTTCTTTTATGTTTAAAATATCTGTCATATTCACAGGCTTTTCACCAAGATTGTGTTGGAGGCTCCGATCATCACAGACTCAGCACTGGAGGTCATTCAGCGATACTGTGAAGACGAGGTCTGCCACATCCATACACTCATGTTTCCATTGCACTTTATTTTACAGTGCACTAAAATTTGTTTCATGCTCAAAAAATTATCTTTTACATGCTTTTTATTAGTGTTGTCTTCAATATCGGTATTTAAATGTAAACCCATTTTTTTAATCCCTTAACTGTTGACCACAGTTTGAGTTCACACCTGAAAATTATATGTAATAAAGGCATATTACATACAGTTTGTCAAGATCTGTGGGACAGTGATAATTAAGGCATATTACATAGTTTGTCAAGATCTGTGGGACAGTGACAATTAAGTTGTTTTTAATCAGCCACAATACTATAAACTGTTAACAATCAGAATTTGTTTAAAGTTATACATCTAATTCATTACATCATCAGGTTGCAGTATTATATAAAAAATTAAACACATAATTAGTGTTAATTATTGATCTTGGTAGTGTAATAGTTGTTAGCGTTGGTAAATAGAAGCCATATAAAAATGCTTTTATGTTTGACGAAACGACTGGTCGTAAAATGGTGCCAATAATCTAGTTAAAACTACTTGCAATCAGAATTTAGTCAGTGTGTGTGCACTCAGCAAAAATTTGTTTTAAGCTGCAACTAATCTGAATACCTCTTACTGGCCATTGCATCCATAACGGAAGCGTGTGTTATTGGTTATAAATTTCAGCCACAAATTGACACTTATATATTTTCACGTTTCACTTAAATTGTGACAGCCATAAAAGCTTATTTCAGTTCAGTTGTGCATTTTTTTTTTTTTTTCGTTTTTTAGTCTTGCATAACAAAGAAAGTACTGGGTTATTTATGGCACGCTGTAAAAATGTGTTAATTAACAGTTGCTTATATCTTGTGATTCAAACGTGTTTTTTTCCCTTTCTTTTATCAACTTTTTTGTGTGTAATTAATTACTATTCTTTTTAACTCAAGATGCAAAAAATTGCAAAAAAACTCAAGATGCAATAATGAAATCTAAAATAAATGGAAACACAGTTGAATTACAAACTGGCTAGCTGTTAATTAACAGATATTTTGATAGTGTAGCTACATGGGTTAAGTTTAGGTTTAGTGTTAGTTGCTAATTATTTCCCAGTAGTTTCCCTCAGTACAGTGCATCAGGAAAGTATTAATAGCGGTTTACTTTTTCCACGTTTTTTTATGTTACAGCCTTATTCCAAAATGGATTAAAGTCTTTTATTTCCTCGAAATTCTACACACAATACCCCATAATGACAATGTGAAAAATTATTTTTTTTAAATGTTGCAAATTTATAAAAAATAAAAAACCTGAAAAATCACATGTACATCAGTATTCACAGCCTTTGCTCAATACTTTGTTGATGCACCTTTGGCAGGAATTACAGCCTCTTTTGAATATGATGTCACAAGCTTGGCACACCTGTCTTTGGGAATATTTGCCCATCACTCTTTGCAGTACCTCTCAAGCTTTATCAGGTTGGATGGGAAGCGATAGTGTACAGCCATTTTCAGATCTCTCCAGCGATGTTCAATAGGATTTAGGTCTGGGCTCTGGCTGGATCACTCAAGGACATTTACATTCTCAAAAACTTGTTGTGAAGCCACTCCATTGATATTTTGGCGGTGTGCTTTGGGTCATTGTCCTGCTCGCCCCAGTCTGAGGTCAAGAGCACTCTGAAGCAGGTTTTCATTCAGGATGTCTCTGTACATTGCTGCATTCATCTTTCTCTCTATCCTGACTAGTCTTCCAGTTCCTGCTGCTGAAAAACATCCCCACAGCATGATGGTATTAGCCTGGTGATGAGCTGTGCCTGGTTTTCTTCAAACATAATGCCTGGCATTCACTCTATTCAGACCAGAAAATTTTGTTTCTTATGGTCTGAGAGTCCTTCAGAAGCCTTTTGGCAAATTCCAGGTGGGCTGCTATGTGCCCTTTACTAAGGAGTGGCTTTCGTCTGGCCACTCTACCATACAGGCCTGATTGGTGGATTGCTGTACAGATGGTTGTCCTACTGTAAGGTTCTCCTCTCTCCACAGAAGAACGCTGGAGCTCAGACAGAGTGACCATCGGGTTATTGATCACCTCCCTGACTAAGGCCCTTCTCCCCCGATCTCTCAGCTTAGATGGCCGGCCAGCTCTAGGAAAAGTCCTGGTGATTCCAAACCTCATTGGAACTTTCAGAGCAGCAGAAATTTTTCTGTAACCTTCCCCAGCCTTGTACCTCGAGACAATCCTGTCTCGGAGGTCTACAGACAATTCCTTTGTCTTCATGCTTGGTTTGTGCTTTGACATGCACTGTCAACCCTGGGACCTTATATAGACAGGTGTATGCCTTTTCAAATCATCTCCAATCAACTGAATTTACCACAGGTGAACTCCAATTAAGCTGCTGAAACATCTCCAGAATGATCAGTGGAAACAGAATGTACCTGAGCTCAATTTGAACTTCACGGCAAAGGCTGTGAATACTGATGTACATGTGATTTTTCAGGTTTTTTATTTTTAATAAATTTGCAACAACTTTTTTCACATTGTCATTATGGTGTATTGTGTGTAGAAGTTTGAGGAAATAAAATGAATTTAATCCATTTTGAAATAGGGCTGTAACAAAAAAATGTGGAAAAAGTGAAGCGCTATGAATACTTTCCGTATGCAGTATGAACAAGCGGCACAAGACTAAAATAAAGCAGTACTGTTTTGTTTTGTTTAGGGTTTTTTTTTTTATACATTGAGATATATAAAAAACACATTTTATAAGAAGGTCTAACGTTCATCGTTTGTCCTTCAGTCACGTGTTTACCTGGGCATGTCCACATTAAAGGAGCTCATCTTCAAACGGCCGTCCAGACAGTACCAGTACCTCAATGTCCTGCTGAATCTCACCTCTCATGAAAAAGAAAAGGTGGATTTTGAATCATGTGTCGTTCATTATTGCTCCTATATTAATTTTCACAGTAGTATAATAACAATCCCAATGCTGTTCAGGTGCGGTCGACTGCTCTCAGCTTCATCAAGCGCATGTATGAGAAGGAACATCTGAAGGACTGCATTGAGAAATTCGCTCTCACCTACATGCAGTTTCTGGTCCATCCCAACCCCCCATCTCTTCTGTTCGGAGCTGGAGAAGATACAGGTTCAGAAACATTTTCTAAACTTAAGGGCTCATGTTTACAAAACATTTTATGTTCCCACTAAGAGCGTTAAGAACGTCACTGGTTTGAGTCCCGGCTGGGCCAGTTGGCATTTCTATGTGGAGTTTGCATGTTCTCCCCGTGTTCGCATGGGTTTTCGGGGTGGTCATTTCTAGTGATTAACAGTTTTATCGATTCTTAAGCAAAAAACAGAATAGAATACAGTATCTCTGTACAGAAGATACTTTTACCCTGTAAACAAACCAGTCCCCAACTAAGGCATTGTGGTCACAACTTGGCTATAATTAAAAGCAATTGAAACCTTTGATATACAAATGTCAAAGTGAGAGGAAAAAAAACCCAACTAAATGCAAATAAATGAGGTGAAATTAATAAAATCAGTCCTTATAAACCCATCAAATTTACACAGTCATAATACTTCTCACTCATTGTAATCTTTGACCCATATCCAAATAGTTTAACTTGGACCATTTTTTATAGCATAAGTATACTTTGTCCATCTGCTTATATGACATTTTTTCAAAAGCAGCTAATTCTACTGCCCACTGCTGAAAGGAAGGGGCATCCTCTGATTTCTAGCTCCTGATTATTATTTTTTTTACCAATCAGTAAGCTGGTTTGAATCCAAGATTTTGTATATTTATCTTTAATTTCAATGTCTGTCCACCCACCTAATATAAACAATTTAGGATATAGTGATTAAATGAAAGTCTAAAACCAGGCAGATGTCCTCACTAACATTAACTAGCATTGCGTCACCTGGTGGTGGTCACTTCAAAATAAATAATGCTGATACAATAATAGTGTAAAATGAACTAAATGAATGGTGACCTGTTGAATCTGTGTCCTCCAGAGGTGGCGGCTCCCTGGACGGAGGAGACGGTGCGCCAGTGTCTTTATCTCTACCTCTCCCTCCTGCCCCTCAACCATCGTCTGGTGCATGAACTGGCTGCCGTCTACACCGAGGCCATCGCCGACATCAAGCGCAGTGTGCTCCGGGTCATCGAGCAGCCTGTAAGAACATCTTGCACCACTAATGCCGCTCATACAAAAGTGGATTTCTTTACTCTTATTCTTTATTCTTTTGCAGTTGTTTTTCTTTTAAGAATGAAAAACAGCTGCAAAGCTAAAGAGCAGGAAAAAGTCTACTCCAAAGGGGAGATCGTCTTAATATCACTAAGCAATGCTTCTGATCTCCATCAAACGCTTTAATTTTGGTCTTGAGTTTTTGTGTGCGAATGTATGCATCACAATATCCCAAAATCGAATAATTCCCACTCAAGTGGTCGAGGCTTGGTTGAATTGTGTTAGTGATGTGATTTCTTTAAGACCGAGAGATGCCGTTTCACTGATCTAATATACTGATACAAATGCATCCATTTGCATTCACAAACATAGTGTGAGCTTTTTTCTATTACATCTTATAAAAAGTGGCATAATAGGACTATAAAAAATAATAATAATTCATTTTCAGAGGGGTCTCTTAATCTCTTTCTTGTCTGCAATAAAATAGCTGAACTGAGATGAATTGGTGTGGTTTGCATCCGGTTTTGGGAAAGGACGGAAATTGTCATCATTTAGAGCATTTTCATAGCTCTTCATCTTGGAACTGGGCTTACATGTTTTGTTGTAGTCGTTGCAATTGAAACTAGGGCTGCACTATGTGTATATATAATATTGTTTTAGCATCGGTATCGCAATTTATGCGTCTGCAATGTTGTGTTAGGATTATAGTTGACCAAGAGCCACAGTTCAGAACACAAGTTTGTAGAGTCACTGCCATAGACTGTAAAAAATATGGATGTAGTATCCATGACGTCACCTATAGGTTTCCGAGGAGCGCAAATTAAGCAACAAGTAGGTGTGGCCAACTGTCCCCATTTTGTTCGCGCGTCATCGCGCCAACCCGGGGTAAGCGAAAAATGATCATAAGCATGAGCGGAGCTACAGAAGCCTGCTAGCATTTTGCTTAGACAGGCTTTTCTTTGGGAGAAACACTTAATACTTCATTACCTGTGACTCGTTTGTGTTCTGACCACATGTGCTTGGTTGTACACTATATCAATAAATTGTTTAGTCTTTTAAAATCACTACTGTAATACATTGAGCCAATAAACATTGTTCTTATTAAATTTTTCTACAGGAGGAAAACGCGAATTACTTCCAAATACTTCAAATATAGTCTGTGTTAGTAGATATGGCTATGAAATCCAGGCATAACACTGTATGACAGTGTTTCACATGACAGTTCTGTAGCCTACAGCTAATCAATCTGTCAGATTCTGGAGTGCATTCAAGTTCTAAAGAAAAGTATAAATGATAAATTATCTTAAATAAAACAAAAACATTTATAGATATGATATATAAGTATATAAGAAGGAAATGGAGGCGACTTGAATGGTTTGTAAGCATAATTAAGTGCACAGCATGCCATATTGGCTAATAAGTGTAAGAAATAATTCCAAAAGGCAACTGACTGTGTAAAACCACATAAAACAAAACAAAAATACGATTTACACGCCGAGTTCAGCAGCTAATCAGCCGGAATTAGTACAGGTGAGGGGACAGTGAGCAGCGAGCCCTAGCTGTCACTCAAGTGGCCATGCCCTTAATTATGCAGGCATAATATAACTCAATATAAATGAAACGGATGAGTTATAAAAAAATTAATCTCCCTCACAGTTGTCATGAAATGTAATATTAGCTATATACATCAAAATCATTTTTTGTACCAGGCTGTAAATACCTTTTTTTTTCTGCTGTAAAGTGGGCCATTTTAACAGTGGGGTCAATAGAAATGTGCTCTTATATGGAGGCAGGCCTAGCGGAATTTCGATGAATTGCAGTTTCAGTTACTTCCGTTTTAGTTTCACAAGGGAGAGCGGGATGTTGCCGCTTGGTCACTGCAGAGTTTAACCATTATAGAGTAAAAGTTAATCATTTGCATTAGTTTTTAAGGCCTGTGACTGTGTGAGCATATCAAGAGAGTTTCAAGCATTCAGACACAACAATTCAGGCACAATTTTCATAAAGATGAATTTTATTGAATTATTTATGCATCTATATGAAGACTATACAGTGTTATTTAACATTCGCTTATTCAAATTCTGAACCTAATACAGTTAGACTCCCTAAGAGAAAACAATGAATCGCTGTTTATTTCACTTAAATCTTTGCTTTATTGTATTTAGCTATGCTTTTTTTTTATTTATTTATTAAATTCATTCATTCATTTTCATTTCGGCTTAGTCCCTTTATTAATCTGGGGTCGCCACAGCGGAATGAACCGCCAACTTATCCAGCATATGTTTTACGCAGCGGATGCCCTTCCAGCTGCAACCCATCTCTGGGAAACATCCATACACACCCATTCACACTCATACACTACGGACAATTTTAGCTTACCCAATTCACCTGTACCGCATGTCTTTGGACTTGTGGGGGAAACCGGAGCACCCGGAGGAAACCCACGCCAACACAGGGAGAACATGCAAACTCCACACAGAAACGCCAACTGACCCAGCCGAGGCTCGAACCAGCGACCTTCTTGCTGTGAGGCGAACGTGCTACCCACTGCGCCACTGTGAGGCCCTTATTTATTAAATTTGATGCATAATTTACTCCCCTACAGAATCATCACAATCAGTCTAAATTACTTGAAACTGTCATTTTATTTCCATTAACTGCCATAATAACTGCAATATTTAAAGTTTTTAAATTGAAGTTTAGTTTTTCAGATATTTAGTAGTGCTGTGCAAATATTAATCGTAATTAATCGCATCCAAAAGTTTTAGTTTTATAGATTATATCTATATTTATTATGTAAATGTGATACACATACATGCATAGAAACAAAACTATTTTGTTACATAGATATTAAAATTTATAGAACTTGTATCATATACATACATATATATTCCTTCATTCATCTTCTTTTCGGCTTAGTCCCTTTATTAATCTGGGGTCGCCACAGCGGAATGAACCGCCAACTTATCCAGCATATGTTTAACGTAGCGGATGCCCTTCCAGCTGCAACCCATCACTGGGAAACACCCATACAATCTCATTCACACACATACACTACGGACAATTTAGCTTACCCAATTCACCTATACCGCATGTCTTTGGACTTGTGGGGGAAACCGGAGCACCCGGAGGAAACCCACGCAAACACGGGGAGAACATGCAAACTCCACACAGAAATGCCAACTGACCCAGCCGAGGCTCGAACCAGCGACCTTCTTGCTGTCATGCGAACGTGCTATCCACTGCGCCACCGTGAGGCCCCATATATATGTATTTTATATCTAAATATAAATAAACATTTTCTCAAATATATGCACAGCACACACACACATATATTATGTCAAAACAAACTATTTTGGATGAGATTAATCGCAATTTATTTTTGTCCGGCACTAATATATAGAATTTATTGTATTTCAGCTTTATTTCAGTTTAACAGGTTTATTTATTTACAATAGCAACACTGGTACACTTGCATTTACGTGGCTGCACAGCTAAAAGACTTTATAACAGAGTCCATTTTTAATTGTTGCTTTAAATTAGCTTAATTTATGATAGTTCATCTAAAAATTTTTTATAGATAAGAGGAATGGGAATGAACTCTCCTGACCTGCTGCTCCTGGTGGAGAACTGTCCTAAAGGAGCAGAGACATTGGTCACTCGCTGTCTGCACATACTTACAGATAAAGGTGCGTGTGTGTGAAAGAGATAGTGATTGCATCTATATATACATCTCTGAATAATCATTGTTGACCTTTGTGTATTGCTTCACAGTGCCGCCATCTCCTGAATTGGTGGAGAGGGTGAGGGATCTTTATCACAAACGAGTGCCAGATGTTCGTTTCCTCATCCCAGTCATCAACGGCCTGGAGAAGGTTTGTCTCATCTCATCTGTCCTTCATTATTGTTCTTGGATTGCTGTTAATAGTGAGTGACGTACTCGGTTGCGTCAACTCAAACATTAAAATAATAATTGGACAACACACACTATTACAGAGAATGTATTTGTAAAGTAGGGATTCTCAGCTCTTAAAATGTCTTAATTCACCTTTTTTCACAATTAAAGTTCTTAAATTAGAACAAAAATCTCTGTTTAAACAATTATAACATATTATAAAAGTGATTTTTGCATAATTGGTCCCCTTTAATTCATAGTGACGGTATTAAATGTTGTGCACACTAATATTTTTCACTGTTTTTGTTTTCCAATTCAAATGTATAAGTGTCTGTCTACACTTGAGATGCAAAATGAAGAATATAAGTGTTGCTTTTGATGAATTGAACATAATTTAAGTTCAAAATTATAGTTTGTGCTTTAAACAAGAATAAAGGTCTGTCAAAGGGGTGTAAAAAATGATCCAAATGGTTTACGTGTTTTAATCTTCCTTCACGTACAACAAGACTTTTTATCTGGCATTTACTTGAGAACAGTGTTGGGGGTAACGCATTAAAAATAATGCGAGTTACGTAATAATATTACTTTTCTAAGAAACAAGTAAAGTAACGCATTACTTAAAAAAATTAAGTAATTGTATTTGAGTTACTTTTAGAAAAAGTAATCTTCTAAAACTTTTCTAAAATTGTAATTTCAGTTACTTTTTAGATTAATTAATTTGCTTTTAAAAAATAATTTGCTGAATTAAAATAAGTGTAATCACATTAAGTCACACTCAATGAGAGAATGAGCTCCCCACGAGAACAGACAGAAACCAGGATGGCAGAGCCTTACATTTCTGTAATGGAAGTGTTCTCATTATTTTGAACACATGGAAGAAAAGGGAATTGTCTCAATGGACACTGATTTGACTAAATTGACTGATTGGACACTGATTTTGACTAAAAAAGACAAATACAAAAGTCGAGTAACTCAATATTGTAATGCATTACTTTCAAAAGTAACCCCAACACTGCTTGAGAATAAAAAATCATCTTTAATAATGACTCAATAGACATTTGCACTGGAAAACAAGACAGAAATACTGATAATAAACACTTTGTGACCCTGTGATCAATGTTACAGTAAAAGTGAGTCTAGTGTTTAATAGCAGAGTTGTTAAAACATTTGAGTATGTAACGAAACGTACCGAAGATCAGTATGGTATTTTTAAAGTCTCACTAATACAGCTTAATGTGTGCTCGTTATGAATTTACATTTAGAGAACATTCATTCGTTCATTTTCTTTTCGGCTTAGTCCCTTTATTAGTCTGGGGTCGCCACAGCGGAATGAACCGGCAATTTATCCAGCATATGTTTTACGCAGCAGATACCCTTCCAGCTGCAACCCAACACTGGGAAACATCCATACATACTCATTCACACACATACACTACGGACAATTTGGCTTACACAATTCACCTATACCGCATGTCTTTGGACTGTGGGGGAAACTGGAGCACTCGGAGAAAACCCACGCCAACACGGGGAGAACATGCAAACTCCACACAGAAATGCCAACTGACCCAGCCGAGGCTCGAACCAAAGACCTTCTTGCTGTGAGGCAATCGTGCTACCCACTGCGCCACCGTGACGCCCCATTTATAGAATATATCAAAGGGAATATATTGTGTTCCCTTCAGATTATAAATTTTATTAAAGTCTTTGTGAAGCGAAAGTTGCTGAGACTTATTTCAGTGTGTTAATTGAATGGGGGCGGGGCTTTCTTGTTGTGCATCCTTCCCTCATAGCAAACTAAGGATAGGATAAGAGGGGCGTGATTGGCATATTGTGGCTGAAATAGTCAAACAGAGAAGGACCACCACTCCAATTTTGGAAGCAAATGGTCAGACTTTAGATTTTAGATATCCAAAACAAACAATTTTGTTTTTCAGTGGATTACCTTTCATTTTTCCAGTGGATTACGGATAAATTGATCACCTGAAGAATAACAATATGCACTAGCCAAATAAACATTAGTTACATCTCAATTTGCATACTATCCATCCTAAATAGTATTTGAAAATAGACTTAGTGTGTCCCAAATTGTAGTATGTTGAAAAAAGTATGCCAAAGGTACCTGGATGGTCTACTATTTCAGGTTGAAATTAGACCTGTAGAACCATGCATACTCTAATGGCTAATATTGCCCATTTAATATTGACATTGCGCCTTGGACGTGAATTTGATTAGAACGACAAACTTGGGTAAAAATGGTTAACAAACTGCAAACATGGTGGATGTGCAAGACCAACTGTCAGGTAGAGAGGCTGAAGATGTTTGAATGACCGAAATATTTTCCAGCAGGTTATATATTAATTATCAATCACGTTTTCCATATAATATTTCATCTGCAACGTGAACTTTTATAAAAACCTGAAGACATTTCTCTGCATGAAAGATTAGCCTGCTGCTTAAATTTCCAATAAGGTAGCCAATTATATATGAAAGAAATGTGTTAATGAGTTTCCCAGTGATGGGTTGCGGCTGGAAGGGCATCCGCTGCGTAAAACATATGCTGGATAAGTTGGCGGTTCATTCCGCTGTGGCAACCCCAGATTAATAAAGGGACTAAGCTGAAAAGAAAATGAATGAATGTGTTAATAAGGAAGTAATGTGTCCCAAAGCTTGCATATTCTTGTTACACACTCAAATCGTAGGTACGTTTTCTTTACCTAAAAGGTACATACATTTAAGATGTAGTACAAGTTGGTGAATTGGGATGCAGCAATTGTAATCTTTAAATTCACACAGACTTTAAAAAAACAATTCTAAGGTTATAAAGTCTTATTTTTACCCTGTGTAAATGTATCTAAATTGTGTCCAACAGAATGAGGTGATTCAGGCTCTGCCAAAACTCATCAAGCTCAATCCCATCGTGGTGAAGGAGGTGTTCAACAGACTGCTGGGCACTCAACACAGTAATACCTGCTTATTCTCTTGTGTTTGTGTGTGCTTTTATTTGACGTGTTATAGCTTTGGCTGAAGTTTGTTTCTTAATGATGTAATTTTAGTGTATGAACTGAAGGTGTATCGTCTGTTCTCTAGGTGAAGGCAGTTCCTCCATGTCTCCACTTACTCCTGGAGAGCTGCTCATCGCCTTACACAACATTGACTCCTCCAAGTGTGACATGAAGTCAATCATTAAAGGTATCATCTCACAGTCATTTCAGTTCCTCCCAGCATATAAGTCCCGTCATTCCTTTTATTATTATTTTTCGACAAAAACATAAATTCAATTTATAATTAGACAAAATATTACACAGTTTTTAGGAAGCCTTTGTGAGCGTTTATGTCCAGGTGTCACAAGTTTAAAAAGTGTTCCCCTGTTGTTTTAATGTAACCATATTACTTCGCAATTATTGAGAAATATTTCATTTCTGAGAGATGTTTCTTACTTTTACAGGTTTTTGTTACGTGAAGAGTGCAGTTTATATTAGAAATAGCCTAGATTAAATACAGAGACTTGATGAGTAAAATAAACATGCATATGAGTTGCTAGTTTGTGCTTGTAGGAGAAAGGGAAATAATTCTGATTAATTATTATAATTTAATTGACAACTGCCATTGTGAGCAAAATAATTCCAATTATGGTGGCAAGGTGGCTCAGTGGTTAGCACTGTCGCCTCACAGCAAAGTTGCTGGTTTGAGTCCCGGCTGGGTCAGTTTGCATTTTCTGTGTGGAGTTTGCATGTTCTCCCTGTGTTGGCGTGGGTTTCCTCCGGGTGCTCCGGTTTCCCCCACAGTCCAAAAACATGCGCTATAGGTGAATGGAATAAGCTAAATTAGTCGTAGTGTATGTGTGTGAATGAGTGTGTGGGTGTTTCCCAGTACTGGGTTGCGGCTGGAAGGGCATCCGCTGCGTAAAACATATAATGGATAAGTTGGCGGTTCATTCCGCTGTGGCGACCTCTCATAAATAAAGGTACTAAGCTGAAGGAAAATGAATGAATGATTAATTCCAATTATCAATTTAATGATTATACTACAATAAGGTGAACCATTGACTAAAAGCTAAATGCTACATTTGACAGAACTAAGATTAAAATTAGTTACTGATATAATTCTCTTCATTACTTTTTCTGGTCACTGGCAAAGAAATAAAAAATTTAGCAATTTGCTGTTTAATGCTTTAAAAATATAAAATGCACACTACCTGTGTGCAACAAAAACACATTGAAAATAAATATAGAAATGAATAAAGACAAATGCAGACTGGGTGCTACATATGGGTTTAAAAAATCAGTACACAATTAAATTGTAATTGAAATTTGTTTACCTTCATTTTGAAGGTAAACAAAACTATTATGAGTGTATTGTTTTGATTGTTCTTATAATATCCGTGAATCATTCATGTAATTTCCATATTTATTTATTTCTGGAATATATTTATGGAATTTAATATTTTCGTTAATTTCTGGATTCTTATGTTTGGTTGTTTTGTGTGCCTAATGTGGAAAGCCCTATGTACCATACATCTGTATGTAAATTTGGATACTGCAATAAAAAAAAGTAAATGGAAAAAAAGGATTAAAGAAATTATAATTAAAACTGACAGCTGATGTTTAGACAGAGAGATACAAGACCATGCAAAAAATCTCACATTTATTATAATTGATTTATGCGAATATTGTTTGTAGGTCACTTAATTCAAAATTGTTTATAATAGTTTTAATATTCAGTATTAAAAATGTTTATTTGCAATTCACCCTGGCATTTGGTTTTATTGTTTATCATACTATTTAGTAATTTTGTCTTCAGAAATGGAAATATTAAATAGTTGACATGTCAATTTCATTCATAGTACTTATAAAAAGATGCCATTACATTTTGTCTTCTATGTCCTTAACTTTTTATTTTTTTTAATCTATTTATCTTTTATTTGTTTATTTAATTATAATTAATTTTATTTTATTATTAAATTTTTTAATAATAATTGTTTATGTTGGCTTTTTAGGATTTGATTCAGGTCATGATATGAGTGATATGTTTTTGCGCTGAAACGTTCAATAACAATATATATAAAAAAAAGAAATAAAAAAAATCTTCAGTATTCAAAATTATATTTATTTATAATTTATAATTATATGATTAATTACAGAAATCTCAATGATTACATTATTTTTAAACAAGCAACAACCCCAGTATATACGCAGATGCCCTCTAGTTAAATAAATAGATTTTTAATAGTCTTTTCTCTCATCTTTCATTGTTTTCCCCCCTGCAAGCCACCAACCTGTGTTTTGGGGAGAAGAACGTGTACACGTCAGAAGTGCTGGCTGTGGTCATGCAGCAGCTGATGGAGCAGACGCCTCTCCCCATTCTGCTGATGCGCACCGTCATCCAGTCCCTCACCATGTACCCTCGCCTGGCTGGCTTCGTAATGAACATCTTAGCCCGACTCATCCTCAAACAGGTCAATGAAAAGCTCAATCCAATACATATAAAGTGCCAACATCTCTCACTTTATAACCTTCTGCTGATAAAATCTGTGCAGGTGTGGAAGTATCCGAAAGTGTGGGAGGGATTTGTGAAGTGCTGCCAGCGCACCAAACCCCAGTCCTACAATGTTCTCCTCCAGCTGCCGCCTCCACAGCTGGCGAGTGTGTTCGAGCGCTGCCCGGAGATGAGAGAGCCTCTCCTGCAGCACGTCCACTCCTTCACTCCTCACCAGGTGCGTCCCAGCACACAATAGGGCACACATACATTTGAAGTTAGAAGTATTAGCCCTCCTGTATATTTTTCCCCAATTTCTTTTTAACGGACACTAGTATTTACCTAATTTTTATATACCTGCAATTTTTAGGCTTTTACTAGGTTAATTAGGCAAGTTAGGGTAATTAGGCAAATCATTGTATCAAGATGCTTTGTTCTGTAGGCCTTCAAAAAAAATGTTGATTAAGGGGCCTAATAATATTGACCTTAAAATGTTTCTAAAAAATATAAAAACTGCTTTTATTCTAGCCGAAATAAGACTTCTCCAAAGAAAAAAAATATATAGAAAATAATGTGAAAAAATCCTTGGTCTGTTAAACATCATTTAGGAAATATTTTAAAAAGAAAAAAAAATTCACTGGAGGGCTGATCATTTTGACTTCAACTATAGGGGTTTTCTGTGATAGGGATGCACAGTAGTATAGGAATGCTCAAAAAATCAAACAATAATTGCTTAATGTAAACATCAGCATCATGCTGAAATGGACATTTATGTTGATAGGGAATGAAGATCACAAACCATGACATTTGTTATTATGACATTAAAACTTTCCCAAAAACACCAACAAAACAGATATTGGAATCACATATGGGCAAAAATCCAATATGCAGTCATCTCTTATCTCTAATGAATGATTATTGAGACACATACACACACATCTTGGTTTTGGTGGTTTATGAGGACTCTCCATAAGTCATTCTTTTTTTTTTCGGCTTAGTCCCTTTATTAATCTGGGGTCGCCACAGCGGAATGAACCGCCAACTTATCCAGCATATGTTTTACACAGCGGATGCCCTTCCAGCTGCAACCCATCAATGGGAAACATCCATACACACCCATTCACACTCATACACTACGGACAATTTAGCTTACCCATTTCACATATACCACATGTCTTTGGACTTGTGGGGGAAACCGGAGCACCCGGAGGAAACCCACGCAAACACGGGGAGAACATGCAAACTCCACACAGAAACACCAACTGACCCAGCCGGGGCTCGAACCAGTGACCTTCTTACTGTGAGGCGATTGTGCTACCCACTGCGCCATTGTGCTGCCCCCGACTCTCCATAATGTGTAACATATTTTATACTGTAATAAACGCTTATTATATGGCCTTCACCTAAACCAGTGAATGGGAAAAAACATTGTAAGTATGATTTTAAAGGTTTAAAGGCATGTCCTCATAAACCACCTCAACATTGTAATACCTAGGTAATACACATGTCATTATACAGAAGTCAACATTTGAAGTGGATCAAAACAGTTTTTAAAAATTGTCCTAAGACAAAAATGGGTGTTCAATAGTTTTAGGACAGCGTTAATGAAATGTTTTCATCCACTTTAAATGTTGACTACTGTGCATATTTGTACCAGTACACACTCGCACTCTCTGGTCAAAAGTTTGAAATAAAGATTTAGATAAAGACTTTTTCTCATGCTCACACAAGTTAAATTAATATGATTACAAAATACTACAAGCAGTAATATTTTTAAAAAGTTCAATCGTTTTTTTAAAGTTTATTATTTTGATACATTTATAAAACTTAATTTATTTCTATGATGTCAAAGCTTCAATTTCAGCATCATTACTTCAGTCTTTAGTATCATTTGATCTGTCAGAAATGGTTGACAGGCTGATTTACTGCTTAACAATTCTTAATATTATCAATGTTTTGCGTAATATTTTGTGGAAAATTTGATACACAATCCAAACTTTGATAATGATAATTAATTCATCTAATAATCAAGGACAAATTCAATTAATCAAAGATTATGGAATAAGACATGGTTACAAAAGATTTCTAAATCAGATGAAACCTTGTTTTTGTGTGCTTTTTTTAATGTAAAAGTACATTTTATTTAACGTTATGGCTGTTTTATAGTCTATTTTTGATTAGATAAATGTACCCTTCTTGAGCATAAAATAATTATTTCAAAAACATTTTTAAAAATGGTAATTATTTCAAACTTCTCACTTTAATTTATATATAATATGAAGGCTCAACCTGACTCCAATAAAAATTACTCGAAGATCTAAATCTAATAAAGATGAGTAAAAAATGAAAAATAGACGCATAAATAAACACATAAATGAAAAACAAAATAAAATGCTGTAATAGTGTATTTATACAATATTTAAATAACGCTTTATTTTAGACAATACAATTGCAATGAGGCTGAACATATAACAAGTAAAACACCTGCAGATATTGGAAAGCTATTTTTATTGTATAATGCTGTTCCTAACCAAAGATGTGGCTTGAGAAGAAAAAGCTTGTTATACATTTGACTTCTATATAATTTTGATTTAAATATTGTTTTATTGATTCTATAGCAAGCTCACATTCCAACCTCTATAATGACCGTTCTGGAAGCCACCAACAGGAAACCAGAGCCTGAACCACAACCTGAAATACAGCATCCAGAAGTAATGGAAGAGCGAGAGGTACGTCACAATGAGACCGAAGTAGTGACAGATCTTTTCTTTTATATAATAGCATACTTTCAAGTAACCAGTGACAAAACAAAAAAAGCTAAAATACAAGGCAATTGTTTGGCTCTATCATATCATATAATCACACTCAAATGTAGGGCTGGCTATCATTCATTTTCAATACCAATTCTGATACTTTTGATATCAATACTGGTTTCTGAATGATACTTTTTTTGATACCAGTTTTGTAAAATTTGTTTTAACAAGATATTATTTATTTTCAATACCGATTCCAATACTTTGAATTTCCTGGTTCCTGATTGATACTTTTTTTTGATACCAGTTTTATAAAATTTGTCTCTTTTTTTTCAGTTTTTCATAGTAAAAAAAAAAAAAAAAAGCACAAAGAAAGAAAATGTAACCGTACAATAAATCAGTCCAAATCAATTGAAATAGATTTCAGCGTATCATAAACAATTTCATGTCAGTACATGAGGTTCATCGCTCCATCCTTTAAATTTAGAACTTAGCAGTTCTTCTTTAAAAAAAAATAGCATTAGTTATTTAGGCGACAGACATGTCTGCTGCGCTGTCACAAAACACTCTTGGTTACAGTAAAGATTTTCTCCAGTTACAGCGCATTCAGATTAATTATATTGAAACAGCCATGTTATCTGAAAATAAATGTAAATAAGGTGCAAAGTAGGGCTGCATGATACTGGGAAAACATGCAGCATTGTTATTTAGTGTTGCTATAACAATATTTCTTATGATGTAACTAACTTGCTAAACTATTTTATCAACCATTTAAAAAATAAAGATTAATTTATGACATACTAAAATAAACAGGTAATATTTATATATATTTTTTTCTGAGCTAATTAAAAACATAAAACAATGTCAAGGTGCATTTCAACATTTTGACTTTAAAACACCACAAATTACTTTGCTTTTCTCTGATCTTTTTCTCATACTGTACAGTTCTCATACTGTACAAAAGCTTTGTGAATAGACTACTTCATGCTTTGAGTAATGTAGCCTAATAAAATACATTTCCTTTTTTTGATGAGATCCTACAGAATAGTTTTGTACAGCGTGGGGAATAAGTATTGAACATGTGACCATTTTTCTCAGAAAACATATTTCTAAAGGTGCTGTTGACTTGAAGTGTTCCCCGGATGTTGGTAACAACAAAAGAAATCCATATATGCTAAGAAAACAAAAATAATTGGTTTACAAATTAAGTTATACATAATAAAACGAAATGACACAGGGAAAAATATTAAACACACGAAGAAAGAGAGGTGTAGAAAGGTAGTGAAAGCCCAGACAGCAGCTGAAATCTCTCAGTAGTTCTTCAGCAACTCTCTGCCCTTCGTCAGTGTAAATGAATATCAGCTGCTTCAGTCCAACATCTACATTATCAGGATGATAAAGATGAAACCAGAGTGGACATTTCAGCAAGACAATGATCCAAAACACAGCCAAAGAAAACTCTCAAATGCTTTCAGAGGAAGAAAATCAAGCTGTAGGATGGCCCAGCCAATCAGCTGACTTAAATCCAGTACAAAATACAAAATAAAGATCAAATTTGATGGACGAGACCCACAAAACCGTCAAGATTTTTACACTCTGTTGAAGTCTGTGGAAAACTCACACCTGAGCAATGCATGTGACTTCATTCTCCACATGAGGCGTCTTTAAGCTACCATCATCAAAAAAGCCTTTTATATAAAGTATTAAATACATTTCAGGAGTTCAGTACTTTCTCCAGGTGTCGTTTTGTTTTATTTTTGTTTGTATTGTTTGGGTTTTTATCAAAATCTGGTTCAATTCCATGTCCACAGCTCCTCTAGGAATATTATTCCCAGGAAATAACATGACGTGTTCAATACTTATATCCCCCACTGTATATTAATTTTTGTCTTTGCCAAATTCATTTAACAAATATTTTAGAAGATTGAAAATAAATATATTAGGTGTTGTTTTTTATTTATTTATTGGCTGTATGCTCTTTTCCACTAATATCTGTTCAGGTACCAGTACCAAAGCATATATCAGTACATGCACCAGTACCGCAAGCAGAACCCCCAGCCCCAACACCCACAGTGTTTACTGAACCAATGCCACCACAAGAGCGCCACCACCACCAGCAGGTTTCAGCCAGACGGGAAGTAGCAGAAGTAGCAGAGCCCATGGAGCAGGAAGAGATGGGCCATGTTCCAGAGGAGGACACATCTGAAGCACCACCACAGGTAAAACTCATCATCATTTCTTCCAGCCATGCACACAAATACAAGAGTTAAATGAACACTCCACATTTTTTTGGCTCATTTAACAACTCCCCTAGAGTTAAACAGTAGAGTTTCCCATTTTTTAATCCATTCATCTGATCTCTGGATCTGCTAGGAGGACTTTTAGCGTAGCTTAGCATAAATCATTGAATTTGATTAGACCATTAGCATTGCAAATCTATAGTTACATTTGTGTTTTGAGACAGATGGAAAAAGAAAAGTTCCTTTTTTATGTAGATATGGCTAGGAACTATAATCTCAAATATAGAAAAGTGCTTCAGTCAGACCTAGAGGTCAGATCAATAGATTCATAAAGAGTAAAACTCAACTGGTTATGTGTAGGGGAGTTGTAAAATTAGCCCATTTCCAATCAGAATAGAGTGTTTGATTAATAGCACCATATGAGCAATGACTTCACGCTCAATGAATTACTCTTCAGAAGATGGAGGTGTCCGAGGAGGCTCCACAGTTCAGTCCTGTAGCAGAAAAGGAAGATGAAAGCATGGACGAGTCGACTGCTGCACCTGCAGACGAGGCCGAAGAACCCGCAGAAGAGCCAGAGGAAGAGCTCGCAGAAACTGGAGAAAGCAGTGCAGACTGACCACACTTGAAAAATGACTGAATAAAGGCACTGTCACTGAAACAAGTCTCTTTCTATACTGCTCTGTTCAGTGTACTTTATAAATTAGGAGTAAATCCGAAATGGATTATTTTGGTTAATTCTTTAGAGGTTATGAATAGTTCAAGTTCTTTTGAAAATAAATTGATTTTGTATGTGCTACAGCGTTTTCATTTCTCAAATAATTTGTCGTCTGCAAAAAAATAAATAAATAAAAATGGCAAACAAACCGTCTGTCTCTGAAGTTGTTACATCAGTCTTACTAATTCTGTACACCAGAACATAACAGTTTTATTACTTATTAAATAGCTCATTAGATTGTGCTTAATTGACGTCTACCCCTACTCCAACCCTTAACCTACCCCTCACAGAAATATTAACTAGTAATTATTGTTGTACGGTGTCTGAAATATGCAATATTGATGTGCGCACCGCCAAAACCATCCTCAACTGTATGGCCTACCGGAGTAAAGACGTTGCCTGGCAACAAGTTTGTTGTAGTTACACGGCAACGGAAGTGCTCCGCGGAAATGCGCTGCTGTTTTTAAGGAGTTTCTTTGCGTTAATGGATGTTCAAGTTCGTGAAAATAAGAAGAACACAGACTGACATATTTACATTAGTCGACAATAATTTGTAAGCTTTACCAACATGGAGACTACAGGTGAAGCGCTGAATAATGACAGACTCCAGACTGCGGCCAGTTTTAAGGCGTTCATGATGAAGAACAGCACTAAAACCAACTTGAATCTGTGAGTAACGTTATTTCATTATATTCACCTGATATTGTTAACTGAAGTTAACTGTCGCCTTTTAAGTCTATAGCTTGATTTACGTTAAACATGAAACCTATATTACTAATAATACTATAACAGTAAAACATTCCCACAGTAACTAACGTTATTTGTGTGTGCTTGTATAAATAGTATGTGGAAATACACCTACATGCAACTTATAAGAACTTGTTAGCCAACTTTACTGTGTAAATTTGGTATTTCATACTGTAATGGATTTTACAGTGTTAAACACATTTATAGGACCACAGCAGCTCCCAAATTAAGTGTTGGTATACCAAAATAATTGTTTGTTCTGTAATGCTCTTTAGTCGCAGTAGTATTTCTAATAATATAATATAATTCGTGAATTTCCAAATGTAAGACATTGTAAAACATGGTAAGAAAGTTAAACATAGTAAAGTTAATAAAGTTTTTGTTTTATATTTTGATACTTGCAGTCCTTAATAGAAAACGCAGTTTTAGTATTTGCGGCCCAAATTGTGAAATGAAAGTATTTGTTTTCTTTTAAGGCAGGTGGTTTAATAAATCTTTGTCGTGTGTGTGTGTGTGTGTGTGTGTTCATAATTACCACTTGTCCACAAAATGTCTTAAATTGGTTCTTGTTAGCAGGTAACGTGGCCTATTTAGTTGCACTTCAGGTTTAAATTGAGCTTCATTTTTACAGTTAGTAGAATTTGGGTGGAATTAATTTGTTAGAAGACGATCGAAGAACAGAGGATAGAATTAGTAGTTTTTACTGTAACCTTACTGAAGTCTTGCTAAAAAAGTTGTCCATCAGTTGATTCAATTGAATGATACCGAATTACGACTGAATGTAGCTTAATATAGAGAGGGAGTGTTTCACAGATGCATGTCAGTAAAGGTCTGGTTGGTGATGCTTTTGAACTTCTTTGTCCAGCTATGACCACCTCGTACGACTGTTAACCAAAGTTATGGATGAGCGTCCAGAGAATGCAGTTGATGTGATGGAGGACATGAGTCTGGAGCTGAAAGGGAGTGTTCTTCAGGAGAAGCAGGACACTTTGCGTGACAGTCCGTCCTCACCCACGGCTCTGGTTCTGGCCGAGCAGCAGAAGGCACTCTTCACACGCACAGCGGGAGATGGAGGAGATCATGAGGAGGAGCTGGTAAAACAGACCTTAAAGGGGTTAAAAAAAAACTGCTTTTATTCTAGCCAAAATAAAAGGAAATACTTATTATTGGAAATACTGTGAAAAATTCTTTGCTCATAAAATATTAAAGAAGTGTCTTCTGCTCGCCAAGCCTGCATTTATTCTCCAGAGTATAGCAAAAACAGTAAAATTCTGAGATGTTTACTATTTAAAATAATTTTCTATTTTAATATATTGTAAAATGTCATTTATTCCTGTGATTTCAAAGCTGTACTTTTAGAATCATTGCGACTTTGCGGCTCAAAAACATTTTTATTTTGTTGAAAACTGTATATTTAAGTATTATTAGTATAATTTAGTTATTTTCAGTAGTACAAATATTTGGAAGTTTTAATGTTTTTTTTTTGTTTTTTTTTGCTTTAAATTGGATCAGGCTTGGTGATCAGAGCACACTTCTTTAAAAACATTTTTTTTTAAATCATACTATTCTAATACTTTTGACCAGTAGTGTGTGTTTTAT
>CAIGQW010054063.1:3739651-3772360 GCA_903798125.1 Danio choprae | reverse complement strand
TATATATATATATATATATATATCAACATAGGCCGATAAATGCTTTTTTTTAATGTTATCATTATCCGTCTGATAACAAATTTAGGCCGATATCTTTAAGCCGATAAATTATGTATTATTTCTGCTAGAATTACTTTACATGCTTGCTGCCTGCTACTTTCTTGTTATTGTACTGATATTTAAATTTTGGTTAATTTTGGTTAATTTGGCTGATTTATTTATGCATTTTTGTTTTGTAGATTTTATTTATATAAAAGCAAGTTGGCCATAGTAAAGAATAATTGATTAATAAAATTCTGGGATCAGTTCAAACTTTTTTGAAATTAAAGTTGTTGTTTTTTTTTTAAATGAGCTGTTCACTTTGTGTGTTTGCCACTTGTTTTACAATCGTGTAGAAAAAAAAATTATATTTATCAGCCAAAATATCGGCCTCCACATGTACAAAGTTATTAGTATAGGTCAAAAATGACATATCAGTGCATCCCTAAATAAATTTAACTCAGCATATTAGCTTAAAGAGATATCAATATTTTAAATAGCTCATCCAAAAACATAGTTCACCCTTCACTTGTCACAAACCAGTTTGAGATCCTGCCCCTGTTGAAGACAAAAGAAGATATTTTGAAGAATGCTAAAAAACGTGTAACCATTGACTTCCATAGTATTTGTGTTTTCCTACTATGGTTGTCAGTGGTTACCAGTTTCCAACATTCTTCAAACTATTTTCTTTTGTGTTCAACCGAAAAAAAAAAGAAAGTCATAAAGGTTTGGAACCATTGAGAGTGAGTAAATAATGAGTATTTTTTTTATTTTTGGGTGAACTATGCCTTTAATTAAAACTAGGACATAACACAAGCTGGTTCCTCAGGTAAGACCTGTTTCATTCACTGTACGTATTGCACTTAACCAGTATACCTTCACAAAGAGTAACCAGAGGACTGATATCTTCATCGAGTCAAAAAATAAAATGCATTACCATCATGCAATCACTCCTTTATATGTTAATACAAAAACTAGATTGACTGTATTTTGATTAATTATGACTCCATTTTTAAATTAAGTAATTTCACTAAGATATATGACTGATGAGTGCCTAATCATTTCCTCCATAGAGGAAAATAGCAATTAGTGTTTTCAGCTGATTTCTAGCTGATTATAGTTACAGTATCGATGTGCATACATATAAAGAATTATAATCATCATTAAATACTATTGATAAATATTGACACCGGCTTATGACAGGAAAAAAAAGATAATTTACAACCCTTAATAACAGAGGAATAGCTAAAACAACTAAAGCTGCACAGGCATAAACAAAAACCATAACACATAAAATGAAACATAATGAGATACATTTATAACAGGGGATGTTATTCTAAAAGACTTCACAGTGTTCTGCGGGATAAAAGTTTAATTACTTTATGTTTTAAGACAGTAGGATTTATTAGGTTTTAGCAGTAAAGTGTTTTTGACCTTCATTTACCCACATGTAAATAAATAAAATAATGTATATGATAAGAAAGGAATGATAAGGGTGTGAGAATGAATTTCATGACTTTATATTAGCGAAGGTCACTCTCTTCATCCTGAATGGTCTTCTTGATTCTTAGCAACATGGTGGTCTGCCACTGATCAATCCTTGTGATGGAGTCAAATTCCCTTACCTAGTTTAGGGTTGAAAAAAAAAAAAAAAGATTAAACCTATAATATTGGTTGAGTAACGGGTATAATCAGGTACCTGAAACAATATGCTAATTGCACTTACTGCATCAGCATATGCATCAATGTTCTGCTCATCATGTGCATCAAGAAGTTTCTGTTTTAGACATAAATTATGATTACCTTGTAGAAAGTGTCACAAATGTTCAAATGCTGTACTTACATTACCATCCAAAACTTCAGGTTTATTGCTTGAAAACCTGTAACCGTTGACTTCTATAGTATTTGTTTTTCCTACTATGGAAGTCAATGGTTACAGGTTTCCAACATTCGTTAAAATATCTTCTTTGGGGTTCAACAGAACAACAACAACAACAAAAAATCGAACTGGTTTGGAATAAGTGTAGGATGAGTAAATGATGACAGAATAAACATTTTTGGGAGAAGTATATATTTAAAGGTGCAGTATGTAAGTTTGACACCCAGTGGTTGAACTGGTATTGCACTCCTGGTTCAAAATACATTTTCACCCTGCCCCTCCGCTGACGGGTCCACACAAGGACAGGTTGCCAGATTGATGTGCCTGACTAAAGGCTGCCTGACTAAAAAGTCTAAAGGCTGATTAAACTGTTTTCTAACTAAAAGCAACGGCACACGATAGAAGGAATATTTTCCACATTAAAAGGAGTTTTTGTCCCAACCAACACCTGGAATTTATATTTTAGAAACAACTTCTATTTCTTGCAGCTGAACAACAGAAAACTTTGACAATGATCACCTCAGGTACACCTCATGTGCTTTATTCAGTGTTAAATGTTAAGAATGTGAGTTTAAATGCCGTTTTACATGACATTTATTGCCATACTACTGAAAGCAGCAGCAGATAGTTCACCTCAGATCTTGAAAATAAAATAAACCGTTTGAAAATGAACTTTAGAACTGTGACTCAGTGCAAGGCAGCACATATCAGTGATTCAGCATGTACATTTAATAATGTTAAAGAGGTTTAATATGTATTAATTAGACTGTAAACCTTATCATTTTGCTGGAGCACAGTGCAGTAACGTTATTCTGTACTTCTGAATGGCTGTATTTAAATTTCTGTCGTGTTGCGTCTGGTGCAAACAGCCAAATTGCTTTTCACTGCAAATCTCGTCACGTAGCGTGTTGTTAGGACACAGGGTTACAATGTAACCTGCTCACCTAATGTTTACGTTTGTAATGTTTATATTATTTGCTAATTAATAACCACCTCATGTGGAACTCTGAATCTGCCATTTCGATGTCCAGGATGTCGCGGATGCTTATAAGAGCCATCATGACTGAATGAATCAAATACTCTGTTTTCCACCAAGGCAACCCAGGGTGCTGAAATATAATTGGCTAAACTGGCATTGGGGGGTAAAAGAACCAAAATAAATTCAGACATTCCAGCACAGAATATCTGACTTTTGCATTGTTTTTCAGATAAACAAGAATGTTCACTTAGCATGTTTCTTAAATATCTGCAAACATTTTATGTTATTTTTATGCTTTAGAATAGTTTAAAACCTACATACAGCACCTTTAACTAGGTTAATTACTTTCCCTTTAAGCAGTGCAACTGTTTTCTTGAGCAGGAAATCAGTATACAAGAAGGATTTCTGAAGCATCATGCTCTTACCATGACAGATATTAAAATATATATATAAGATGAAACAATTATTTTTAACTGTTATAATATACACATAACTTTTGTAAGAAAAGACTCCAACCTTAAGAAGTTTGCACTCTCTGGCATCAGAGAAGGCTGGAAACATGTCTTCATATTTCTGTACAGCCAGCTATTAAAAAGAACAATGGTTAAACAATGCTAGGAAGTTACATATTATCTATTTTGAATACCTTTAGACTGTAAACGCATCCGTCACCTTGCAGTTGAGCATGTCCACACAGAAGTGACACAGTGCAGCTTTGAAGAAATGGTCTTTAGCACCATACTTCAACAGTGTAGTGTCCATGGAGTAAGTACCAATCTGAAACAGGGAAAACATGCATTAAAGGTGAATATAACAAATAAACACATGAAGTACGGGTCATGCAGACCTGCTCAAATATTTCAATGGCTTTCTGGTACTGCTCCAACTGAGCCGCATAGTTCGCCACTTTAAGAAGACACTTGTTAGCTGCACTAAAAAGAGAGAGAGAGAGAGATTAAAAGAGGTTTATTTCATTTAATAATAATAATGCATTCATTTCAGATCTGGGTTGTTCTACAACGTTACTGATGGTTTGAATAACTAAATAGATACGCAAGCATATTAAAAAGTCAGACTTGTCCAGTACCTGGTGGACTCCTCTCCTTTGTAATAATCTGCCGCCTGCTCATAATGAGCAATAGCCTATAAACATAA
This sequence comes from Danio choprae, assembly GCA_903798125.1. Classification (NCBI taxonomy): domain Eukaryota; kingdom Metazoa; phylum Chordata; class Actinopteri; order Cypriniformes; family Danionidae; genus Danio; species Danio choprae. The sequence continues at coordinate 3,768,308 of CAIGQW010054063.1, read as the reverse complement.
AGAAAATGCATTTCAGTTTATTCTGACTTAGAAGAGATACATAAATATGCCAAAAAATGCACAACTTAATAATAAAAGATTTGACATTTACACACATGGTTCTTCTGTAGTTTTTAAATTTAAAATGGTGTAAACACAGTCATAACATGGTCAATTTGTGGCTTTCGTTTAGTAATAAGTTGCTGATCAGAAATGTACTTTAGTTATGAGAGTTCAACATACTAATGATTCTTCAAGTGAGTCCTAATGGACCCGGAATGTGAAAATATATTCATTTTTAGTATGTTATGAAGGTTAATGTGACCTTTGCTGAATACAAGTATTAATTTCAGTGCTTTCAATTTTTGTAGAGTATTTTTATGCTTTTAACTTAGCGTCAATGATTATCTGAGGCACTTATTAATACATTCGTAGGCCTGTCACGATAATTAATATATTTGCACCAAAATATATTGTGATAAACGATATTATTGTCATTTTAAGACCATTTTATGCCACTCATTATATATTGCCAGAATGACAATATAATACCATCACACTGCAAGTGCACTCTTCCAATGAGCACGTCATATTTTATTCTTAAGAATATTTCATTTAATTCTAGTCATTTTAACACTATAATAATGAGGCATTGGAATCAGAATGTGAAAACGCATATACTAAATAAATAATAATAAATGTTAACAAAAAAGTGCAAGGTAAAAAAAGTAACAGAGGCTGCGATATCTGCTACCAGATCTATTTTCAGTTGTCAAGCACCCACATAAAAATATACTACAGTAATTTATAGTAAATACTATAGTATACTATAGTAATTTATTTATTTTTTTTAACAATACTGAAACTGACACCTCCAATAGAGATAGAGATGGTGCACAATCAGCTAAAAAAATTTCTAGCATTGGTTTTTATGTATTGGGCGATATATATTGCATCACTAAAAATGATTGAGGTTATGTCCATGTGTTGTGCGATATGTCGATATATTGATTATTGTGACAGGCCTATACATTCGTACCTTCATATAAATAGATTATTTCCCACTTACTTTGTCTATGTCCAGTAACTCCAATTCATAGATTTCAGCAACAGATATGTGGTGTTTTGCAGCGATGTTGAAGCGCCCCTGGGAAGTAAATCAAAAGGTGTATTATAATTATTATTTTTACACTGCAAAATTATGTTGCATATTTATATTGAATTACATTTAAATGCTAAAAGAATAGTTTGCCCCCCAAAAATACAATTTGCTGTTAATTTACAGTACATCGGGCAAAGGTGTAGGTGAAATTTTTTTTTCTTTCTCCAGTCAACATTAAAGATTTTTAGCTAAAACTGTGGTCCTTGGTGATACATAAAATGCAAGGCTACCAGCACTACAGTCGCAACAAAATGAATACCTGTAGCTCCTTATGATACATTCACTTGAATTTCATGAATTGTTTTGAACTGATTTAATCACAACTATGACCAAGCCTTATTATCTTATTTCTGGAAGCTCTAAAAGTATTGTTGTTGAAAAAAAAAAACACATTTTAAAATACAAAAATACACTGCTTTGATTAAAATACGTCAATGTCACTTGACCATATCATTTTCCTGCTTGCGTTATAACACGGTCTCAATTGAAAATGATCTGATTTGCAGTGCAGGGCAGGCTATGCTCATTCCCACCAGTATAAAACCTAATTTAACCAACGATAATATCAAAGGAGGTCTAAGTAGTAAAATGCATTTACTCAAACTACAAGAAAAACCTTGGGATTAAACAGGCTAATGTCCTACTAAAGAAGAAGGTCGCCAATATCTTGAATGGCCTGAAGGTGATTAAAGGGTTAGTTCACCCAAAACATGGAAATTACGTTTACTCTCATGTTGTTTCATTCCTCAGAGATCTTCATTAATCTTTGGAAAACAAATTAAGATATTTTAGATCATATTCGAGAGCTCACTCATCCTCAATAGACAGTAATGTTCCTGAGATGTTCAATGTCCAGAAAAGGAACCAAAAAGATTGTCAAAAAATTTCATGTGGCTTCAGGTTCAGGTTCAGGTTCAACTGTAATCATAAGAAGCTCCAAGAACACTTTTGTGTGGTAAAAACTGAGGGAACAACTTTGTTTTCTTTTCCTCTTCAGGTTGTCAGGCTGTGCGTTTACTACAGGCATTAAGATGTATTGGCATTAGGGTCAGCAGTGCAACATGCAAGTGTCATATTGGCCATAATAAACACACACCCTCATCTAAGGTAGTCATCAGACATAGGTAAACAAAGTTTTGTTTTGGTTTTTTAATTGGGTGTACAAAAGTGTTCTTATTTTTACAGCTGAACCACTGATGACACATGGCATGTTTTGACCATTTTTTTCTGGACTTTGAACATCTCAGGACCATTGCTGTCTGTAGAGGATGAGAGAGCTCTCGAATATCATCTAAAATATCTTAATTTGACTTTCAAATAAATACGTTAACAGCCGATTTACCTTTTTAACGTGTACTAAACCTTTTAATAATATTTTATGTCGTTTTTCTCACCATATCTGTGTAGATGTCAATAGCCCGAGAGAAACAGCCTATCGCCTCTGTGTGAAGAAGTTTCAGCAGAACCAGAATCAAATTAAACTCAAATAATTTTGAATTGAAAACACTACGTTGTTGTTGAGATTTGTACTGTATATTTCAGTCACAATATACCTTGAGGATCAGCCTTTTTGAATGCATTGCCAGCATCAAGGAAAATCATGGCTGCATTGTGCTTGCTGTCCACCTTTAAATGCAGAAGCGCAGCTTTGCAGAAAGCATCTCCTGCAGCTTAAATTAAAAAAAAAGTAACATTTGAGTTTTGAACGCCATAATACAATGATGCAGAAGTTGCAATTTGTCCTACCATTCCAGTTCTTTGCCATCTTGAACATATTGGCAGCCCTCACATACATATCACAGGCCTCCTCAACCTTGGAAGAACTCCTAAAACAAACAAAAAAAGCAACGGGAACATTTTAAGATTGCAATTTTAAGTTTTACATCCTTTAATAACCTCATTGATGTTACAGAAGAAAGGGTCGTGTTTCTGATTTGTAACACTGGTTCCGCTCTATTAAATAATACTACTAAATTAGCACTACTAAACTGCTGTGCTTGCTTGGAAAAGGTCATATTTACAAATGCAAACGTACAGCCTGTAAACCAAACTGTACTGCTGTTTGCTCAGAGTTAACTAAAAAGAATCATTAAAACACACCGGATTTTAAACATGATTATTGAATCATCTGTAATCAGAGATGTGTTTAGATAAGGTATCCCACCCCAAACCGGAGTATTTATATTTTTATTGTATTTTAATTTATTTAGTCATGTATTTAATTCGTGTTATTAATTTAAATCCCTCGTAACACGTTCCTATTCACTGTTAAAATCCATTTGTTACGGTTTGTAACTTAACAGTACATTGTAACTTCTGTTGTTATTGTTATATATACAGTATATTAAAGAGCAAGAGGGGATGTTGATTCTGTTGACTGAAACCATTAGGCGGCGCTATTAGCAGCTGTCTCCTGCATTCACACAACGTGTTTTCAGAGCTGATATGGCCAACATGAAGCAAGAGGAGCTGGAAATCAGTGGCAAAACACAGGCCCGATATTGCTCCGTAGCCTGGAAGTACTACATCAAAAATGAGCTCAACGGCACTGTTTACTGCAGGCTGTGCAAGTCGACATTCAAGTTTTCTTCAAACACGGCCAACATGATAAAACACCTCAGAGTGAAACATCGACTCAATATCCCCACTGTCGCCAACGGCGGTGAGAGACTGTGCACGGAGGAGCCCAGCGAAGGAAACATGGGTGAGTTTCAAAAGTGGTGATGAATAAAAGGCTAAAAGTGGCGAATGTTTTAGTGTGTGTGGGTTTTAAGTAGCTTGTAACGTCAAATAAATAAACGCTAAAGGGAAACGTTACGTTTAACGCTGAAAAGTCTTTATTAGGACGTTATGTACATACAGTGCGATGCTACCTGCTAACTCGACTGATTTCACGTTTAAAACTGCAATCTGTAAAACATTAACTCTAATATAACTCTAATATTTATGCACGATAAATACGTCTAGCATTGTGTTGCAAGATGTCATTAAAATATTCGCGTATAAATTGAACACTGCTTTAAAAAACATATCAGCATTGTTTTTGCGGACGAAGAACATTTGGTTATGTTTTAAAATTAATTTTTGCGATTAAATATCGCTGAGATGCTCAAAGTCATCTTTCAAAGATTTACCCAAAAAACGTCCCGAATAACGAATGCGACGTTTTCATCTTCTTGTCCGCCTCGGCCATAATGGCCATGGCTTCCTTTTCTTTCCCAGAGTAGTCCATTTTGTCAGATTAGAGATGTGAACCGGACTGTAGGGTACGATATCCAAGCAATATCCCATTCACATCGCCTGAAATGAAGTTATTTGTTTTATTGACACATCATGCGGAAATCGGAAGTAAATTCGCTTCTGCTTTAGGGGGCGTCGCAAAATAGTTGATTTCAAAATATCGGTTAACTCTTATTACTGTGATGTTTACATTAGTACTCATGCGTACTTGCTGCTTTCAATAGTTATATTGGATTTATTTTGATTAATTATAAGTTTTGATGCATAAAAGCGAATAACGGATATTTTTCGTTTTTATGATTGTGTACAATTATCCTGGTTGCCTAGTTTGCACGGCGTCAAGCACATCCAGTGTGCAGGTCGCGTACGCGCGGATGATGTGCAGGAATTCTGAGATTTGTACTGATTAGATATTGCTTATAAGGTTTTTATTTTATTTTACTAAACAAAAATCAGTTTTGTGAGTCAGTATCGCCGAAGTATGCGCTGTTTAGTGTTGGCAACGCGCGGACTGGAAGTGGATGAAACCTTAAAGGCCCTTATGCTCGCCCGGAAGAACATCCCGTGACGCTTGATGTAAATAATAGCGCGATTGTTTCATTATTATCATATTCTGTAGTTATAAATCAGTTTAAATACTCTTTTTATGAGCTAATATTGCTTTCATATAGAGTTATTATCATAATACACCCCTTATTATTTGACAAATGCTTCCACGAAAAACAAAATTAGACTCTAAGCAGATACAGTCTTGTTTTGTGACATGCTAAATACATCATTTGGATTATTTTTTTTAGTAAATATATTTTCTAACATTTGTATGACAGTTTTAAAGTATAATTATTTTAGAGTAAGTTTTGTATAATGGGAAGTTTATAACCGGATGGTATTAGTTGTAATAAATGCACTAAATTATTGAGAGAAGATGTGAAATGTAGATTAGGGATTGATTTATTAACAACGGAGCTAACGTCGATTTAAACGTGACATTTTATCTGCACAAACATTTTAATATTTTCTAACCAAATGAAATATGGTGTCCCGGAAGACAGTTTAGATTAGGTTTTAATCAGCCAGAATATATATTTTTTTACAATGACACACAGTCAGATAAAATCATTAGTTTGAATTAGTTTTTTCATTTAAAATAACTAGACCAGGCAAGTAGGTTGTTTATTCCTATTTCTCACAAGCACACACATTTGCAAAAATAGATAAACACAGTGACTTAGGTGCTTTATGGCATATTTTATAAAGCTAGATAAATGTATTTGAGTAATGCCATGTCCTTAATGTTACTGTTAATTCAGAATGTAAACAAAAATATACTGATTGTTAATAGTGCTGGTTATTTCGGTTTTTGTGAATTGTGTACATTTCGTTTTTTTAACATGACCCATTTGTCCTGCAGAGTTTAACTCCAACCCCAGTTAGACACACCTGAACAAGCACTTACTAGTCAAACTAGAAGCTTCCAGCAGGTGTGTTGAGGCAAGGCTAAACTACACAGGACACCGGCCATCCAAGACCGAGTTTGGGCACCCCTGCATTAGGGGAACCATATCTATGAGAATGTATATTTATGTTACAAAGAACTCCTTAACGTTTTAAGGAATTATTATTCTTTCTTAAATAGCAAAACAGTTTTAAATTGTGCAAGTTTCAGTATAATCTTATATCTTTTATATTACTAATTTTAGATGCATTTTTGTTCATCTTTTACCACAGACATGAATCTCCCACCTCCAATGCATCCTGGAATTCACAGCAGTCCAATTCTTCGCAGGAGAATGCAGCGTTTCTTGCCATTTTCTGATCGCCGCACGTCAAAAGTGTGGAACCACTACACTCAGCTAAGTCTGCATCGTGTCGAGTGCAACCATTGTAAGAGACAGCTTTCCTTTCACAACAGCACTACGTCTATGAGAGAACACTTGGGCCGCAAACACAGCATTCGGGAAGGAGCTGTACCCCCTCACAACACCGCAGGGATCCCCACTCCTGCAGCATTACATTCTCACATTCAGTCTGCTTTACATGGTAACAGATGTAACAATACAGGCAATGTTACATTTCAACCAGCGCTGCCTGTTACCGTCAAAGAAGAGCATGAAGAAATACTGCCAGCTGAGATGGGAGAGGCCAAACCTGCTCGGACATCATATGCCCCTGACTGTGCGCCAGGAAGCAGTACATCTGGTTCAAATGCAATTGCACACCAGGATACAGATATGGGCTGTCTAATGTATAATTTTCCTGCAGGGGAGATGAGCAGCACTGCTGGAGGCAGTGCCAGTCGCTGTGGTACAAGAGCCTGCAGTAACAAGCGAGCTGAAGTTTTGACTGATCTTATTTTGGAAATGGTCTTTAGAGACCTTCAGCCATTGTCTGTGGTGGAGGAAAGAGGGTTCAAGCTTTTACTGAGTTGCCTAGAGCCTAATTACCCCGTGCCTTCTCCATCTCTGCTTGGCAGCTTACTTTGGCATCGCTACCACGTCCTCAAGCAATGCCTTCAGCAGCATCTTCAGACAAGTTTGGCTTCCCACTATATGACCCTTTGCACTGAATACTGGCGATCTGTAGAAGGATGTGGGGTTGGCGGGGATGGACAGTACTACCTCTCAGTCAGTGCCCATTTTGTCGACTCTCAGTGGCGTCTGGCACGCTGCATGCTTGAGACACGACCGATAACAGAACTCAAAGGAAACCCATCTGAGAGAGGGCAAGTAACTTTTGCAGGTACCTTGAAAGCAGTCCTCTCTGAGTTCAAGCTTCCAGAAAACTTTGTTTTCTGTGTGGTGCACGACACCCCCAGTGGAACTGAGTCCAGGCAGAGTATCGATCAGGAATATCAGCAGGAATTTGCTGGACCCAGCCATCCTCCTCCCAGAAAAGTTCCGGAGGGATGGGCACCCCTGCTTTGTGCAGGGCAGGCCCTAAAACTCTGTGTCCAGGAGGGACTTTGTGTGGAGTCTGTAAGACAAGCTCTGGCAGATGCCCATGCCATTGTCCTGCACTTCCAGCACAATGTGGGTGCCTCTACAGCACTAAGCCAGAAAGCAGAGGCTGTTAATAAAGAGTCAGCATGCCTGGTCTTGAATGACCCGGCTCGCTGGACCACCGCCATTGAGATGTGTGAAAGTCTGCTGGAGCTCAAGTGGGTAATAAGCTCTGTCTTAGAGGAACAAAAAGTTGCAACAAATCTGGCAGATCACCAGTGGCGCCTTGTACACGAACTGGTCCCTGTGCTCAAGACAGTTCGTATTGCGGCATCGTTTTTGAGCGAGGACATCAACGGACCCATTTCAGCCCTAATGCCGTGCCTTCAAGGTGTATCCCGGCTCCTGGGACAGAAAATTGCAGCCTGCACTTGTCCAGTGGTGAGAGGAGTTATGGAGAGGATTCGTGCTGGTATGGACAAACGCTGGAGTCTGAGCGATGAAGATGCCCTTTTGGACTGTCCTGCTGTGTTGTCCTCGTTTCTGGATCCACGTTTTAAAGAGTTGCGGTTCCTCAGTCCACATGCTCGCAGCAAGCTGCATGACAAGGTTAAGGAGCTCCTATCTGTTCAGGCTTTCACAAGCAATGAGGGATTAAATGAAGACAGAAGGCAAAGTATGGAAATGGAAGAGGCTTTGGATGAGCACGGAGAACCTGCAGATTTCGGTTTAGATGATTCCTTGCCAATTCCTCCAATGGGGTCTTTGGATTCTCCTGAATCGTGCGGCTCAGTGGAGGAAGGTGACAGTGTGGAGCTGCAGCCAAGCGAGCCCTCTGTTGCAATATCATCTCCAGAACAGGTCAATGACAATGCTCTTGAGGTTGGATCACCTTTTAAAAACACCAATGAACGTAAAAGACGTTCCAGTGGGGCAACTATGACCTCCCCGCTGAGAGGAGATTTGCAGCTCACATCTCGGATACGAATGAGTCCTCTCCCACAAAGCATGTATGATATTCTTCTGGGTGAAGACCCTACTGAGCGGATGCCCGAGATTCATCAACAGCTAGAAAATTACATAGCAGAGCCTCTGTGCAGACGCAGCCTCTCGCCTCTGCAGTGGTGGCGCAACAAGGAGCATCGGTTTCCAGCTGTGGCCAGACTGGCACGAAAATACCTATCCATTCCAGCTACTGCTGTTTCCGCCAATCGGGCCTTTGCCCCAAGGGAGTCTCCAGTTACGCAAAGAAGGGCCACACTAGGGTCTAAACACCTTGACCATATTTTGTTTCTCCATCAGAACACTGATTATCTGGACCAGCTGAAAGGTGGCTCCTCTACCCGTGAAATTGACCAGTGGAACAGTGTCAGTGGAAACCAAAGCAGAGAAAGCCTTTACCAAACTCTAGTGTCATACGAAAGTAAGGTCCGTGTTCCAGATGAAGAGTCATGATCACTGAATTTGTCAAAAATGCATTTGTCTACTTCAATCACATCCCAAAATAAGCTCCTTTCACCAGGTTATTTGATGACTTTCTTCGTCTGTGGGATTTAGAAGCAAGGATAATGATGAGAGAAGAAAACAGTTGAACTGCTATTTAAAAGGTTTTCTTGTACATTCCTTGTACCAAGCATTTGTGACACTGTTATTTAAAACCGTCTTTGATCTCTAAGAGGTCTGAGAGTTTGAGGTCATTGTTTTGTGACTATTGTAGATACTGTTTTACTAAACTGGTTTTACTATGTATTACCCAATTACGCAATCTGCGTGCATTAGCAATCATGCTGCTGTTTTGGATAAATTATTATACTTTTTTCTTTATTGCATTATTCATACACTCCAGAGCTCCACAAATTGGCCAATCAGATTCCAGTCCGGGTAGTAACTGTTGTATTATTGACTAATAAGTGTTTTTATTTTATACAAAGTCTGCATATACTGTTACTTCAATGTTATTGTCACTTTACAGTGTTACGTGTAAGCATTACATGAATGCGTTGTTAACCTCATGCTTGAATTTTTTTAATTTTTTTTCCACCATTATGGAGCATATGTACATGAGGTATCCCCTATTTTTTCATACTTGCAACAGTAGAATTGACATTGTATTCTATCAGAAGCATGATTAGATTAAAGTTGTATGAAATGATAATGGGAATTGCAAATCAAAATGTTTTTTCAGTTCTCATTTATTTTAAAAAGCTTTAACAATAATGCTACAGTGAAACATTTGTGCCATTAAAGGGTACTTATGAAAGCAAACACCTGATAGTAAAATAACTTTTTATTTGATAACCTTATGTCACACACATTTTGGATAATTTCAACCAAACTGGGAAAACTTGTGACTTAAAAAAACTAGCTTGGTAATGAATTATAGTTAGTGTGCTACAATTATTTAAACGTAACATTTACTTCAAGAAAGTAATAGCAAGTATGAATTGTTGCTTTAATCTGAACTGAGAGAAAATACTGAATCTAAATGTAAAAATCTCACAAAAAGGTGAACGAACAAGAATGTTATGATATTTGCATGAACATCCGCCATACTAGACTCACAAACATTAACATTTCAAGATATTAACTTCTCAAAATGTGTCAGAACAAATAAACGGTTGCAAAAATGAATTAAAACTTGGCTGCTTTTTGGATTTGAATTTCAGTGTGAATTAAAGTATCTGGATAATGAATCGAACATTACTGTAGTCTTAAATGCGCTTCACACAGGATTCGTCTCAAACACTGAACAGACTTGAGTTGACTTCAGGCTACTGCTCGGACTGGTGTCCTTTCTTGCCCACCACCATCTGGAGTTTGTATCTATCCTGACTGAGGGAGGTATGTGACCCTTCTCATCTCTGTTGGATTTAAAAGGTAAGATGAGTTTTAATGCCTCTATTTGCTGTCATTTATTTAATACAAGTGTTGTTTTCATACTGTTTCACAAGATTAAACCTCAAAGTCTTGAAGGGATAGTTCACTCAAAATTAAAATGTATTCTCCTTCAAGTGGTTTTAAACCTTTATGGGCTACTTTCCTTTCTTGAACATAGAAGAAGATATTTTGAAGAAAGCTGGAAACCGGTAACCATTGACTCCTCTAATAGAAAGAAAACTACTATGGAAGTCAGTTGTTAGAGGTTTCTTCGAAAAATCTTATTCTGTGTTCAACAGATGAAAGAAACTCAAATAGGTTTATAATCACTTGTAGGTGAGTAAATAGTGAGTGGATTTTCATTTTTGGGGGAACTAACCCTTTCAAGTTTCAATTACTGCATGCATATCACAACTACAATTAAAACGATTAGAGTTTGTTTACATTTGTACTTTGGTTCTCTTGGTTGGTTTGGATGGGACCAAAAGAGAAAATAATTCCTCCGTTACACAAACATGTCTATCAGCAGATCTCTTCTATGTCTGCTCATAGATGGATCAGCTGATAGACGTGGCTTTTAAATACTCTAGTGTTTGTGTTTGCACTTGGCGAACAGTGGTGAAGTGAAGACCTTCAGAGCCAATCACAATCACATCTGTTGAGTACAATGGCCAATCACTGCTGTTTAAGTACATGCTCAACAGCACTTAAATGTAAGCAGGAAATTAACTTTTTGACAACCCTACTTGCGTAAATATCCTGATAATACCTTACGTTCTGATAAAAGCTTCAGCAATTATCTCAAGTTAGAAGTCTAGTGTGCAGTATAATGTAGTTTCTCTAACCTGGCACTCATCTCGCCCTCAACGGCTTTTGTCCTCTGTTTTGTGTTCATGTCTGTCTGCTCAGACTGGAGCTCTTGGGAGCATTTGAACACCTCGTGGAAAACGGTAGTACAAATTTCACCATCATAATGTATTTGCAGAATTAACAACAGATGTTTTGTCCATGTACTGAACTGAAACTTACAAAGATCTCTCCGTCTTTTTTGTTTACAGTTCGGCCACGTTGCTTGAACTTTTTCACCTTCTTCATGTTATAGTAATACTCCACACACTGGGCTACTGACTTGGTCTGTAACTACAAAACAAGCATAAATATTTAGAGACATTTAACATGGTTTAGCAGAGCGCTGCAGCAATGCATTTTTGTAGGCCAACCTGGAAAGTTGGCATTACCGTTAATGAACTCCCTAAAATAAGTTCTGTGACCAAAAACTTATTTTACAATTAATTCCAATGCATCTGGATTTCAAAGAAACGTTTAAGAGTGCGTACATAAGATTATTAAAGCACACAATAGTCAATGTCCCTAACAACCTCTGAAGTCCCATTTAACCCATTTAAGTCCCACTCATTAATCAAATTTTAAAAAATACTTTAATTGGTGCTGATAGCCTCATAGGCTTCCGATTTTGAGTCCTGGGCCTGGCTTCTGAACTTTCCCAATCCCATCCATCCCACTCACCCCTCCTGTCTCTCGCTCCCCTCCTGTCTCTCACTCCATCTTAACATCTTGCCTTTTACATACTGTCCTATCATAACAAAGCCAAACCCCCACCTACGGCAAAATCTTTTAGGAAAAATAAATCTTTAACCCTTATTGTAATCCTTAATCAGTTTGGGATGTTTTCATCCACTCTTTGGTGATTTTTGAGTTAATTTGGCCACAACTTTCTCTGAGTTTCAGCAAATGGAATGATGTTTGGTGACAAATCTTATTTTGACAGATATTTTGGGAAAATGCTTTGAAAGTTTTTAAAAACTCAACAATTTACTCTGGGCAAATGTACTATCCATTTGTTATGTTGGTAGCTGTTTTTGCCCCATTGACTTCCATTATAAGGCCTTTTTTTGATTGCAAAGTCATGACACCATATAATCATGCAAGGCTTAATAGTGCCAACTGATGATCGACAGTAAAAAAAAAAAAAAAAGACAAGTTTTACCTTTTCCCAACAGGGGAAAAACACCAACAATCAAGATTCATGATCAATCACAATCCTGATTATTTGGTGTCATGGCTTTGCAATCAAAAAATATCATTATAATGGAAGTCGGCGGTTAATTCCGCTGTGGCGACCCCAGATTAATAAAGGGACTAAGCTGAAAAGAAAATGAATGAATGAATGAATGGAAGTCAATAGGGCAAATGCAGCCACCAACATAACGAAAGGGTAGTCAATGTGAATCGTACACAAGGGTTAAGAAAATAACTTTTAGACCTACCCGAAGAACTTAAGGCACTCTTTACATTTGTACCTTCAATTGTATTTTGTATTTATCAGATTGACTAGTATTTAAATGTCAGCTCAGATTTGATGTTCTTAACGTTATTCTAAAAATGTGTTTTTGGAATTGCGAAAATTAATTAACAAAAAACAAAACTAGAGTCTTCACAAAAAATAAGGATATATATATATTAATACCACATTATGAATCTGTCGGAAGTCCTTGTCAAAGTCAGCCAGAGCTTTTTTGAACATCTTTATCTCTGGAGCTGTCCAAAGGTCTGATCCTGCCGATTAAAATGGCCAACATCAAGTTTATAAAGGACTTCATATATTAAATATATCATGAAACTGGATTTAAGAGCTTCTACCTGTGTAGTGGTAATCACTCAGAGGGTGCCAGGGGGTCCGAAAATCTCCTCTCATTAGCAGTAAATCCAGTGCTGCCTGTAAGTTGAATCACTCCATTGTATTAAGCAAGTGGCTGTAATAGGGCTGCACGGTATTAGAAAAATCTGACATTGCGATACTTTGCTTTTTTGAGATATTTATTGCGATATGAATATAATTTCAGCAGATGGCGTAAGTAGCTCTGTTTGTAAAGAATTGATTCATTTAGATTTATTGCAATTTATTTTTGAGGGGGAGTAAACCTTGCCTTGCCTTAAATTATGCAAAAAATATATTTATAGCCGTAGATAAATACAAGAGAGTAAAGATAAAAGTGAATTTTGAAACTTGGAAAAAAAACAGTGCTTTATGGTTTTGTGGTTCAGAATTTGAATAATTAAATCCAATGTCAAAAGTACATCATTTCACTATTATGGTTAAACTCCACAAATCTGAACAGTTCTGACTACAATACTGACTCAACATTGCAGATCCTGCGATGGGACTATTGCTGAAGTGCACATTGCTAAAATATCATATCATATCAATGCTAAAAACGATATATTGTGCAGCCCTAAACTGTAATTAAAAAACATGCTATAATGTTTGATAGATGCTCACCGCTATGTTTCCTTGTACTTCATGAAGGCAATGTAGAGCCAGTTCAATGTTGGTGCCTCCTCCTGGTAGCACACTGGAACAGCACAGCTCTATCAGTTCTGTGACTGAAGCACAGAAAAGATCCCATGTAAAGTGTGACAAACAAAATGTAAAGCAAGTCCCTCACGATACACAATTTGTTGTAGTTATTCATGATTTACCAATTATTTAAAATTAATGTATTTTTAAATGACATTTTAGCCTATACACCTTTTTCCCTACACCCCATGATGCTGTATGTGAATTATGGGAGTAACTGCTGTGTCGTTATACTCCTTTCAGTTCATCCATCAAATACTAAAACAATCTTTCTGCAGCAATATGTAGAAAAATTAACATGGAGAAACAAAACAAAGTGAACAAAAAAAAGAGCTTTGGCCACAGAAATGCTCGTGATGCTAATGTCACATTAAAATAACAAGGGTAATGTTATTTTTATAATGGATAAAAATAAAGCACAAAACCAAACGCACCTCTCACTCTGTTTTCACTATTCATATTGATTATTTGCGACACGTCTTCATTATCTAAAGGGATTTTGTTTCAGCTTTGTTTGAATGAAAGTTCCCCAAACTGGCAACTCACTATCTGAAATGAGAAAAGTTTTTCTCAAAAAGGCATTTTTTTTTAATGCCAAAGGAAGTTTTGATTGGGTTTAATGGGGGTAGAAATGACAATTTTAACATTCTTCTTCATATTTAGAATAAAATACAAAACTTTATTGTCAGACTTACATCTGAAGTTTTTCTTGCATAACAGCATGCTAAATACTCCTTACAAAGGGACAAAAACTAATATACGTACATAAAAAATTGCAATTAAAATACTTGTTTTAGCTTATTTCAGTGCTTGTTTAGTCTTCATTTTAATGCATCTCAGCCACCTTTAGATGTTAAAGTTTCAGGAGTGACGACCACCATATAAATTTGAGAGTGAATAACCTAAATGATCATTTCGTATGTGTATGGAATAGTGCTCACTGACTCAACTGTGATAACCATTGCACTGTTCTGGCATGGTTGGTTTCTGTAGTTTTTTTTATCTGATTAATCTTAAAGTGACCAAATCCTCTGTCATTATTTGTTTTTGTGATGGTCTCTCCTGTAAATGACTGAGCTGTGGATCAGGCACTAAAACAGGGGTGGGGAACGTTGATTTTGGAGGGCTGGTGACCCTGCAGAGATTAGCTATAAACCTAACCAAATACATCAAGCTAATCAAGGTCTTCAGGGTATAGGCAGGTCATTTGTTTAGGTTTGGAGCTAAACTGCAGGACAGTAGTGACAGGAGAAACAAAGCTTTTCAAATCACCTGGTGATCAGAACCGTACGAATGCAACAAAAACCTTTAAAAAAATATTGCTAACATTTTATATGTGTTTTCAAATAATTTAAAAATCAATTAAAGTGAATGCTTTCAATAATATACTTGTGTTAGTGCTAGATTCCCACTCTGTGTAATAATTCAAACTTTTAATTTTAATACCCCTGTTTTTTTACCAATCTCTGGCTGGTGATAGAAAGACACCACATGTTGTTATTGTTGTGGTGGTGTGTTGTGCTGTTGGTGTGTTTACCCCTTTGCTGTGTCTCTTTGTTGGTAGACAGATCTTTCCAAGGAGTCCAGACGAGCTGAGCTGGATGTTCTTCATACAGCAGGTAGATTGAGTCACGCACTGGAGGGATTTCGGCTTGAAACTGTGAACCAATGTTAATCCTTCTGAAAGACAAGAGACCGAAGAAAACAGACATTCAAGAACAAGATCCATAGGTAATTATTTTCCTGTGTGTTCAAGAATCAAGCATTTTCAAGCTTGAAACAATACCATTTTAATGCTGCTTTGATTTAGTTGTTTCTCCTTCTGTGAATTATAATGTTCAAGGATTTATTTTCTTTTAAAGTTGTCGCGAATCGGAAGTTGCTGCAGACTTTTATTCCAGTATGATGATGTATTTCTAACTAAAACAAAATATTGAGAGAGGGGTGGGGATTTATTTTTGTGCTCCTTCTCTCTCATCTTTCACTCATAGCAAACTAATGGTTGGAGAAGCGTGGCTACGCATATCCCACCCAAGCCGTCAAACATGAGAGAAGAAACACATTCCGGATTCCAGTCATATTTTTATGAAACTTTTCCAAAACTCAAAAACTAATTACTAGCCTTAAGACTATCAAACAAAACACATTGTAAATTTTTATTTCATGCAGATTTACAATACCATGATTTACAACAAATGCCCACTACAATTTCATACAGTGTACCAATAGTTTATATGCCAAAAAATCGTAAATCCTAAATCTATCTCTGAATATATAAAGCTGTATATATGTATATAACGTTACACTCGCATTACACTCATATTTTGACATTTTTTCCATTAAGTGGAAAAGACATTTTACTTGTATTTTATTTTCATACAAAACATTAAATGCATTTTAAAAATTTAATTAGACTCAAAATGGGGATCCCTTAAAAAAAATCAGATTTGGAACATGGTAGATGGATATTACATACAATATTTTGCGGTGAAATGACTCAAGTGAATCCAAACTTTGACTGGTATTACATTGTAAAAATAAGTATTTTGTAATAACATTTCTGGGGGGAAAAAAGCTTTTCTAGAATCCTGAGATATGATAATAAATATAAAATAAAATAGATTGTAATTGTAAGCACTTGTATAAATCAAACTTTAATATATATATTTTTAATAAAATTTTTATTAAATTCCTTTAAAACCTTTTTAACACATTTTAATCTGTTTTTAATCATTTTTATTCTTTGTTATTTTTATTTTCTTATACTTGTATTTTATATTTCTTCTATTCTTGTTTATGTAAAGCACTTTTGAATTACCATTGTGTATGAAAAGTGCTGTATAAATAAGCTTGGCTTGAATTTGAAAAAGAACTTAACAGAATCTTTTAATACAGGTATGGAGAGACTCACGGTTGTATGTTGACACCTGTGCTGTTGACTGGAAATGAGACACCTGTGGGGTTACAATTATGTGTCAGGAACTTGAAAATAAAACAAATATCTTTTATATTAAGTGATACATACATTTCTGTTTCTGTGCTTTCATCCATAAAACTAAAGTTTGGCAGAATCTCTAAAGAAATCCAGTCAAAGCTGAAATCATGGTTTAGTGCTCACCAACGGTGCTGGGTAGAGATGATGGGCATGGCTGATACTGTGGGAGGCTTTTGGAGTACAAGTTAGTCCCAGGAAAGAGGGGGCTCAACATGGGCTGAGGGGTGTAGGTTTGAGGATTCAAATTTGGGCTTAGACCCTGGGTTTCCTGGTCATTGGCACAGTGTGGAGTTGATGGTGGAGGTGGACTGGGAATGATTAGCCGGTGCAAGAAGTTAAAGCGCTGAGACCTCTTAGATGCACCTTTATGAGTCTGTGGCCTCTCAGCCTAGGGAACACATAAGCTCACTTGTTATGCACAAATACTTTTTCTCAAACTATCCTGATCAATGCTCATTATTCATCACTGCCTATTACAATCAGGGGTGGCTTAGCCTTACAGGAATAATATAGTTAATTATATAGTAAGCTACAAGAAGCAGCTGCATCTTGCCTATTTAAATTGCCGGTTTCTGAAATGTATATTTTTAATTTAATTTAATTTCAATTACTTTTTTATCTTCATCAGGCTCCAAAAGATTTGGGAATGTTGTGTACACACAAAAAAACAGGTGCGTAAATGTGCGTGCGCCACTTCCCGTTCAAAAGTTGTGATCTACAAAAACAAACTTGATGGAAGAATGTGCGCAGCTGTAATTATTAGAAGTATTAGAAACGGTATTAGTGGATGTTCTGAAGTGCACTCAATCAATCCCACAGTGCACTGCAGTAATGAGTGTACAACCCATGTACAGTCAACAGCTAGAAAATACCCATAATGCACTCTGAGAGTTTGCGTGCTGAATGAATTTCACATCTGACCACAACATGGCATCCACACTGGAATCATATGGGTGTACAATTCAAAATAAAATATTAATTCAAGTTATATTTATATACATGACAGAAATCAAAATACAAAATTTTGTTACTAATAGACAGCTCGCTAAGTGTTAAATTATTACAGAGTCTTTAATTAAATTATTGAACTATCACAGGGTCTGACCAAGAAGTTGAAATTTTAATGTCTCTGAGAGTTTTATCAACCAGCAAAATGCATATATGCTTAAAAAAACGGCAAGCGTTAAGATGCACTCAGTGCTCCAATTCTCTCGCTTGTTTTCATTCACTTTCAAGAGGATGATATGAGTGAATGGGTATAAGGGGCGATTTCGGATATAGTGCTAATCTCATTGGCTGGACACACAGCAGTTCAAAGCGACTTACAATTGAGGAGGTATTATTTTTCTTTTTTTTTTTGTGGAATGATTGTAAGAATGTGTCTGTTGGAAATAGGTTGTCATGTGGTGAGGTATATAACCCTATAACTTATTGATGGTTGGTCAGACAAGCTACTTGCCTCAGTGGGCGGTCCTTCTCTGCACACTGTTAGATGTGCAGATATCAAATCAGTGGTTTTGATGTAAATAATTTTATTGTGCATGAAAGGCATGCTAATTAAAAACATTCAGGGCTTTATTAAAAACATTTGGCACTTCAGCCTCCTCAGCAAACCCCCCCCACCCCCCAGTGCCGGCCATAATTGTAATCAATATTAAATTTTTTTCTACAACAACTTTACGTCATGTGTGGAAGCTTGGGGGCCTAAATAGTTTGTTGCAGAAACTGGGACAGACACTGGCATGATCAGTGGTGACAGGATTGTCTCCTTGGACTTTTGCTTTTGTCTCGAAGCCCCTCTCTGTCCTTTTTCCTGTAACCGAAACAAAGATAATGTAAGGGTTGTACTCGCTTTCATAGGTTTTGGTTAGGTTTGGAATGATTTGTAAAATTATATGTATGTCAAGACCAGTGTTGAGGAGGATGACTGTGAATTGTGGTCCTCTTTTGCTCCATCTGAGGAAAGAGCTTCTATAGAGCACGATGTTGATCGAGCTTCACGCACAGATGAAGTTCTTTGTTTTCTGAGGGAAAGAAGAACAGGTTGAAATCAACATACAGTGACTGTAGACTTGATTTTGCCCCTCACTTCCACAAAAGGGCAAACCAGAAATGTTAATGAAAAAATATTTATGTATATATGTAAATGTCTATGTGTTTTATTAGAGCTGCGAATACAGGTTTTATATTGCAGGGCCAAATTCAAGCCAGTACAAACGCTCTATTTTTATGTTTAAAAACTCAGGATTTACCAAGTACACAGTACAATATGATTTATTAGAATTTGCTTTAGTTGTTTTACAGGTATTTGCATATGTAAAAAAAGAGTGTCTTTAACCCAATTTGGCTTGAGATGTTAGTAGATTAGCCACTCCTGTTTACCATTCCATTATGCTAATTTGTCCTGTTTAGTAAATCTGGTCATAAGTTTCTATTGCTTTTGTGTTTTACAGAAGAAAGAAATACACACTGGTCTTGAACAACAATAAGGTAAGGAAATGATGATGATGTATGTACTTTTACAACATGGATCTCTTATAACTTTGCAAAGGATGAATAATCACCATAAAATGTGGCTTTATTGTATTCTCTAACCTGATGCTAGAGTTTGGTTCCTCTCCAGTTGGTTTCATAATAGACTCCTGCATAATACAATGTTAAAAAGTGATTATCTTTAAAAAACAAAAAAAAACAAAACTGTAAATATCCACCTTTTTCCACACATGGCTACTGCATTTCAAATGATTGGTTTCACTTCTGGTTTGGGGGAACTCCAATTCAAAATAACTTGAACAAATCATTTCTAATAATAAGGCAGCGGTACACATAATTCAAATTTATAGCGAAAACTGAGTGAGAGGTGCCATGGTCCCTCATTTTTATCCATCATGAAAATAACATTACATTTGGTATTTTAAAGTGACACTAGTGTATCACAAGCGTTTCTGTGGCCAAAGCTTACAGCATTTTGTTCCTCCTCATTATTCATGGCCTACTGAAAATAATTAGTTACTTCTAGAAAGCTGGCTTTTAATATTTGATCGATGAAATGTAAAGATAACAATGGCACTTCACTGTTTTTTTAAGCATTTTAAAGTGTCACATGAGAAATGAGTCACGGAAATGGCAAATTTAAAAATACGCTCTCTTGAGGTGGTTTTGGACTTGTGTGAAAAAGGGTTAATGTGAATAATGTGAGATCGAAACGCATTTGGCGAATAAACTCTGACTTGGCAAACATTACTCCCATGTGACTAATAAGCTTTCTCCATTTTGCTTGCCTTGTTTATGGTTGGTTACTAGGTTACCAATACTTGAGTCAACCACTCTTAACAACTAGATGCAAACAAACCTATTTCACATTTGGGATTTTTGCAAACTATGAAAAGATTTGCTTCACATTAAGATGGAAACCTGGCTAGTGATTGTTTACGGTTTAAAGTCGCCATTAAACGGAAGTTAGGATTGTCTTTTTTTTCGATATCATAATGTACATCCACTTAAAACAACCCTGAAATGAGAAAAAAATGTAGAGTGGTGCATGATTTCATTCTGTGGGATCCGATTGTATAGTTTAGAAACGGGCATTGCTAACAAAATGAAGGAAGGTTGACGAATGGACCAATTTATAGCAGAAATTAGACCTCCACTGATATGCCTGCCCTAAACGAATTCCATGTGACCAGGAAGGGAAGAAAGTCGTTTCGAGGGGGGAGGGAAGGTTATAGTGTTGGATTAAAGTTTATAAGGACAAATTAATGATGTGCTTAGATACATCTTTTATAACAAGAAATACTATATACATTTAAAAAGAAGAAGAGTCCATTTTGATGACGACTTTAAAGTACCCATGTAATCAAAAACTAACCATATTGATTTTGTTAGCTCACATTGCCAGTTTTGTGGTGAACAATTCTTTTGTGCATGTCATTAAGAAAAAGACAATTGTCTGCCCTTATAATCTTGAATTAAAATCCGAAAATGCACTTCCTGTTAGTTTTCAGATCAATTCTCAGATTACGCCTGTCTGAGGTATTGGACGTGGTTAACATACTTAACCACACCCTTCCAACTATGGAAACAAACAGAAATGGTGAGGAGGAGGTGTCTGTTAGGTTGTAATAACCGTCCCGAAACCCTTTTCTGATCTTTCTGAATTAAATGCCTACTTTATCCAATCAGCTCGCAGTAGAAAAGACAAGCCACGCCCACTGTTTTCTCATTTAATATTCTGTTTCTCTAGGAACTACATCACAATACAAAAAAAAAAAAATGGTCGCAGCTTCCGATTTACGCAAACTTTATCAAAAGTTACTCCCATAATTCATGCAAAGTGTGAGGGAAAAGGTGAGTAGGAAAAAAGTGCCATGTTATGTACCTTTTGCAAAAATGCGTTGCCTGGGAAAGTGCTGAGGGATGCAAGTGCCACCTGACTAGGTGAGATGAGAATGGAAGAACGCGATTGTTTATGAGAAATGGGCTGAGAAGGAACATCAGACTGGACATCCATAGAGCTGGACATCCTCTTTCTTATGTTGGGCAATGATGCAGGAGAAGAAGGAAGAACAGGATCTGGAAAGTTACCACTCTTAGTTTCAGGCAGGATAGAAGGATTAAAACTGGAAATGGAGTGTTGACGATTTAGCTTGTTTAGAGGTTTCAGCAGAATGGGACAGAGTGAAGCTGGTGACCTTGTATGGAAGGTAGTTGCTTCTTTGTTAGATTGAAATGGCAGCATCTTTTTCCATTTTTCAGAGTGAGATTCAGGGAAATCCAAACCAGTTTTCTGTAAAACCACAGGATTTTCTGCATGACAGCCCAGAGCTGATTGGGTAGAGGTTGGTATCTTGGCACTTTCTTCAGCCTTATTACATTCCTTGGCAGTCGCTAAAGTCCAGCTTTCTTGAAGTTGGCGTCCTTGGCATTTTTTCTGAAACGGTTGGGTGTCTTTTGTGTGGCATCCCAACCTGAGCTCACCCATGTCAAAAGAACTAAAAACTTTTCCAGAAGCTTTTAAAACTGGAGCTGAAACAGGCTTTGGTTTGGAGATGTAGAGGCTGCAATAGCCTGACGGTGATTTGATGACCTTTGGCTTCAGTGGTGAGGCTGGCAGGTCATAGTTGGAAATGAGGCTGTTTGAAGAAGGAGGCATGAGTTGGACTCCATGTCGAAAGGCACAGTGGTTTTTTAGAGTGTTTCTGTCAGCGTAGGTTTTGTGGCAGCCAGACTGAGTGCATTGATAGGTCTTTCTCTTCTGGTGGATCATCGTGTGGGAAATGCTAGTGAGGAAGAGATGATTATGCTGTCTTATTTAAATATTTTAAAAACAAAACAGAAACATATTTTAGATGCACTACAATTCCTTGTGATGCTTTATCTAAATTTGAACATGAAATGAAATTAAACCAGTCAGTAAATTTACCATATTTTTATTTATATATTTGTTTTAGATGCTACAGATCCCTAAATATCAAGCTATTGCAGGGAGATCCCAGCCATAAATTTTTTAAGCAATTTAGGTATTGTAATGTGAAAAATGCATAAATGTGTCAAATGTTGTTATTACTGTAATGGATTTCAGTACATTTATAAAGTACCAAATCTGGTCTGATCCTACAGTCTTATTATTACCTTATATTGTATATATTATTACGATGTAATGTCTCGACTGTATGTTTTAAAATGTTGCTTCCTTTTGTTTATTGATTCTCCTGGCTTGTTGCACGGGCTAGTGATGATTCTCTGTAAACCAAAAGCGTTCTGCTGCGCGTCTAGCTCCACCCTTTTGATACCGTTCTGTCATTTTGGTACACTTTGGAAAGGGTACCCAAAAAGTGATAGTGGTTCGCTTTTTGGTACCTTTTGACTGTAGAAACTGACATAAAAGCGTACCGAACCGTACCACTCAGTGGAAATGGGCCATTAAATAGTATCATTTAGTATAGTGTATATATAGTATTATATATACTATATATCATATAATTAAGACTTAATAATAATTTTAAGAGGTGCTATATTTGGGGACAGTGTGGATTGAGATGTCATAGAAGTCTGATATCTGTGAATAACATGCTTATTTAAATGATTACTTATAATGCACCTTTAATTTGACATTTTATATTTTTATATCATAAAATGTGGTTTTATGTATAAGAGTTTATGTATTTTTATTTCTAATTCTTTTTGAATGAGAAGCCTGACTTAGTAAAGCATGTTTATTTAAAAAATAATCATGTGCATTTTTTTTTTATTATTAACAGTCCCTCATTATGCACACAATCTTTTTTTCCTGAGATTATTTCCCTCCATAATAAACGGTATATGAAATTTACGATGACATAAACACTAGCAACTTCCCTATGTGTCTGTCCGCGACGGTAAAGAAAGACTAAGAGCATTATTTAACAGATTTAAAACGTAATTTCTTTTTATTGTCTTTAAACACCATATCATATTGGTAAAATCCAATAGTGACACTTTGTGCATATTCATATAAAAGTACATACATCTAAAAAAGCAGAATGCGTGCCCCTGCCTGTTTAATTTAGTAAAAATGCTCTTTAAAATGCATAGATTGTATGGGTTTGTTCTGTGATGCCAAGCAGTATTGGTACAAGTCTTACAAAGTCCTAAAAACTATGTTAGTGCACTGTTTTAATTGTAGTTGCATTTATTTTTTTAATATTTGCTGTACTGTACTGATAGACATTTACTTATTTTAACCATTGTTAACTGAATAATTGAATGTAATGATATTTCCATCATTTATTATAATCTTAATTTTATTTATTAATTTTACTTTTCCACAGACCATTAAACGCTTCTTTGAGACCCCTTGAATATCACGGGACCACAGATTGAACACCTCTAATCTCCAGAATCAATTACCATAATTAAATCACTGAAATTGCAGCACACACTCGATACTTACAGCTCATCATGGTGTTTAAATGCTCTCTGACAGACCCCACAAACATGAGGCATGTCCTGACTGTGGCTCAAAAGGTGTGTGCTAAGTGAACTGGCGCTTTTAAACTCTTTCCTGCACACGTAACACTTATTTGATGAGACCCCGAGTCTCTTGTCTGATCCCACAGGAGTCAGCTCAGCATCTTCGGTTTGGGGATGGACAGATACTGATGGGCTTGATGAGGACGTCTTTCTGCCTTCTGCATCAAATGAAAAATGTAATCGCTAATTCTGATTTTTACTTTCAGAAGAGCATAAATGCATAAACAACAAAAAAAAAGGTCTAGTCCTTCAGGAGCAAAGATGGGCTGAGGATCGCCAGTTTGCCAACAAATACGTGAGAAAATTATTTAAAATGTTTAAAAACAATGTTCCTCAAAGAAAGATGGGAAGACATTTGGATATTTCACTTTCAACAGTGCATAACATCATTAACATATTCAAGGAATCTGGAGGAATTTCAGTGCGTAAAGGACAAGGGCGCAAGCCTAAGCTGAACTACTGTGATCTCTGATCCGTCAGGTGGCACTGCATCAAGAATCGTCATTCATCTATAAGCAATATCATCACATGGGCTCAGGACTGTTGTTAAGCCTTTGTCAAGTACCACAATACGTAGTTACAACCACAAATGGCAGTTAAAACTGTATTGTGCCAAAAGGAAGCCCTATGTTAACAGTGTCCAGAAGCACCGTCGACTTCTCTGGGCTCGGAATCATCTGGGATGGACCATAACACAGTGGAAACGTGTACTGTGGTCAGATGAATCAGTTTTTCAGGTATTTTTTGGGAGAAATTACTTGCTCTGAGATGGGAAACTCTTGAGCTTTCGTGTTAGTTCAAGTTTGAACTTAAGTACTAAGTTTGAACTTGATAATTAAATGTGTTTCCATCATAGTTAATGCACATTTTCTCTTATAGGATTAAAAGTTTATCCTACTCAGTTGTGTGGATAAGTTTGTTTTTTTTGTGCGCATTTCCAAAATGTTATGCACATCTTGCCATTTCCACAAATCATTATAAAACAAAGAACTCTTAATAAATATATTTAGATATGCTAAAGATAATGGATATGGGCATAAAAAGACATGGATAGAAACATAGCTATTGACCCTCTGAATAATCTGGTTTTTGATTTGCATTAAGATTATTTTTATTACCACACTGCAGATAATTTTACTTAACTTATTAACTTAATTTTACTTCACTTATTATTGGATAAACTAAATTAGCCATAATGTATGAATGTGTGTGTAAATAAGAGCTTGTATGGGTGTTTCCCAGCATTGGGGGTTCACCAGTTTGTGTACTCTCAGTACTGGGTTGCGGCTGGAAGGGCATAAGCAGCATAAAATATATGTCAGAGTAATTGGTGGTTCATTCCACTGTGTTCCACCTCATAAAATTAAATTAGGGATTAAGCCAAAAGAAAGTGAGAGAGTGAATATGCACTTAGTTTAGATGTGTCCAGCAAATAACACCATATCTAATGTCTTGATTACATTGTTAAAACATATTTGTACTTTAAATACAATAAAATACTTGGTAATATAATAATTTTGCAGCATGCGTCAATGAATGAAGTATAAACATTGCTTGCACTTTAAAAAGGGAGAGGAAAACCAAAGAAACTCTGCGTTTATATAAAAAAAAACCTACTTCTGACAACGTTTACAGAGTAATTTCCCACGGTAACTGACTCTATAAGTAACTCCCTTTTAAAAATTAGCTTGATTTAACCCTTCTCACGTTTGACATGCCTCCCATTCTGACGGAAAAACCAGTCTCCCTCATTTCAGGGTTAACCTAAATATCCTAGAGTTTTCACATAACCTCCTTTCTGAAACTTGCACCTAATTTAAAAAAGAAAAAGGTTTCTTACTTGAATCAGACATGGTGTTTATCCACAGTGTTGACCCTCTGGCTGGCAGCTCTGATGTTGATATGTAGGTCGCATCGTTAGACACATTGCGAGCATCTGAGGGATCTAGCATCTTCTTCACTGACTGCTTGGTTGTATTCCTGTTGAACTATGGAGACAATAACAACAGTAATAACAATAACTTCTTACTATGTCATTAAGCGAAAAATCCACATTTCATAAGCAAAATTCACGGTGCTAGTGCTAGCTAAAAAAAACAGTGGAGACATTTGCAAGAACTCGAGCACATAGTGCTAGGTCGATTATTCGTGTTTTAAACACATCATTCATCAGCAAAACCAGCTACAATTTTAAACCCGGATTGTAAACGAATAAAATTACGTCTGTGAATGAATGTTTACATGTTTATCAAGACTTGCGTGTCGAGTCGAAAGTTCGCTGATTATTTGGAAAAAGTCTACAGAAAACGGCCGAAACTCGAAATGAAGCTTTGCGATTCAATTAACCGATTCGGAGAACCGATTCGCTTGTATTGTGGTGTGGATTAACGTCCTGAAAGTTACCTTATTCTACACGTGACGACTTTAAAGGCCTCTATGGGTGTTTTATTTGATTTCATTTTCAGTTATTCTTCTCAAACCTATTTATTTCCACCTTATTTACTTTCAAATAGTCTGTTGATTTCGTTGTTCGTTGTAAAGCTTTGATTCGCGATCTCCCCCTTGTGGTCGGATCCTTCTCGTCACTCGGTATTTGTCCTTTGTTTACTTTAATACATACAATTAGCTTATTATCCTATAACACATTTGCTACTAGCTTATGATCCGGTTATAAGTAGCATTTGATAGAGTTTAAACGGGCTTTTGGTGAATATTGGTAGTAGTGTAAGTATTGCTTCCTTTACACGCAAAACAGTCTGACGTTAATTTTTGACGTTCAAAGAGTGGTTAATTTGACAGCTTTTGTTGCAAAATAGTCAAATCAATCAACTTTAATTTTCCTTAAAAAAGAAAAGAAAAGAAACGAAGGTTACAGTGAGGCACAAATAAAGTGAGTAAACGGTCAATTGTATTATTTTCTTCTTATCATTTTGAAGCCATGCCATTCAGACCTACCTTTATTTTTCCTGAAAAGTTGAGTGTGGTTTGCCCTGTAAATCTGGTTTATTTATTAATGCTCTACTGTTCTGATGTAAATGCATATAATGAATTGGGGAGTTAGTTTAATTCAGTTCAGTTTACTTTATTGACAAAGCACTTTTCACATTCATACAAAGCAGTAATGCAGAAAATGTGTTTAATATAAAATGTGATTGGGCTCTGTGAAAGAGTATTTTAGCTTTTAAAATATATTTTCATTCATCTCTGTTCTTTCATGATATAAAAAATATTTTAATAATCCAAATAAACATTTTGAGGTGCTGCTGCAAAAACTCCCGTTTTTAATCTTGATTTTTCAGTGTGCATAACAACAGCACACTTTCATGCATTTTTTGGATTCGCTTGGGTTATAGTTAACAATTTTTAGCGACATCAATTTGTAACAGAAAAGGATATTCGTGTTGAACTACTTCATAGTGTTGTCCACACAATCTTTTGTCCAATAGCCAACAGAAAGATCATATTGCACAATTGACTGCATTCACTAATCTTATTCCCAGAATGATGTTTTAGTTGTTAATCCCGAAACAGTGATTTGGTTCACTATGTCCTCTGCCTTATGTCTTGGAACAGAAGACGTAGAGAGACGCAGTGCAATGGGTGTGGAAAATGGTTGACGATGCTGACAGATTTGCAGTTTCTGACTGGAGAGGAGGAGATGTGGTTTCATACAGCCCTCAGCCCCTGCATGCAAAAGGACTTCTGCACATCACTACCTCGAAAAAACTACAACTATATTATCTGAAAGGAATGCCTCAACATGCAATGTGTGCGGTATTACTAAGAAAGAATAAATGATGTGGTAGAGTAAAGAACAGCTCTTGCATCACTAAAGAAAATCTCATCTGGACCAGGTGATGTATTTTTAATATTATTATTTAAATATGTGTGTGTGTCTGTGTGTGTTGTGGGGGATTTTTCTTTGGTTGTATTTAAAACATTAAGTTTAGAGATCATACAAAAATACAGAAAGTGTTCTGTGAGACTTGTTTTAAGGTTATACAGAATATAAAGTTTTTAAAAAATATATAAAATCATCATGTTTACTGAAAGTATCCATAAAACATGAAATCCCAACATGTGTCTGTAAATTAGCTGTTGAGTATTACTCATTATTGCTAAATAAATGTACTAATTCTGCTTTAAAATTATGGATTGTTTCTAATGTGATCTTAAAACACAGTCTGCTTTGTCTAAGCCCTTATTATTTATGTGTAACTCATTATGCATTATTTATGCATTTAAAAAAAAAATCTACTAACTTTCTAATACAATGTATGCATATGTTCATGTCTCTGTTATGAAGTAAGAGGAAATAATCCCCACAGTCTCATATCCACCCTGAGCGGATTGTCCATTTAAACTCTTTCATGGGATCCTAATACATCTGAGTTCTGAGGCAGAGCTCCAGACGCCAGATGTCATGACACTATCATCTCTGTATGCTTCATGGGTCTTACTCCACCCACTTGGACCTCCATGTTTTTTTTCCCCATCAGGCAAATCTGAGAGAGTCCTGAGAAAGTGTGGCCTCCGCCCTACTGTACTAGATGTGTCTGGAGTAACCATTAAGAGCACATCTGTTGGCTGAACAGCACCGTCAAAGTGAGTCCAGCCACATTTTGACTGTTAAATTTGAATTGTGGGAGCATGCAGTATAAGATTTGAAGTGCTTCTGACTTTGTCATTAATTTGTTGTTAATTTAAAATGTATAGTTAAAGAATATATGCATTGATTGAACTATGCTTAAATTCTATAACAAAAGCACCCATTCATCCACACATCCATCCACCTATAGATCCATTCATCGATCCATACATCTATCCATACACGCATTCATCAATCCATCTGTCCATCCAATACATACATCCATACACACATACATTCACGCATACATACACACATTCATCCATCCATCTGCCCATCCATCCATCTAGACACACACACACACACACACACACACACACACACACACACACACGCACACATTCACCCATCCATCCATCCATCCATCATCCATATACACATCCATCCATCCATCCATCTGCCCATCCATCCATACACACATTCATCC
>CAIGQW010054063.1:3706483-3726379 GCA_903798125.1 Danio choprae | reverse complement strand
TTTTTTAGAGTGTTCTGTTATGTTAGTGGCTGTTTTTGCCACATTGACTTCCATTATAATGACATTTTTTTAATTGCAAAGCCACCATATAATCATGCATTCTTCATTGTTGCTGGTTTTCCTTGTTGGGAAGAGGCCAAATTTGTCATTTTTGCTGACAAATAGTTAAATAAATAAATAAATAATCTGTTCTTCAAGTGACCCAATTTCTCCATCAGGCTTGGTTTAAACCACTGAATTAATAGATTTCTTTCGTTGTGTATATATATAAACCTTTTGACCTTCAATGATGGACAAAAATTCAGGTGTTATAACAAATGTTTATTTATGTCCTCAAAGGTTTCATGTGTTTTGATTGAATGATAAGAGGTTAAGTAACAGATGACACAATTTCAATTTTTGGGTATAATATCCTTGTAATTATTAGTCATGCAGTATACCGCACGATATATGCCCAAACACTGCTGCATCTGCTTAAACCTGCACTTTGTAAATAATGGTTGTTCCTGTTATCAAAACTGATCTGCTTCTTTGGTTTCCACCTGTTCATGTCCTACTAAAACATTAACATGACTTCTCCCATTTCTTTTCTTCACCCACAGGCCCATGCTTATATTATCAGCTGTCTAAAAGAAGAGATGCCTGTTGTGTTCTGCAGAGGAAAGAAACGGCGAGATCTAATCTATGACCTTCCCACCATCTGTTCGAGAATTCAACAGCGCCATCAGATTTCACCAGGAGATTTTCCAGATTGTGCCAAGATGCAGGTTCAGATGTTTAAATACTTCACAGTTAAGCATATTTATAATGATTTTTTTTGCTTTCTTTATTACTATAAGCGTTACAAGCACAGTCTTAAAGGTGCAGTATGCAAGCTTGACACCAAGTGGTTGAACTAGGTATTGCTCCCCTGGTTCAGGTTGCCAGATTGAGGACACCTACAAAGGCTGATTTAAATCATGTTCTAACTAAATGCAACGGCACACGATAGAAGGAATAATTTCCACATTAAAAGGAATTTTTGTCCTAACCAACACCTGAAACTGAAATTTTAGAAAAGGCTTCTATTTTTTGCAGCTGAACAACAGGACAATCTGACAATGATCACCTCAGGTACACCTCATGTGCTTTATTCAGTGTTTAATGCTAATAATGTGAGTTTGAATGCCATTTTACATGGCATTTATTGCCATACTACTGAAAGCAGCAGCAGATAGTTCACCTCAGATCTTGAAATAAAATAAACCGTTTGAAATTGAACTTCAGAACTGTGAATCAGTGCAAGGCAACACATATCAGTGATTCAGCATGTAAATGGAACATGTATTGGAAATTGGAAACTGTATTAATTAGATTGTGAACCATACCATTTCGTTGGAGTGTAGTGAGTGCAATATTCTGTACTTCTGAATGGCTGTATTTAAATTTCTGTCATGTGCAAACAGTCAAACAGTCAAATTGCTAACAGTCAAATTGCTTATCACTGCAAATCTCTTCACGTAGCGAGTTGTTAGGACACTGGGTTACAATGTAACCTGATCACCTAATGTTTACGTTTGTAATGTTTATATTATTTGCTAATTAATAACCACCTTATGTGGCACTCTGAATCTGCGTCTCATTTCGCAGTCTGTTACTGTCCACCAGAGGTCGCATTTTCGGTCGCGGAAAAGTTGCTTTAAGTGCATCCATGACTAAATGAATCACACCAAGGCAACCCGGGGTGTTGAAATATAATTAGCTAAACTGGCATTGGGCAGGTTAAAGGGACCAAAACAAAGACCGACATTCCGGCACGTAATGCACTTTTTCAAAGCAGAATATCTGATTTCAGCATTGTTTTTCAGATAATCAAGAATCTTCACTTAGCATGTTTCTTAAATATCTGCAAACAAACAATTATGGTATTTTTATGCTTTAGAAGAGTCAAAAACGTACGTACAGCACCTTTCAAAGATTCTCTAACGCCACTGTTGGTTCCATGAAGAACCAACATTTCTAATGCATAAAAGGTTCTTTAGGTCCAATCCTATTTTCTAGCTCTTCAAATGAAGATTTTTTTGTGACCACACTCCAAAT
Source organism: Danio choprae (assembly GCA_903798125.1). Classification (NCBI taxonomy): domain Eukaryota; kingdom Metazoa; phylum Chordata; class Actinopteri; order Cypriniformes; family Danionidae; genus Danio; species Danio choprae. The sequence goes on along the minus strand of CAIGQW010054063.1, from coordinate 3,724,300 downwards.
GAGGTATTAAGAATTTCCCTGAATACTGACCAAGTGAGCAAGAAGACGTGCAAATATACTGTATAAAATCTGCATTTATAATCATTTTTGCTACAAACAAGCATCTGTTTTATTACATGCATAACAATGGTAATGCTTTACGGGTATGCTCTTGATACAAGCAATTTAAAAGTAGCTATATTTCGCTAATGCTTGTTTTGCTTATAATAACTTTGCATGATAGTTCCAAAACATATTGTAAATTCTGATACCCAATGACCAAAAACCATGTCAGAAAAGTCTAGTGGTAGGGAATTTGCTTTTTACAGCACATCTGTTTCAGCATTAATGTTGCTTTCTTGTGTTTAAATCCATGAACATGAGCACTGTTTAAATACATAATACAGTTTTGTGCTTCTTGCAACATGATCCACAAGTCATAACAGGGAAACCCAAAACTGAAGGCTCATTTTTGAGCTGAAAGTGAACAACGTTGTTCAAATTCAGCGCAAAACAAATTTGTGTGAGTAATCTATTAAACATTACTGTGCTTGTGCTTTCTGGAATGACTAATGCAGGCAATATCTTGTGTGATGTATGAGCTAGCGATGACATATTAAGATGTGTGCTGAGGTATAGTGGTGTCCCATTTCTTAGGAGAATATTTTCAATCCCTACCCCTTCACGCTTTGTTATAAGGCGGAAGGGGTATAATGTAGAAGGGGAAGGCGTAGGGGTACGCCTAGAATTTTCTTTAGATTAAAGGTCCCATGAAATTAAAATAAAAAAATGTAAAGTTTTTTTAGATGTTAGTATATTGTTACTTTTTAAGTTATCTACAAGCTAGTGTGCTCCAAAGCAGTAACAAAATTTACATTTAGAAGATATTAAACTGATATAAACATGTAAGGCTTGTAGTTTGTCACTTCCACCTAAATGGATCAACGGTTTTATTCATGTCACCTCATACTTCAGTTTCTCATCAAATCGGGACCAATCAAATGCTCTCTAGTTCCTGACATGCACCCCCCCCCCCTTCAAGACTTCACATTTGAAGATAAAACAAAACGCTATTGACTGTTTTTTTTTTTAAAAGGAGAGGAGCTACACTATGTCCTGCCCTCTCTTTGTGTTTCTGTTGAGATTATGTCAAACATTAAAGAAGAAAAAAAAGTACATTTCATGGGACCTTTAAATGTTCCTAACACTGAAAAATGTTTTTATAGGAAAAGAAAGGTTCTTTAGGGAACCAAAAAGAGTTCTTCTATGGCAGCGTTTCTCAATCCTGGACCTCGCGCCCCACCGCATTGCACATTTCCTGTTTCTCTTCAGACGTTTGTTCTAATTCGACAATAAGTGTCCTGTAAAGTGGACTCCACAGGATATTCATGTTTTTAGTTTGAAGGGAGCATATATGCTTCAATCAAATGGCATTTGAGTGTGTGATCTGTGAATTTATATTGTATTTATGACAACAGAGGTTTATTATGTCACACTTGACTCTTCTCTAGTAAGAAGACGCTGCAGGCAGTGCCGCTTTGTAAAAACGTGAATGAAAGTTCTGAAGTAAAATAAAGGTTTCTCATGCTCAGGTAGAGAGCAATGGAGGAGGAGGGACTAGATATCAATGCACACTGTGTAAGGACCTTTCAATCAAAACACAGTTCATGCACGAAGCTCTTCAAATGAGCTAGATATCCAAATGAGCTGTGTTAAGAAAAACATGCAAAATATGCCGATCAGTGGGGCTTGAGGACTGGGATTGAGTTCTGTTCTTCTACAAAACCCCTTTTTGTTTAATAGTACGAGTTACAATACAGTGTATTATCAGTGTTTCTCAACCACGTTCCTTGGGGACCACCAACACTGCATGTTTTGGATGTCTCCCCTGTCCTTTGGTCTCTGCTAATCAGCTGATGATCCGAATCAAGTGTGTTTGGTTAGGGAGACATGTAAATGTGCAGAGCTGGTGGTCCTCCAGGAACGTGGTTGAGAAACACTGCAGTATATGATATCGGTCTGATAAGCATTTTTATATTCTTATCGCACACAGGAACGACTCATGAGTCACAACTTCAAGTTTAAAGGCCTCAAGCCTAAGCTCTTGGCTGGGTTGGATGAGCTCCTAAACACCGACATTGCCAAGCTGATGCCTCTTCTACGCCAAGAGGAAGAAGAAGCAGCTGATCAACTTTTAATACAAGGAGGACCTTTAGGGTCTCACAGGGGCTCGTTTATTTTGGGGAACCCATTTCATCACTCTGGATCCAATGGAGAAATCGATCAGGTGTCAAATGAGGAATGGGTGGTGTCAAAAGATAAAGCAAAGTATGACGAGATCTTCTACAACCTCTCGCCTCATGAGGGAAAGCTAAGTGGGACTAAAGTGAAGGAGTGGATGTTGCGCACTCGTCTGCCCAGCTCGGTCCTGGGACGAATCTGGAAGCTGGCGGATGTGGATTGTGATGGCAAGTTGGACGATGAAGAGTTTGCTTTGGCCGGCCATCTCATTGAGGTAAAGTTGGAAGGTTTTGGGCTTCCTCATGAGCTGCCCACACATCTGCTGCCACCTTCTAAAAGACACTGCAAGAACTCTGATAATACAGACAATGATTAGTCTGCATGTCCTAATGTTTATGAGGACAGTGTTTATTCAACATGCAAGTCATGAATAATATTAATCACTCCTATAATGCCTAACATCACCTATAGCTTAAAATGGTTGGATGATTAAATCGTCCGTTGACAGAATTGGTCTCAAGAGGCAACTTGTTTTGATAGTTCCCTTTGCCCTTGGGTTTGGGAACAGCTTATCCAGTGCTTAAACATGCTTGGCTGGTTGTAAAAATGCCCTCAAGACTGTTGTTATAAGGCATGCAAATGTCAAAACGTAAAAGGTTAGTTCACCCAAAAATGAAAATTCAGTTTTTAATTACTCCCTGTCATGTTGCAAATCACTGAGATCTTCGTTCATCTTCAGAACACAAATGACGAGATTTTTCAGGGTGTCCGCGGGGTCTTAAAAAGTATTCAAAGTTGATATGTCAATTTAGAGAAATTTAGGGCCCTTAAAAGGTATTAAAAAGTCTTACATGCTATTTTACAAGGTATTACAATTTGTAAAATGTTTGATTATACAATGTGTAGTTGTATACTAACGTTTGCCTGTATTTAATCTGCGAATATTAGGGTGCTGTGTAGTTTACGAAATCGATAGAATCCTGCTAGATTTGACGTCACGCTTCTTTGTTTACTGCAGTAACCAAGGCAACACCGTTATGCTGCTGTTTTATAGGCGCCACCTGCTGGATTAACATTTTAGGATTAGTTTATTACAATCAGTCATTCATTTTCTTTTCGGTTTAGTCCCTTTATTAATCTGAACCGCCAACTTATCCAGCATATGTTTTACGCAGCGGATGCCCTTCCAGCCGCAACCATTCACTGGGAAACATCCCCGCACATTTATTCACACATACACTACGGACAAATTAGCTTACCCAATTCACCTATAGCGCATGTCTTTGGACTGTGGGGGAAACCGGAGCACCCCAAGGAAACACACGTGAACATGCAAACTCCACACAGAAGTGCCAACTGACCCAGCGACCTTCTTGCTGTGAGGCGATCGTGCTACCCACTGCGCCACCGTGCAGCCTTTCTTACAATCAGTATTTAGTAAATACTGTAAGTTAAAATGTCACCAATGATACTGGTTGAAACCTAAGGTGGCGATGAAGTTTAAAAATGTATGGAAAGAGTCTTAAAAATTCTCTGATTCCTGTATATACCCTGTTTTTGATTTAACGAGAGCTCCCTCACCTCCAAGTAGGGTCCAAAAATGGAACCAAAAACATTGTCAAAACATTTCATGTGACTTCAGTGGTTCAACTGTAATCACACGAAGCTCCAAGAACACTTTTGTGTACCAAAAAAAACTGTAAAAATGTATTTTCTTCCACGACAGGTCTGGATACAGCAGTATAGCGTATTGCCATTTATGCTGGTTTCACATTAAATGTGAATTTGAGTATTCAGAAATTCCATACAAAAGCCAATGCAAACGTGTTGCAAATGCTGTTGCAAATGTAAAAAAATAGCAGAAAAATCAGTTGAGGCAAAAAACATCCCACAAGTAAACTGAAGAGAGTGATGCAATGGGCAGGTTTTCTTGCTTTTAATGTGATTCCATCATTCAAGTTAACCACACAACACACAAGCATCGTATTACCCATGGTAAACACACACTCTAATCTAACATGGAAGTCAAGGCCATCAAAGGTTTTTACAGTTTCTTTTTTTTTTTGGCCCACAAGGGTGTTTATGGAGCTTCGCATGTTAACAGTTGAATCACTGAAGTCACTTGGACTGTTTTGACAATGATTTGGGATTCTTTTCTGGAAGTTGAACATCTTGGTGCCCTTCCTGTTTATTTGCCTAATAAGTTAAGTTGAATCAAATTAACTGTACAAGTCACTGTAACTTACATCACATTAAAACACACATCTGAATGTTGTTCAGCCTAAAAAAAGTTGAAATGTTGGCAAAAAACTTTAAGTTAAGTAAAATAAAAACATATTGCTGTGACTTTTTTGATCATACAGTTTTCACAGTAAGTCTGTTTGGTTCAGGGTTTTTTTTTTTTTGGAGTCGACACCTTTTGCAGACTATTATTTCTGATCCTGTTTTTAATGTAAAATAAATGGAGCTATAGAGCAGAAAGTCTACATTATTGTGCATTTGTTGGCTAAATTTACAGTCGGGAAAATTAACGTGGCGCAGCTGGGGTCGAATAATTATAATGCAGAAATAAGCAAGAAAGAAGGTAATTTTCAAATTAAATGTATATATATTTTAAAGAGATATAAGTTCAAGAGTTGGGTATAGAGTACATTTACAGTGCATCAGGAAAGTATTCATAGCGCTTCACTTTTTCCACATTTTCTTATGTTACAGCCTTATTCCAAAATGGATAAATTCATTTATTTCCTCAAAATTCTACACACAATAACCCATAATGACAATGTGGAAAAAGATTTTTTTTAAATTGTTGCAAATTTATTAAAAATAAAAAACCTGAAAAATCACATGTACATCAGTATTCACAGCCTTTGCCGTGAAGCTCTAGATTAAGCTCAAGTACATTCTGTTTCCACCGATCATTCTGGAGATGTTTCAGCAGCTTAATTGGAGTTCACCTGTGGTAAATTCAGTTGATTGGACATGATGTGAAAAGGCATACACCTGTCTATATAAGGTCCCAGTGCATGTCAAAGCACAAACCAAGCATGAAGACAAAGGAATTGTCTGTAGACCTCCGAGACAGGATTGTCTCGAGGCACAAGGCTGGGGAAGGTTACAGAAAAATTTCTGCTGCTCTGAAAGTTCCAATGAGCACAGTAGCCTTCATCATCCGTAAGTGGAAGATGTTTGGAACCACCAGGACTCTTCCTAGAGCTGGCCGGCCATCGAAGCTGAGTGATCGGGGGAGAAGGGCCTTAGTCAGGGAGGTGATCAATAACCCGATGGTCACTCTGTCTGAGCTTCAGCGTTCTTCTGTGGAGAGAGGAGAACCTTACAGAAGGACAACCATCTGTGCAGCAATCCACCACCCAGGCCTGTAGGCCAGACAGCAGCCACTCCTATCAAATTATTAAGATGATTAAAGTTATTAAAATGATTAATTTATATTAGAGTCAAAAATCTTGTAAAATATATTTAGCTTTTCCCTAAAATCTCACATTTTTGGGACTGAATAGTGTTAAAGGGTGTATGTGAAAGTAGATTTTCACTTTCAGACAAACAAGTGCTAAAATATTATGAATAAATAAACTAATCTATCCTGCTTGAGAATTTAAATTCTTGAGCAACCACAAGTTAACATTGAATGGAAGTTCAATTTTAACTCCTTTCATTCCAGTGCGGTTCATCTACTGGTAATTCTCAGATTAACGGTTCTTATTCTATACAATGGTGTGTTCAAATAAACAATTCTCATTGGTATTAAAAATAGTTTTAACTTAATAGTTACTAATGTTCTTTATGCGAAACCTGAAATTCCAGAGAAAAGTTTCAGTTTTGTAATTAATTAAGAATTAAATGCAGTTAAAAATATAACATTCAAAACTCTGACGTGTTTGACATTCACTCATTAAGGAGAGTTTGAGATCAGATTTCATACAAAATGATTTTGTCTTTTTTTTTTTTTAAGTATACTTCAAGAGTTTGGTCCGGATGAGATTTTAGTGGAAGATTCAGAAAATCTGGAAACGAGTTTTTAAGTTTTTGAGTTTATTAAAAAAAAAGAGCACCAGGAAGGGTGAATTTCTGAATTAACTGTGGAAAGCTGGGGAAAATGTTATCAATATAGATATCACTGACAACCGAAATCCCTGCTCTCTGCCCAATATTAAATGCTTTATCATTAAGAACATGCAGGGTTAACAAAATGATTTTATCTTGAAGATAAGGTGACTTTTGTAGAATACACTGGATCACAAATTAACCTACGGGTTTTGAATGAAAATCTTTGTTGCAGTGGTTTCAGAGCAATACCTAAAAATGATCGCTGGGTGTCACTGTAGAGACGGGTTTCGAAGCCTCGACAAATCTGTTTCGACTGTGCATAATCGGTGGAGATATAACATTGTTTAACTCTGATGTAGTGTAACTGATCGTTTGGTAAACATTTTAGCCACAAATCTGCGGGAAATGTAGCAGAAGAAGAGAGTAAGTTGAAATCTCGCGAGGAGTGGTTGTGCAGATTACGGGCCGCTAGCTCCTCCTCGAATCTTTCATAACAATACAGGAAATAGCTGGAAAATATATTCCAGACCCGAAAGTAATTTCCTCAGCTCGTTGTCTGCACGTTACGCAGCACACAGAGGCACAGCACAAGCCATCCAGTCAAAACCCTCAGGCACTGTCAGGATGACTGTCAAAGTTCATATCGTTTACTGGTAGGTTACTGCACTGTATTTTTTTAGGCTCATTCCAGTCACTGCCATTTTTGGTAATGGGATATGCCTGATAATATTGGACTTGCTAAGTTTAATAACAATTACAAATGTAGAAGCGTTTTATAACTGATTAAAAGTAATTTTGTGTTCTTTCTGTATATCAATATATCATCAATATAATCACATCAATATAATAATAACCAAGAAGACAAAAGAACATACTGTATCGTTGTTTGTGCTTCGCTCATTGTTTTGGTTGTGAGGTGCACCCGCCCATGTTTCTATGCTCAGCAGGATTTGCGGGTTTAATTGTTTGGATTCCTGCATTTATTGAGCACGTTTTCTTCACAAACGAATCATTATCGAAAGACTGGAGTCAGAAAAGTCTATGCAATTTCTGAATTACACAATCTCGCGTTTTACGAAACAGTAATAGGTCATAAAAACATAGTTAACATGCAGATTGCATTTTGACCAATCAGGTGAATATTATTTAAATATGTCTGCTTGTCATCTTTTAGTGGCGGATGAGGGTACCAGCCCAAGGTAAGTTCCTTTCACTTCAGTTTCACTTCACTTTCATATATATACACACCCATTATTTCCTATTATAAGGGATAATTCACTCAAAAATTAATAGTGGTTCAAAACTTTTATTAATTTATTTCTTCTGTTAAACACAAAGGAAGATATTCTGAAGAATGTGAAAAAACAGCCATTAGTGGGAACAAACCCAAATACTATAGAAGTCGATGACTGATTTAATACAACATTCTTCAAACAAGTGGAGGATGAGTAAATGATGACATAATTGTCATGTTTGGTTGAACTATCACTTTAATATAATATTTGTTTTCTGTTTTGCAAACAGTTCGCCAAACTCAAGACGTTGCTTGAGGGTGTATTCCCAAACGAACTTGAGATTGTATGTAAATTAAATGATTTTATTGTTTTGAAACTTAATGTAAATCATTCATTAATAAATGTGCATGTACAATTGCACAAAGTCTTGTTCTCGCCTAATGATCTATTTCTATTTTACTATGAATTCCCATGCTCAGACTGGTGTGGCCACACCCTCAACCTCAGGCTGGTTTGAGGTGGAAGTAAACGGCAAGTTGGTGCACTCTAAGAAGGTAAGGGTTAAGCTCTCCCTCGCTCTTTTTACTTCCATAGATCACAGTTATATATTTTGAACTGACCATAATCACTGACTCCTGCCTTTATTTAGGATCTAGCTTAAACTGCACTGCACTGTACGTCTTATGGGGAAATCAAAAATGAACTGTTTACTCACTGTTTACTCACTCTCAAGTGGTTTCAAACCTTTTTGAGTTTCTTTATCGAATACAAAAGAAGATAGTTTGAAGGAAGCTAGCAACTGGTAACCATTGACATTCATAGTTGGGGAAAAATACTATGGACTTCACTATGGAAGTCAATGGTTTCACAGTTTTCAGCTTTCTTCAAAATATCTTCTTTTGTGTTCAACAGAAGAAAATGAAACAGGTTTGGATCAAGTGCAGGGTGAATAAATGATTTTCAGTTTTGAGTGAACTATCCCTTTAGCTACTGCACAGTACAGTGTTCATGACTGAATGTTTTGCCATGCAAATCTTGTTTGGCAAAGTACATCCCTGCAGTATTTTACATGTAAATTGATCTTTGACAGAACGGAGATGGACTTGTTGACTCCGATTCCAAATTACAGAAAATCATGACTGCCATCGAGCAGGCCAAGGGGAAATAAGAACGAACTGATCATAGAGGGTAATAACAATCCACCATAAGCTTTGTTATAACTCTTGAACATATTAACAGTACACATCCTTTTCTTATCTTTCTAATTATCTTCTAATTCTGTTCTGTGTTACGTTTTCACAGCAGTTTTTCTTCTCTGTTTGTGGGACTCCTGGGTAGTGCAACAATGATGGTGACGTCCAAAGTGTTTTGCGCACGGATGTTGCTTGATGCTCTCCGCTCTTCCCAGGAGAAGATCATCAGAGCAGGAAACTCCCTGTGTATGTAAACAGCTTCAGATTAACGCTTTAATGGTTGAAAAAAGGGAAATCTTTAAATTAGACAGAATTTGTCAGAACGTGTTAAATTAGGGGTACTTTTGACCTGATCTTTGTTTTTCTCAGTGTGTTTGCCTTTGCTACAACGCACAAGTTTAGGGAATATTTTGGCATTATTCAAGACTTTCATTAAAGGATGCAATAAAGGATGTTACTGGCTTTGTCTTTTATTCATTGGTGCTCAGCATCTGTACAGCACAGATTTGTGTCAAACATTAAATATATATACAGCAGGGAAAATAAGTATTGAACACGTCATGTTTTTTCCTGGAAATAATATTTCCAAAAGAGCTAGTGAATGCAAACACAAACAATACAAACACAAACAATACAAACACAAAAAATTAACAAAACAAAAAGATAGGTAGAATATTTTGTCATTAAAATGTGGCTACTTTTTGAGTAGGAGATCTGACAGGATAAAACATCAGTTTTCTTCACAATATTTGTGAAGATATTTTTTCTAAAGGTTTGATATCAACTGAGGCTGAGTAAATAGTGAGAAAATTGTCATTTTAGAGAGAACTATCCCTTGAAGTCACTTTGATTGTTTACTACAATACTTGGTATGTAACTACACATACATACCAACACTACACTAACCGGTTACCATTATTAGGTACACCTTGCAGGTAAAACCCCTTTTGCGTTCAGAACTTTAATTAATTCTTTGATCATTTGAATCGATTCTATTATAGTGAATTCACTGTCATTTTCAACAAACCATGTTGAGATGATTTGAGTTTGTGACGTGTGTTCCTGCTGGAAGATGCATCACAAGATGAGTTTGTAGAGATCATAAAGGAATGTAGATGGTCAGCAGCAATACCCTGGTAAACAATGCTCATTAAATCAAAAAATTACACTTCAGCATTCATTCATATTCTTTTCGGCTTAGTCCCTTTATTAATCTGGGGTCGCCACAGCGGAATGAACCGCCAACTTATTCAGCGTGTTTTAAGCAGCCCTTCCAGCTGCAACCCATCACTGGGAAACACCCATACACACTCATTCACACACATACACTATGGACAATTTAGCTTACCAAATTTACCTATACCGCATGTTTTTTGGACTTGTGGGGGAAACCGGAGCACCCAGAGGAAACCCACGCAAACACGGGGAGAACATTCAAACTCCACACAGAAATGCCAACTGACCCAGCCGGGGCTCGAACCAGCGACCTTCTTGCTGTGAGGCGATTGTGCTAACCACTGCGCCACCGTGCTGCCCCACTTCAGCATTACACCACTGAACTGCCAATACAAGGTAGGATGAACCCATGCTTTCATGTTGTTTAAAGGAACACTCCACATTTTTATTTTCTTAGTAATAGGCTCATTTTACAAGATCCCCTAGAGTTAAACAGTTCAGTTTTGCCATTTTTTAATCCATTCAGTCAATTTCTGGGTCTGGCAGGAGCTACTTTTACCCATTGGCATCTCGTTCCAATTTAAAAAAAAAAAAGTTTCGATAATTTTCCATTTGAAAACTCAACTCTCCTGTAGTTACACCGTGTACTAAGAGAACAATGTGAAATGAAAAGTTGCTGTTTTCTAGGCTGATATGGCTAGGAACTATACTGTCATTCTGGGGTAATAAGCGACTTTGCTGCCGTACCATTGACTTATGTTGATTATTAAACTAAAATTGCTTTCGTCTAATGGATTACAAATATAATTATAAATCATTTAAAATAACTATAATAATCTAAATAATCGTGATTTTATCTACAAAGTGTTTTACTAAATAGTGACCTTTAATTTGTAGCAAGGGGATTGGGAGGAGTGGCTTATACGATAAAATACTATACTTATACTAAAATACTATTTACACTTTGCTTATAGTTGATTGGTTGAATCTTGATTTGTGATCTCTAAACCAGAACCTAACCTGAAGCAGGTGAGCTGCATACCCAGAAAACATTTTTTGTATCTAAAAGATGTCTAATAAACATCTAAAACAAAAATAGCTGGGCTAAACGAGGCTAAATTTGTCTGTCAGTGAAAATCTGCTAGATGTCAAAGAATAGCTCAAAATGAAATACACAGAAATGAATACATCTGAAGTCTGTATAATCTGTGTCTTTGATGGCGAGTCTTGTTTTGGGCTAATCTTTGATGGCATGGCAACAAAGAGCGATTCAATCTGAACTACTGTACCTTCATGGTACTACTTAAAACACAGAACTGGCGCAAATTAAACTAAAATTGAACTGGCTATCCATCTAATTTGGCTTCATGGGACCGGCCCCTGACGACCTCTTTGCAGCCTTCTTCTTCAAGTTTGGATGTGTTGACTGTTCAGAGATGCTCTTCTGAATCTGGAGATCTCGGCTTCAATGAGTCGTTAAACATGAGTTTCTGATGTCTTTTTATTAGCTGAACCAGTCTGGTCACAAATGCTTAATATTTCAATTTTTTTCATATCTTAATATTTATCGACTATTCTCTATCTTAGTGATGATTGTGTTTAAAAACTCCCAGTATATTCAGTTTAACACATGTGCCTAATAAATTGTAAATACCAGCCAAATATGATTATAGTAATAAAAAATAAAAATCATCAGAAGTTAAGGTGGGAGAGAAAAACCAAACTCATCTGTCTATGCACAAATATGCAAATGTCAATCTTGCCATGAAAAGAAAAGTTTCACCAAAATAGCAAAACCCTTCAAAAGTTGTTTGTGTAAGCTGGTATTTTACAATACTGAAAAATATTCAAAAATCTCTATCATTCATTCATTCATTTTCATTTCGGCTTAGTCCTTTTATTAATCTGAGGTCGCCACAGTGGAATGAACCGTCAACTTATCCATCATATGTTTTACGCAGTGGATGCCCTTCCAGCTGCAACCCATCACTGGGAAACATCCACACACACCCATTCACACACATACACTACAATTCACCTATACCGCATGTCTTTGGACTTGTGGGGGAAACCGGAGCACCCAGAGGAAACCCACGCCAACACGGGGAGAACATGCAAACTCCACACAGAAATGCCAACTGACCCAGCCGAGGCTCGAACCAGCGACCTTCTTGCTGTGAGGCGAACGTGCTATCCACTGCGCCACCGTGAGGCCCAAATCTCTATCAATTTTTTCAAATAATTTGATTTGATTTACCAACATCACAAAAGTGGCAATTTCACATCTGTCACATACATAAAGTAGAGGTGTCACATCCATGACAAAGTGTTTCCTCACTGTCATATAAAATAAAACAAATAATTTTTGTTCTATATAGAGATCCAATTCTTATCCTTTTGATTAGTATTATTTCTTTTGTGTTGTGCGGTTTAATTCTCATAATTATTAGTATGTTGTATCTACCGTAAACCTGCATACGTTTTTGGTCACATCCATAACGCATGTTTATAGTCTCATGTAAAATATAAAACACGTTTACATATTGACATTTTTCACATCCCTTAACTTTGTGGTTAGTTGTTTTGCGAAGTATTAACAGATGTTTCAATACACTGTTAACATATAGCTACATTCTCTGTGATTTTATGTTTCAAGTTTGCCACAAAAAAGTCACATCCACAACGCTGGAATGGACATATAATAAATAGATATTATATAATTACACTGTATATATATTATACTATATAAATACATTTAATAAATTAGTTTTGAACAAAAGAATAGTGTAATACTGCACATCAGCTACATAGGCTAGTAAATTTTAGTTCGTGTGTAGCTTACCAGTATTCTACAATGCACAAAATGTATTAATATATGCAGGACGCTGCCGTCATATCACTTAATAATAAAAAATACCTTTCAGAAAATATTAACGAGCTTTCGAAGCAATGCTATGTGGCCTGTATGGGAATGAAGGCTTTTCACTTGTCTGTTTTTTTCCCATAATTCCAGCAGAAGCGCTGTGCCGCAGACACACTCCGGAAGTGAGGCGTTTATTGACAATATGGCGACCGGCCCAGCTGAGCGGGGACTGGACGTTTTTCGGTTTTGCCAGTGACCGCTGATGTGGGTTATGAAATCGATGAAGTGTTATGAATGAAGGGACTCGGGAGTCGTCGGGATGTTGTCTCTGAGCTGAGCGCGCGTTCACAGCTTCAGATCCATCATGTCGTTCTTCAGGCGGAAAGGTAAGGAAGTGGCCGCTCCATGATGATGAGGATGGTAGTAGTGGTAATGATGGGGTGCTCGCCGGACTCTGTGGGCTTTTCTGCAGATCGTGCACACACCAACATGACACCAAAACTCGTTCTTTACTCATACAATCCCCTCTATATGCGTATAGGCTTGTCTTTTCTGTATATCAGCTAATCAGGATGTGGCATTCGCGGGTCATGTGCACGTTTTACAGTTCAGGTCACCAAATGAGAACTTATTTTTTTAATATAACACTTCCTTGTGTTAAAAAAAATCCAGTTGTGTTTATGTTGTTCTCATGTACATTTTAGAAATACTCATATATAGTGTCAGTCATCTGACAGTTAGATATGTCATAATCCACATGTATGGAATATTATGATCTGGAATGAAGCAACATATGACACCCCAATCCTGTAGTTTGGTCCCATTAGAATTGTTTATCCTGATAAAATGTAATTCCTGGGATTTATTTTTGTTTTACAAGGAGTGTCTTTCACATGTTTGATCTTTCATGGTATGAATGAACTGGATTATCAAGTCACCCCATTGTCTAAGACAATACTCAAAGGCTGATATTTAAGGACACATACTGTTTGATCGTACTTCTGTTGGAATAAAACTAAATGTAAATTAAAAATCAGCTAAAAAAAAGCATTTTACTTAATGTTGTATTAATGTAACTGTAGTTTCATGCTACATGAATAAATCTTAAAAGATATGTTCAAAAAACCAACATGATCTTATTCCTAAATGACATCGATTCAACAGAGTTAAACATTGTTATAAAATGGTTTCATAAGCAGTGTTTTCAACCACACATCATTATTTTTTCTGTAAAAAAAAATCATATCTTAGAAGTACAGTTAGAAATGTTTTGAATGTGTAAACAGTATTTACCATAGATATGATGGTTATCGTAGTGATCCGAATAAACGTAATCACCCTTTGAAAGTGATGTGATGCTTCAGATGACAATTGTATCAATTCAATCGTTACTCCACAAATAATGACAATAAAACATTTAAAAATGTATTTCTTACTGAGTCATTCATTTAAAAAAAAAAACTAAATGAATCATTCGTCCTAGGGCTGCACGATATTGGAAAAATCTGGCATTGCGATATTTTGTTTTTCTGTGATATATATTGTGATATGAACACAATTTGACCAGATGACTTGAATAGCTCCGTTTGGAAAGAAACCATTCATTTAGATTGAGTGGGGTGATTTTGTAAGGGTGTGAATAATGTATCAAAAATGAATAAACAAATAGTAAGCAAAAATAATTACAATAGAGCAAAGAAAGTCATCCTTCTATTAATATTTCAGTTAAATTATTTTTCATTAAAGTTACAAATTATGTACTTTTTGTCTTTAAGCGATTCATTGAATCATTTTAATTGATTCTTAATAATAAATAAATAAATATATATATATATGGCGACGCGGTGGCGTAGAGGGTAGCACAGTCCCCTCACAGCAAGAAGGTCGCTGGTTCGAGCCTCGGCTGGGTCAGTTGGCATTTCTGTTTGGAGTTTGCATGGATGTTTGTTTGGAGTTTCCCAGTGATGGGTTGCAGCTGGAAGGGCATCCGCTGCATAAAACATATGCTGGATAAGTTGGCGGTTCATTCCGCTGTGGCGACCCCAGATTAATAAAGGGACTAAGCCGAAAAGAAAATGAATGAATGAATGAATTGGTCTATACACCACAAGTAGTGACAAGAAACTTAAAAAAATGTATATTTGCCTAATTTAATGTATGTCTATCCACCTTTTCCTTTTCTTTCCAACACTTGTTGTTTATTAAAAATATTATAGGGTCATGGAAAAAAAACCTGGAAAATAACCTGGAAAAGTCATGGAAGAAAATAGTAAAAATAAACTTTCTGGTAATAAGTCAACTGGAAAAATAACAAGAAATAATTGATCAAAACAAATAGTAGTCTTTAGTTTGTCATGTGTAATAAACCATCAAACGAATCTGTAGTTTGGTGCTACATAAAGCATTATTATTTCCCAGTATCCCTGTTCACATGATAAAGAGCGTACACATGTATCCTGTGACTTCAGTCTGTGAACGTTAATCAATGTAGCTGCCCTAAGGGAAGGAAGGATGCCCTCTTAGCCCATGCCCTATTTAACAGGAGCCTCCTTTTCTCTTTGTTATGTAGTCCAGTCCTTATTATCCTCTCTGCTTACTCCATCCGCCAGAGATACAGAAGTTAAATGTATGAGCGCAGCAGTGGATTATGAAATGCTTGAAGTGATGTAAGACATGCTGCTCATAGTATCATAGCATGTCTTTGCTTGCACTCTTTACAAATAATGGCTGGTTTGATGGAAAAGCTTGTCGTTTTGTTTTCCGTGATGCAGGTTTGTTTGCAGCAGTGCTTTTTGTTGACAGATTTACACAAGGCCTCACCCCATGCAAATCCACAAAACATAAAGTGGAAAGACTCAAAAAAATAGGCAAAGTGTGAATCGGTGCAGCTGCCTCATTTCTTTATTTGATGAGTCACATAAAGAAATATAATGTTAATGTAATGTAAATGTCTTTATTTTATTTTTATTCGTGGTTGTTTAATCTAACTGCGGTTGTTTCAGATGAGTGCAATCGCTGCAGTTACTTTGAAAGCCACAAGGGGAGACATTAACCAAAATACATAGGCACTTTTTCAAATGCATGTCTTTTACTTTCACTTTCAAATTTGCAAAAGCATTGCAGGGGTTTGAGAGAGAGAGAGAGAGAGAGAGAGAGACTGTAAATTGTTTCTATGACATCTTTCTACTAATAGGTTAACTCAAACTACACTATAAAAAGCGATTAGTTAGTTAACTTGAGTAAAACGAGTAAACCCGTTGTGTTCAAGCGTCAAGTTGACTTTATTTAAAAAAGGGAGTAAACCTGATATAGCTTGGAACTATTGAGTTGACTTAATTTTTATAATTATGAACAGTTAATTTACTTAATAAATTTAAGGCAATGGGTGCGACATATAATAATCGTGCAATTAATGGCAAGTTCAAAATTGTCGTATTACAGTTGTTTTCATTCTGCAGGACTCTCTGGGGTCAGCATTCAGTTTACTACATGACTACACTTAAAACAACTCTTTGTTCAATTTCATTATCACACAATTAATTGGCCTCTAATTTATTTTGTAGCTTGCCAAGTAATATGTCACATGCTGCTCCATCTGAAAGCGTGTGCTGGAGATTTACTACTGATTGCAGAACCTGCTTTATTTCCCTCCCAGCCTGTGTGTTTGTCAGTTACATATGTGCTATTTTGTATTTTAGGCGAATTTGTTATTAATGTTATAATTACTTTAATAAAAAAGAGACAATTCACAAAAGAGTATATTAATCACAATAGTTTGTAATTTTTTTAAAAATAACATACATGCACAAAAAGCATGACAAAGCTTGGATAAAAAGCATTGGATATATAGAAATTTATACAAGTCATATATTTAACAAACAGGGTTATGTTTGGATTTCACAGATATAAAATATTACAAAAATGGCTAATAACATATTCGTTTTCAAGCATTAGGATTACTACAATGTTAACAATAACAATTAGGTTTCTGTATGGCCACCGAAACATGGCAGTTATTTGTAAAAATCACCAAAACGGTAATTAATAACAATTATTTATTTCATTTTACAGCTAAAGGAAAGGAACCTGAGAGACCAGTGGATGCCAAAGCCAGCAAAGGTACGAGTCTAGTGCTATACACTAGAAGTGATCTAAGTGAGGCCAGCAGGGAGCACTCAACCTGTGGTCTGTGTAAGCCCCAGTATAGTGAAGGGGACGCTATACTGTCAGTGAGCGCCGTCTTTCGGATGAGACATTAAACCGAGGTCCTGACTCTCTGTGGTCATTAAAAATCCCATGGCACATAAAGAAATCTGTCCAAACAGGTTTAAATGTGATCACCAATATGGTTTGGTTTCATATTTATGTAGAAGACCACTATAAATGTATCAGATTATTGATTTGTTCTATCATGTAGGTAATTATTTAGTTTTTTACAATTGATATTGTATAATTGCAAGTGTATACAGTACTATAATGTTTATTATTATTATTTTTTTTTTAAATTATTATTATTATTTTTCCATTTTGCTATATTTTTATTTATTTCTGTTGTAATTTTATTTTAATTTTACTTGTTTGTTAATTCATTTAGCCGGCAAGGGTCAAAAAAGAAAAATAATTGCAACCTTGGTTGTACAAAATATTTTGTTAAAGCTTGGGAAAATAATCACAAATAAATGTATTAAAAAAAAATCCATCCACCGAATTGGCTGTATTACCGTCTCTCCACTCCACCAATAGCTAGATAATATATAAATACACGTTACATTTTATATTACTATATACACACACACACACACACACACACACACACACACACACACACACACACACACACACACACACACACGTGACAATGCATGTTTTGCATTTGCAGCCTCCGTTTTTCCGAAATGTTTTTGAGACTTTAACATGTAGTGTCACCAAATTTTTGCTGTATGCTGTGTTTTACTAATATGCGCATGAATGTCAAGCTCATGCTGTTTTGATGTGTCTTGTGCAACATTCATACAACATTCTGAATGAATGGTGGGCAAGTTAAAAGAATCTGATAAAATCCATC
>CAIGQW010054063.1:3671099-3685938 GCA_903798125.1 Danio choprae | reverse complement strand
TAATATTTTTTCCTAACAAATCAATTTGGGTGTACTCATTTTTGGACCATTATCATAAGTTTCTTTTGTTAGATTAGCTCCAGATTTGGCTTCAGTACTGTATAAACTTATGTATATGCACAAATATAATATTGTATAGCATTCTATTGAAAATATTAATTTACATGACAGATTTGTGAGTGGTTTACTCATTTATGGTGAGCACTATATGTATGCTAGCAGCCTTTAGTAAATGTGCCTGATTGGTTTCTAAATCAGCGTTTATATATTGAGCTTTCATTATGATTGACTAGTCATTCAGGCTAGTCTAGTGACACTATGTAATTTTGCACATACCTCTTTCTACTGTTCAAGATGTACCAACCTCGTAATTATTACTCTTGGTAGACGGAAGACTCAACAAATCATGTGATCTGTTTAGGTATTTTTCACTCCAAGCAACAAATCCGTTGGGTTTTGGTGACTCTGTACGGATGGAGATTGAATCTAATATCTGTCGAGAAGGCGGACCTCTCCCAGACTGCTTCAACACTCCACTGAGACAGGCCTGGACCACCATGGAGAAGGTCATTTATGTCGTCATAATACTTTACCAAAAAAAAAATCGAATTGACCCTGAGAATAATCCTACTCAATGCTTCTTGTTCTCTCAACCTCAGGTTTACATGCCAGGCTTTCTGTCAAGCAACCTTTACTACAAGTATTTAAGCGACCTTATTAACTCTGTACGGGTGGATGAGTTCATTGGAGGAAATGCCAACACTCCGAACCAGGGCTGGACCCAGGAAGGCGAGCGCAACTCGAGCGTTACAGAAGGGTCACACGTCCAGGTGATTCACTGAAGGCCCAAAAAGCCACGTTGCTTACTGTTATAAGGGTTCATTGACAATATGGTTGCACAATGGGTCACTTTTTTCCTGATGTTTAAATTTTTACACTTCCAGTTGCAGCAAGGTGCTAAAAAAGCAGCAATCAAGATCTTGAAGAACTTCGATGAGGCGATAACGGTGGACATCGCCAGTCTGGACCCTGAGTCTCTCTATCAGAGACCGTATGCTGGGTGAGTCTGACACTCGTACTACACTTCTAGACACTAGATTGATGGATCATAAGCATATTCAGGGTTCAGCAGTAAGGATCAGTCATTAGTTGATCATGCACATGTTTTTCATGCACTGAACCTTGTGCACATCAAGTATTGAGA
Source organism: Danio choprae (assembly GCA_903798125.1). Taxonomy (NCBI): domain Eukaryota; kingdom Metazoa; phylum Chordata; class Actinopteri; order Cypriniformes; family Danionidae; genus Danio; species Danio choprae. The sequence continues at coordinate 3,684,734 of CAIGQW010054063.1, read as the reverse complement.
AAGAAAGAAAATATATTAATTAACAGCAGTGATGGGAATAATGATGATATTAATAAGCGGCGTTACTAACGGCGATACTTTTTTCAGTAACGAGTAATCAAATTAATTACTGTTTCCCCGTTACAACGCCCCGTTACAAATTAATTACTGTTGCCATTACTGACTAAATAAAATATGTGTTACTGTAATTGAGAACACTGAAGCGGTTTCGAGCACCATCTCTCAGCCATAGGACCTCTCTTTTACTGGGGTGGGTGTGTGTGTTCGGGGATGGGTCGAGACACATAACCAACCAGTGATGATGATTAGTGTGTCTGTGCGTGTAGTGTAACTGAGAACGTGATAATTGGCTTAGAGTACATCTCCATCATTTGCCAATCAGAGGCAGAGTAGGGCGGGTGTTCACACAAGCACACGCACAGTCAGTGGCACACACCAACAACCAGGAGTCAGAATGATGGCAAATCCAACAAGTTCAAAGGTAGCGTTTGCGAACTGGAAATATAAGCACTACTTTTCTCTCGTTGAGGTGAAAGGCAGGAATTATTATTATTATTATTATTAGTTTATTTTTTGTACATTTCTTAAGAAGAATAATTTATATTTAGACTTGTTTTTTGACAAGTCTTGTGAGTTGTGGTCTGTGCAATAAATACTTAAAGTTCTAAACCATCTATTGTGTTTTATTGTGCAACTATAGTAATGCTAATATTTATAATGATATGTGGAATTTGATGGTTGTCTTTCACATTGTCCCACAACAACATTAAAATAGTGTAGATTAGCATACAATGTTTTATATTTATTTTATAGTCATTTGACAAATTAGATTTGTTTTAAAGTAACACAATAGTTAATTTCCCTAGTAATTAGTTACTTTTATAATTATGTAACTCAGTTACTAACTTGGTTACTATTCGTGAGAAGTAACTATAACTAATTACTCTTTTAAAGGAACGTGCCCAACACTGATTAACAGTTTTCGTTAACTCATGATTTATGAGTTGTTTTATTTTTTTATTTACTCTTTCGAATTGTATTATGGGACCTTGGTCTTGTACAGGTCTTGGACCTTGTACAGTATATTGTACAGTATACTGTACAGTATATACAGTATATTGTACATATACAGTATCACTATCATTTATCTATCTATTTATTTATTTATTATTGTTTTATGTATGTATGTATGTTAGTGGTGCAACGGTTCTCCATAAAAAATCGGATCATCCCGTTGTCCTTCCTCGGTTCAGTACACCCTGTGATCCGCGGTTCAGAATATGCATTATTAATTGCAACAAAGCAAAAAGGTTCCGCCTTTGTACGTTTCTGATTACCTTTCACATGCATTGCACGTGTGAAGATCTATCCAATCACCTCTTAGTATGTAAATCTGTTGTTAACATCACGTTTCCTCATGCATGGCAAGTGAAGGAGATAAAGCGCAAATCCGCAGGTGAGGCCAAACACAGCACATTGCCATCAGTGTTTCAGTGTCTGTAAATTCAGACATACACAAAAAAATAATGAACGCAGATTTTCTTGCAAAAAAACTCAAAGATAGCCTAGATCAGCGGTCACTAAACAGGGAGACTGTTGTCCAGACCCAGAAGCTTCCCATATGGACCCAAACACACAGCCTATAGAGAGGTCTGCGTTGTTACTTCAGTTGCACTCCTGCTTATTCCGTGTTATTCTGTTATTCCACACCCGATCGCTTTTGCTATTTATTCACTCTCGCTCTAGTTTTCTTCCCAACTGACTGTTCCCGCCGTATTAAGACAAGAGAGATGAACTGAACGTTCTCTCTTTGCTAAACCTTTGCGTTCTGTGCAGAGTTTCATTCTACACGGTCCTGCTGATAACGGAGCTCTCTCTGAAATGATGTTAATAAATGCATTGTTGCCTTGGTAATGCAAGCATAATGTAAACAGAAGTAATCAATATATCAATATTCTAGAAGTGCTCAATTATTAAGATGTGTTGACATAATTATTATCTGCACAATTGGTTGAGACTGTTAAGTCAAGATGTAAAACAGAAAAAGGGAAATTTAAGCTTTTTCTCTCTATTTTTCTTAAGCATTTTATTTCTGGCATAAACAAGTAAAATCCTTTCTGAAGAACAACCCTTTTTGCTGATGTTCCTCGTGTTATATACAAAACACTTAATTTATATACAGATTCAGTCTTTCTTGCTTTTATTTCAGAAGAATGACCTTTGGGAAGGTGAATGAGCTGGGCCAGTTCATCAGAGAGGCTGAGCCAGAACCAGATGTGAAGAAATCCAAGGGTACGACACACAGACACAGACACACACTAGCTCTTAAAGAATGTTTTCTTCTCTCTCAGATACACACACGCTCTTGCACATGTTGTGTATTCTGTGAGTTTGCTCTCGGTTATGAGTGACTTGTGCTTGAAGAGCTTTTGTAGTCTTCAGTTTGAGAGTGGAGAGGGTGTTGCCATGGCGATAAGTAGCCGGTGATGTGTGTGATTGCTGTGAAGAGCGGTGGGAAAAAAGCAGGATTCGCAGCTCTGTCCGGCTCGCTCACACTCTCGCTTTGTTCTCTTTCTAACAGGTTCCATGTTTTCTCTAGCAATGAAGAAATGGGTTCAAGGAAACTCAGATGAGGTTTGCTCCTGCCTTTTGCTTTCAAATTACATGTACAATAATTTATGTTTTGAGGTTCACTTATAATGTTAATAAAGTTTTGATATGATGTTACTTTGATTTTACATGTCATTACCTCTTTAATGTATTTTAAATAGGGGGATTTTCGATGATTTAACTATGGTTCATGATGTATATCTTTTTGTTGTGTGTCAGGCACAAGAAGAGATGGCATGGAAGATCGCAAAGATGATCGTCAATGATGTCATGCAGCAGGGACACCACGGAAGTCCTGAAGTAAAAGTAACAAAAGTACATTTATATTAGTTTTGTCCTCGCATTCACCAGATTTAATCTCTTGCCATATAACAAGGCTGTAAAATGCTCTCTTATCTGGTTATTTGAAGATGGCATTTATTTCAGATTCACTCATTTCAAACTAATTTTATATTTTTATATTATACACTGTAATATTATGTAATTTTACAATTTACTATTATGTAACAGGGTTCATACGGTCCTGAAAGACCTGAAAAAGTGATGGAATTTTGTCATTTTCCAGGCCTAGAAAAATTTTGAAAAAACAAATAAGCCCAAAATGTTTTGGAAAAGTCATAGAAATTTAAGTTTTATGAAAAGACATTTCTAAAATATTTTCATACAGACAGCAAGATATTTTCTAAAAGCTATTTTACAGATAGACAAACTACATAGACTGTCACATATTTTTTGATATGCTGTAATAAATTTGAACTTGCATTTTTCTCTTACTCTTTCTCTCTTTACCATGTGTACATAGACATGAAACATTAGGTCATGAATATGTACCTGAAAGTTTTGGAAAAGTCCTGTTATTTTAGTTGTAAAAATGTGTATGTGTAACCTGGTTTAATTAAAAATTAAATTAGATTAAGTGCAATTAAATAAAAATTAAATCAGAGGACTTCAGTATAAGTAGTGCTGTAGTATTGTTGTAGTGTTCATTTTTCGAAGGATGATTGCTATGTGCACTTTTTACTATAGGATAATAAACCGGTAAATCTCACATCAATAATTTATGTTCCCGGGAACAAAAAAAAATTATTCTTAACAATTTATTATTAATAATCACTGATAAACCTTTAAAGACAGACCTAATGTGGGCTTAGAGGTTGGTAATAATTTTATGTGCTTGTTGATCCCATTTGTTTACATTAATGCAACCAATTTTAAAGCCGTCATGCTTAAAAGATGAATTTGTGCAAAAAACTACATTACCCATGATGCTTTATGGAAAATTCCACCAATTACAGAGTCATATTGACAAGCAAAGTTTGCAATAAACAAAAATATATAAGATATAATCCACATCTTTAACTTCATGGTTTTATATTTCTTTGTTGCTTTTTTAAAATTTAATTGTGTTATTCGCAATATTTATGGGATTGTAGTTCTTTACCTCATAAAAGAAATATTTTCTTTGTTGGAATTTAAGGCTTATAACACTTTGTTTTAAGTTGTTTTGTCTAAAGAAAAGTCATTATAGGGTAAAATTTTTCCAGAATGCCAACATTTTCTTTACTGGGTTAATTAGTATCCAATTTAGGATTATTTTATAGCCATTTTAATCTGTAGTATTTATTCTGTATTTTTGTGGTCCTATTTGTTTAGATATTTTTGGTAGCACTTTAGTTTGGGGACCAATTCTCACTATTACTATTCGCTGATTAGCAGAACATTACTAGAATATTGGCTGTTATTCTGCATGACCGTATTTCAAATCTCTTAAAGGGATAGTTCACCAAAAACTGGAAAATTCACTCTTGCTCCAAACCTGTTTGACTTTTTTTTTTTTTCTGTTGAACACAAGATATTTTGAAGAAAGCTGGAAACTGGTAACCATTGACTTTCATAGTATTTGTTTTTCCTACTATGGAAGTCAGTGGTTACAGATTTTAGCTTTCTTCAAAATAACTTCTCTTGTGTTAAACAGAATATAGAAACTCATAAAGGTTTGGAACCACTTGAGGATAAGTACATTTTTATTGTTGGGTGAACTATACGTTTAAAATGCTAAAAACACTTGATATGAATATAAATGTGAATGATTTTCCTTTATTGACTATGAATAAACAAAAACGTTTTTTTTTTTAAATATACATTTTTAAAAAGAGTAATGTTTGATTTATCTGATATTCACATTTAATTAATTTACTTTAGATGCAAACTTTAAAGACATATATTGGCAAATTTACTGGATGGAAAACAGGATCAGTATGTAACATTTCAAAAAATCATTCAAGCAAAAGCAAAAAAACACTCAAAACAATAAAAACTTTTACAATTAAAACATTTGATTATAAAGTTTTAGACTAAAAACAGTAATAATTAGTGTTTTTATAAGTTTATTCATTTAAAAAGTTTTTTTTTTTGTACATATTTTAATAAACGCATTTCTTCTTTAAAAACACCCTGAAAAATAACCTTGTATCACTGCTGTTGCGTCTTGTATCTTGTACAGACTGATGCTGATGTAGGCTAATTCTGCAGGTCAGGCTGAACTATCTATATTTTTAACTAAATATCTTTTAACTATTTATCTATATTCATTCTATTTATCTGTATCTATATCCTTCAGCTTAGTCTCTTTTTCAGGGGTCGCCACAGCAGAATGAACCGCTAACTATTCTAGCATATGTTTTACACAGCGGATGCCGTGACTGTGAGGGAAACTGGAGCACCCAGGGGAAACCCACGCTAACATGGGGAGAACATGCAAACTCCACACAGAAATGCCAACTGTCCCAGCCGGGATTTGAACTAGTGATCTTCTTGCTGTGAGGCGACAGTGCTAACCACTGAGCCACCGTGCTGCCCCTATTAATATATTTTATTTATATTATCTATATGTTTATTTGAGGCAAACGTCTTAGTTTATAGTTTGTTAATAGTGCAAATTTGTCCCCAAACTAAAGTGCACTGTAAAAAATGCTGGGTTCCTCAATCGATTTGGTGAATTAAGTTAACTCATTAGTTAACCTTTTATTACAATTTAAGTGGATTGAACATAAAACAATTAAGTTTTAACAAAAAACCCTCAAGAATTGTGTTGTTTCAGCTCATTTTAGATAAGTAGTTTGAACAAACTGCAAATATCATATTTTGAGTGTGACCCGTTTTTAAATATCTGTATATCTTCATAAAGTGCGTATAATCTGATCTGTTGTGCGGGTTTTATTTATTTATTTATTTATTTACTTATTTTCTCCAGCTATGACCCTCTGTTTGAGTGTGGACGCAGCTCCTGACGCCCTCCTGAAGTGAACGGCCTGAAGACGAACACTCAGCCGAACTGCATTGACATATCCGCGAGGACTGAACGAGGCATTCCATCACTTCCTGCATGTGACCGTGTGAGAGCGTGAGTGTTTAGGTTTGCACACTAATAGCCAAAATACAACCTGCGTATGATCCACCCCCAAGGATGTTTGTGTTTATTATTATTTGATGAGTAGCGAAACAAATTGGACTAAATACGCAGAGCTGTCGTGCAGCAGACCAACGCTCAGAACAAGACTGAATGAACACTGAATTTCAAAACAAACCTATTACCATGTTGACCAACAGGAAGCGCCTGGTAATCTGAACAGGAAATGGTGTCTACTTAAAGGAATAGTTCATCCAAAAATGGAAATTCTTTCATCGTTTACTCACACTTGTTTGAGCTTGTTTCTTCTGTTAAACACAGAAGTAGATATTTTAAAGAATGTTTAAAACCTGTAACCAATGACACCCATACACTGTTAAAAAAAAAGTTGACTCAACTTAAAATTGTAAGGCAACTTGCTACACAGGTTTTTTCGAGATGACTCAACTTTTAAACCAAGTATTGCACTTGACTTACAATTTTAAGTTGAGTCAACTTATTTATTAATTTTTTTTACACAGTGTAGCATTAGTTTTTTTACTATGGAAGTCTGTGGCTGCTGGTTTTCAGCTTCACCATCAGTTTTTTGTGTATAAAAGAAGAAAGAAACACAAAGTTTTGTTCAGTTTATTTAAACTACTTATTTAAAATAAGCTGAAACAACACAATTCTTCAGTTTTTTGGGGGGGGACAACTTAATTATTTTATGTTCAATCCACTTACATTTCTAAAAAATGATTAAGTTAACTTAATTGATTTGTGTTGGGACAAGATGAAGGAATTGAGCTGAACCCAGCATTTTCCATTTTTGGGTGAACTATCCCTTTACATTTTTTCCCTTCCTCAACTTAGTTCTTATCTCACACGTCTCTTTTATCTTTCATTTTCACTTTTTAAGAAAGAGTGGCTATGAAATGCTTAGGCTTTTTATTTAGTACAGAAAAACACAAATGCAGAAATATACCCCAAATGGCTGTGTACAGTTTTATTTCGATTTACGGTATGCCAATTGGTCATTGCCTGAGGCTGTTCTCTCCGTCTCTCATGGATTTGAAGCAACTGATGTTACAGTTCAAACTGGAATGAGAACTAATGACCTTCCTCTCCCTCTCCAACCCTGTCCGGATCTGATTCTAGACTGTAGAGATACACCGCAACTGAACTGCTAGAGCAATGTCTATCCCCGTTCTGTATAAATGTGGTTTACCGCCATATATTAATGTTAGTTCTTTTATGGTGATTGACTGTCTTCATTTTTCTTCTTCTTTTGTATGATATGTCAAACTCTGTCTAAGCAAATCTCAGTGATGACTGTTCATTTTCAAACGTGTGCTTGGACATGAAGTTATTGCTTTGGACCTCATTGAGATGCGGACGAGAAACAGGCAAAAGACTTTTGGTACTATGTACCACTAATATGTTTTCTGACATATATGTGTACTTAATCTATAATATATTTAAATGTGTTTGATTTAAATACATATATTGTTGAAATGTCTCTCGACGCATTGTCTTTTTTTGTGTTTGCGACTTGGATTGAATAAGCATTTGCAGTCATGCTATAAAACTTTCAAGTTCAAATTTTTGTTTTTAAATAACTCATATCTTTAACTCTTCAGTTTTTTTTTTCTGAGGGCAGGGCTTACAGAGAAAGATTCTCTTTAGCATAGAAAAAATCGGTTGATGGAAACGCCAAGATGCACATACATTTTGAAAATGCGCATAAAAAATGTATGTGGATAACTAAGTAGGATAAACTTTTTATTCGATAAGAAAAGATGCGCATAAACTATGATGGAAACACTTTTACCGAACAAGTTCCAGTATGTGGGTTAAAAAAAGTCATGTGATTTTGTTATAAGAGATTATGTGACGATAAAAATGTGTATGAATGGACAAACCAGCAGGCTGAGCACATTGTTAAACATCTGAAATGTTGTTTTTTGGTCATTCTAAAACGCCATAACCATTTCAGTATTAGTGTTATTATATTATTCAGGAGTTCACACTTAGCTGATGATTGATTATAAAGCTTGTTTGGCATGCTGTCCCGTGAGAGAGCCCTGAGCTCATAGATCCTCGAGCCCGGGGCTCCCTCCCGTTTGCAAGGTGAGAGGGGAGTTTGAGCTCAGGTAGATCTCGAGAACTCCCCTACTGTAGTAGCTAATGAACAGATAGTGATTGCTCTTTTAAGATGACTACTTACTAAGAGCATGTCTATGATGCTGATTTGGATTAGTCAATTAACTTAAGTTGCATGTATTTTGGACTGTGGGAGGAAACCAGGGAACCCGGTGGAAACCCACATGAGCACGGGGAGAACGGGTAAACTCCACACAGAAACGTCGGCTGACTTGGTAAGGACTAGAACCAGTGACGTTCTTGCTGTGAGGCAACAGTGCTAACCACTGAGCCACCGTGCCACCTATCTAGGAAATGAGGAGTAGGGGTGGAAGGGGGGATTCTTCAAAACGAAGATGGCTGTGATATGGAACTTATGGTATTTATAGTGGCTTAGGAATCATCTGATTGGTGAATCGTAAATTGAATACTGCGGGACCAGCCGCAGCAATCATAAGCACGTGATCCTCTCGAAATTAGTTTATAAATAAACTTCACTTAATTACCTCCAAAATCTCACGCCTTCAAACACCACCACACATTCATTGCGCATCAGCATTGTCTTCTGATTCACACAGCTTCTCCTACCACAGCAAATTCCGTTTTTACTTTTGATATTTTGCACTAGTTAATCAGGAAGTGACGATTTTGTTCTCTTTGACTCGTTGGATGGAAGTGCTGTTTTTTTTTTCGCACATCTTTTATGCGATATTACTGTTTTGCGCATAAAGTTAATTCGCATTTTTGGATGGAAACATAGCTATGGCCAGTGAGTTCATCTTTGTAGAGGCCTATTCAAAAAAAAAATTACAAAATACTCCAGGATTGTTTCTGTCATCCAGGCTTTCCATTGGTCATGGAATTTCTGGAATATAATAACATTTTAAAAGGCTATTAGCAGCTGAATACTGAGTTTTTTTTGTCCAAGTCATAGAATATCAGGGATTTTTGTACCTTGTACCTTCTATTTAATAATAAAAAAATTATTATTGCAGCCAAAAATTAATTTACGAAATTTTTGCAGCACCTCTTGTTGTTTTGCTGTGAAAATTGACACAAATGTACACATCTTATATATTTGTGATGTATATTCTATGTTTTTCATATATGGATTAAAATATATATTTTTAATCAAATATAGTCAATATAACCATGTAGGCTACATTATTGTGCAAAAAAAAAAGGTAGCCCTTAAAACGGTTACTAACATCTAAAAAAAAAACACTTGTCGTTTTCAGTTTCTACATATGCATTTATTGCTCAACTCATTCATTCATTCACTTTCTTTTCAGCTTAGTCCCTTTATTAATCACGGGTCACCACAGCACCACAACTTATCCAGCATATGTTTCATGCAGCAGATGCCCTTCCAGCTGCAACCCATCACTGGGAAACACCTACACTCTCATTCACATACATACACTACGGACAATTTAGCTTACCCAATTCACCTATAGCGCATGTCTTTGGACTGTGGGGGAAACCGGAGCACCCGGAGGAAACCCACGCCAACACGGGGAGAACATGCAAACTCCGCACAGAAATGCCAACTGACCCAGCCGAGGCTCGAACCAGCGACCTTCTTGCTGTGAGGCGGCAGCGCCACCCACTGCGGCACCGTGCCGCCCCTGCCCACCAACTATATTTATTTATTTAAAGATTGACAAGATACTCCTGGTCCAATTTACTTGTGGTGTGCTAGTTTTATTTAGTTTTCATTAACTTTATGATTGACTTACTGAATGTTTCAATCGTTCATGGTTTCAGAGTAAATATTTAAGATATAATGTTGATGAAGGGGATCAGATACCCTAGAAGTGATGAAAAAATGAGGTAACGGAAATGCTTTTGCATTCACTTACAAACACACTGAAATTAGTTTTTCCCTCTACACCTCATATTAATAATTTTCATCACAAAACCCTCATGGGCGACATGGTGGCTCAGTGGTTAGCGTTGTTGCCTTACAGCAAGAAGGTGGCTGGTTCGAGTCCTGGCTGGTTCAGTTGGCATTTCTGTGTGGAGTTTGCATGTTCTCCCCGTGTTGGTGTGGGTTTCCTCCGGGTGCTCCGGTTTCCCCCACAGTCCAAAGACATGCAGTATAGGTGAATTGAATAAACTAAATTGGCCATAGTGTATGAGTGTATGGATGTTTCCCAGTACTAGGTTGCAGCTGGAAGGGCATCCGCTGTGTAAAACATATGCTGGACAAGTTGGCGATTCATTCCGCTGTGGTGACCCCTGATGAATAAGGGACTAAGCCGAAGGAAAATGAATGACAAAACCCTCATCCTAAACTGTAAAAGCCATCTATAGTCTTTTATAATGATCCAAACTATACAATGAATAAGATTTAAAAATAGATATAAAATGTTATTTGGAAAACTTCAGTAAAACTGTACACAAGCTACATGTTTATTTAAGTTTTTATTGTCCATTTGTTTTAAACAAATAAGTAAAATGCAGAACATTTTAATACATATATTAAAATCAATGAAATGAACATTATTCAAATTATAGACATAGGCCTATTTGGAATAATTTTAAAATGTTATAAAAATTACTATTTTTGATATTTTGTTTATTATACAGTGTTATTATATATTATATATTATTATATATGTATTATATAGTGTATTGTATACTATTTCTGTTTATTATACAGTGTTATTTATTTGTTGATGTACAATCTTAAAATGTTTGCGTGAATTTTGATTTCGTTATTTAATAATATATAATTATGCTTTTGCATATCCAGATTTCTAACCCAAATTTTAGCGAAGTATAACTATAAAACTCTGTAATTTATCATGTACAATGATCTATACAACATCCATTCAAGTTTCCCCCTTTTTTTTCACATATTGCAAAAAAACCAAAGTGCCCAGAATAAGTCCATCATCACCACCACCACCAGAGGGCAGTGTAAATCACGATAAGCTTGTGCACATAATTCAAAATAATTCCTAACACAAGATAAAGCTCAAATATAAATCGTTATAGTTGTTTACGTCTTATACGTTAGGATTGCTGGATTATATATTTTTCATCTTATATGTGGTGTTAGATCACGAAAACAATAGTAAATATGTTTTTATTACTAAATAAATAAGGATTTCATTGATGTGTGGTTTGTTAGAATTGGACAATATTTGAAAATCTAGAGTTTGAGGGTTAATACTATATATATACTGAGAAAAACGCCATTAAAGTTTGCTCATAACTTATCAACAAACATAACATATCAAAAAAAGAGTTTTGATATAGGAAATTGCAGTAGGGATATTACAAAACATCTTCCATCATGGACCATGATCTTTACTTAATATTCACATTTTGGCATTAAAAAAATCTATAATTTTGACCCATACAATATATTTGTCATAAATATACATGTGCACCGTAAGACTGGTTTTGTGGTCCAGGGTCACATATGATGAGTGCAAGTATGTTGATGCTAAATGCAGGACATACAGATCTTGATTATGCATGCATGAGTTTATTACTAGTTGTACAAAATATAAGGCCTTGAAAATCACTGAAGTATAATTGAATTTCTTTTTATGAATCAAAAACTCATTTAATATACATTTTAACAACTAAGCATGATATTGGATGACATTATGAATACAAAAGTAAAACAGAAAGACAATATTAAATAATAATAATAAATAATACAAAAAATACATTTGTTTTAATAAATATTAAACCAATTTAGGTGAAAATTGAGGGGGAAAAATTACAAATTGAGCTATTTAAAAGGTCATAAAGTTTCAGTTTTTACACTTTGTTTTGTTGTAAACATTTTATGTAATTAAGTAGCCTAATTTAAGTCAAAGACAATTCTGCAAGTGGGCCAATTTTGAAAAAAGTAGCATTTGTTAATATAATATTTTCCCAATAATAACAAAAAAAAAAAGATTTCCTATATATTCTGTTATGTTTATCATATAAGAATTCATGAATCCAAAACTACTACTATTTATTTTTTGTGCTTCAAGAAACAAACAGAACATACACAGGAAAAATATATTAATAGAACAACAATGATAGTAATAATTTACCAAAACAAATTAATAATACAAACATATAGAAATACAATAAGGAAAGAAAGAACGAGAATAATTAAATAAGGTAAGATAAATTATGTAATTTTTTCATGTTGTCCAAAGACAAGTCGAGTGTGTGGAACCCAGTATTTTGTTTTTACAATGCAAGATAAGATAAGGAACTACTGAGGAAAGACTTATGCATCAGTGATGAATCCAAAACTCTGGACACATTTGCAGTGCCGATGACTCCAATTTGTACAATTTAATTTCTTTATGTTGTCCCAACACAAATCGATTGACCCAGCCTTTTTTTACAGTATAAGATAAGATAAGATAAAAACTACAGACGAAAAACTTTCAATTTGAAAGACTACAATTTGTAAAAACGAGTTAACTTAATTTCTTCATGTTGTTTCTACTTTTCGTTAAATCGATTGTGTGGAACCCATCATTAGTGAAAGATAAGATAAGGTAAACAACTACAGAGGAAAGACTTGTGCATCAGCGATGACTCCAAAACTCTGGACGCATTCGCAGCGGCGGTGACGCCCACCTCCATGTGACCGAGAAACAGGCGCTCAGTGCGGCGCAGTAAGTTTGAGCTTCACTTCTGCAGCCGGAGAGGATGAGGATGAAGAAGATGAAGATCGTGCTGGGATGAGCGAGTAAACGCAAGCAGAGCGGACTCGCATCTTTTACTACACAGTGAGCACCTGCTGGCGGCGGTTCTGAGTGCTTGAGCTCTGGGTGTGACGGCTGTCTTTTGTCCACCACCTGCTTCCTATCAGATGAATTACCCGGAATATCTCCTCCACTCAACCGGATCGCGCTGGAATTACATTGAACTCAAAAGTTAGGCGTGCGTTATTCTGCGTGCGGCACTCTTGGGGGTTTTTGGTAACTCATGTGCGTTTGCGTGATTGTTGGTGCTCGCCTGCTGTGATTGAGCGCCAGATGCACGCGCTGTTTGACCGCAACTGGAAAGGGCTGGGAATCGATCTGTCTCCGCTCTCGTCGCCCCGCGCCGCCGCGAGGATGTTCAGCTGCGTCGGGTGTTTTTGGGTGCTCCTGTCCTCCGCACTGGTTGCTATTTGCAGCTTCAGCTTCATCTCTCCCGCTTGGATAGTGAAGGAGCATCCGAAAAACCACAAGGACTCGGTGAGTTTCGGGCTCCTGTGGCACTGCTCCGAGTCTCTGGATCACATGTACAGATGTTACACCTTTGGCGGGCTGGGCAAATTTCAGGAGATTCCGTCAAGCTCTTGGCAGGTAGGATGAGTTTTGGATGAATGGGAAACATTGGAGGAAAGTACTGAGCTGTAAATGTTGAATGTTTTAGCTATAAATGTTGAAGAAACCGCAACTTTTGAGTACAACTCTGCCTGACAGAATTAGCCTCTCTCTCTCTCTCTCTCTCTCTCTCTCTCTCTCTCTCTCTCTCTC
>CAIGQW010054063.1:3650772-3671089 GCA_903798125.1 Danio choprae | reverse complement strand
TCTCTCTCTCTCTCTCTCTCTCTCTCTCTCTCTCTCTCTCTCTCTCTATATATATATATATATAAGCAACAACATTCAGTGATACAAGGTTATTTTTCTCTTACAGGCTGATTTTAAAGAAACATGCTATTATTTAAACAGATAAAAAGTTGTATACCAAAAGCAAAACTTTTTAAATTAATAAACATAACGTTTTTAATAGAAAAACATTTTTATTACTTTGATTTTTATTTTGCTTGAATGATTTGTATATTGTTACATATTGATCTTGTTTTCCATCCTGTGAATTTGCCAATATATTTCTTTAAAATTGCGTCTACTGTAAATGGATTAAACGGGTCAAAGAAATAAAACATTAGTTTATAAAAAATTTGTATTAAAAGTATTGCTGTTTCTCAGGCTCCACAGCAAGTATTTTTATGATTTTCAAGCCAAAGTTCACCCAAATATGAAAATTTATCACCAATTATTCACTTTCCACTTATTTCTGTTTTCTTTCTTCTGTTGAACAAAAAATAAGGTATTTTAAAGAATGTTGGAAGCCAGTAACGATTGACTTGCACAGTGACTATGCAAGTCAATGGTTACAGGTTTCCAATATTTTCAAAGAAGAAAGAAGCTCAGCAGAAGAAAAGAAACTCAATCAGGTTTGTGACAAGTGAAGGATGAGTAAATGACAGAATTTTCAGTTTTGGGTGAACTATCCTTTTAATTTTGGTAAAGTTTTTTTTTTTATATCTGTATATTTGCTTCAGAGAAAGGATGTCTTTTGACCTTTTGCCTATCAAAAATATTACTTTAAAAATAAAACTTAGCTGATAATTTACTCTCAGACCAAGATGTAGGTGACTCTTTCTTCTTCAGCAGAACAATAAAGAAGTTTTTTTTAGTTGAAATCGTGGTATTTGGTGATTCATGTAATGCAAGTAAATGGCTACAGAGACTTAGAGAGTCCAAAAACCCTGGTAAATACAGGCAAAACAACATAAATACTGTTACTCCTCCTGACACCATGATGCATTGAGGTATTGAAGCAAAGCAAGCAGCCTGTAAAAGAAATCAAACATTATTTACAAGTGTTTCCAAAACTATTCGAATGTTATCACTCGATTGATTGGCTGTTATCAGCTGATAGATATGGGCCAGTAGGAGCCTTATGCGCCTACTGGAAGGCTCAGAAGGCCGTTATCATACATCCACAGGGTTAAGCAGTTATAGATCACATATGGCTGAGGCCAAAAGTTAACGAGAATTATTTATATTATTTATTAAATTTTCAATTAATTTATTGTATTTTATTAACGTCTACCCCTACCCCAATCTTAAAACCAACCGTCACAGTAATGTAAAAACAGATCTGGAGTCTTATTAGTATAGCTGATTAACCACGTGGATGGATGATAACAGCCTTCTGAGCCTTCCAGTAGTCGCAGAAGGCCCCTACTGGCCCATATCTATTAGCCGATAACCACTGATAATGCCCATTCAATCGAGTGATAACATTCAAAGCAGGTGCCCAAACTCCATTGTCCTGCAGATTTTAGCTCCAACTTGCCTCAACACACCTGCATCAAAGTTTCTAGAAAGCCTAGTAAGAGCTTGATTAGCTTGATTAGCTAGGTGTGTCTGATTGGGGTTGGAACTAAACTTTGCAGGACACCGGCCCTCCAGGACTGAGTTGGGCATCCCTGATATACAACATCTTTACCTGTTGTATTGCTTCCAATGCTCGTAATTGGTTGTTGAAGTCCATGATTAGATCTCCATTTTAGGATGTAGTGAATGCGACAACTAAATGCAACAGCAAAGGTCTCTTTTTGCAAGTGCATATATAATCAAAAGTACTTTAAAGGGCACCTATGATGAAAATCATCTTTTGTAAGCTGTTTGGACAGAACTGTGTGTAGGTATAGTGTGTCCACAGTCATATTGGGGTGTGTTGGAATATCTAACCAATTCCATGCGTGTTCAATAAAAAAAGGCCAGGAGAGGGTTTTCTTCAATGTCAAAAATATTAGTCATTTATTAGATACAAATGAATAACATTAAATAATAAAACATTTTTTCTAATAAAAATAAAAGTTATAAAAATACATTTCTTTTTCCCCACATGTGATATAAACACAATAAGTCTCTTTTTTTTTTTTTTTTTTTTTTTTTTTTTTAATTTCCTGACATTAAATTAGGATCCAAATCCCTCCCATTTTGAGGTCGACCGCAATGTGACGTAGGAGTGCGGTTTCCCCGCCCACCGAATTGATTGACAGCCGCGTATTAACATGTCTTCGTAGTAATGCGTATAATAATATCAACAAGACAGGGCGTGTGCAAAGCAACTGGGATTAAAAGATCTGTTCAGCTCTCTGTGATCATCAGTCATCATCAAATATGATCAAGAATGAGTTTTGCAAGTTTAAAACGTTCCTAAAACAGTGTTTGTTTGTAATGAATTACAGCTATTTTACCCTCTTTATCACCACAGCCGCGTGTCAGTACAATTATAAAAGAAGACCCTTCAATCCTGGGTTGTGGACATTAAATCAGGTTTATTTTGTACATTAACATAACGGATATCTATGCAGCAGTGAATATTAACGTGTATCCTGTCACATTTGCCGTGCAAAAACATTGTAAAATTAAACACGTGTGCTGTGTGTGTGTGTGTGTGTGTGTGTGAACTTTGTAACGACATTGTGTGTGACTCATTGCAAAAAGTTACATTAAGTTAAATGAACTCCACAACAAATACATCAAATAATCATAGGTAAAGTTCTTATTGTAGTATTTCTCACAAACGTTACTTGAGATCTGCTTCCTTCATGTCTGTCACTGTGCTGTTTATCTGACGCAGTTGGAGACTGAAGCACACTCTGACATGCACGTAGGAACGGTGGGTGGGGAAAACCAGCATTAAAGGCACAGGCAACAAAAGGTATAATAAATAATCTGATGGGTGTTTTGAGCTGAAACTTTACAGACATTCTGGAGACACAAAAGACTTACCTTAAATCTTGAAAAGGGGTAAAATAAGTGCCCTTTAAAGGTCAGTTCACCCAAAAATAAAAACATAGTTTACTCATCCTCTACTTGATCCAAACCTGTTTGAGTTTCTTTCTTCTGTTAAGCACAAAGAAAGATGTCATGAAGATCAATGGGGGAATAACAACAATTGACTTTCATCATATTTTTTGATGTCAACGGCTGGTTGTCAGTGGTCAATGTTCAACATTCAAGAAATGAATATAAGTTTAGAACCACTTGAGTGTGAGTAAATGGTAAGGAAGTATAATTTTTGGGTGAACTATCCCTTTAACGGAATAATCACCTTTAAATTGATTTATATGCTTTAAGCAAATCTAAAATATGTAATCAAAAGGCAAGGATGACTCATGGCAAATGCCTTGTTCATGATGGGGGGGAAAAAAAGAGCAAATGTTGCATATTTTAGTGCAGGACACAGGAGTTTCCGCTCATTTGACATACATAGCTCTATTCTTAGCAGCAAAGTGCATCAGTTGGTTTAAATAATTCAGAGCCTATAACACAAGAGTCCAAAAAGGGACCATCCCAGTAAAAATTTATTGTTTTTTTTCCCTCTCTATTTTTTAACACACTCAGTTTCTTTCTTTATTTTTTGGACAAGAAGCTGAACTGAACTTGTTTTTCTTTGTGGACATATATTGGACAATATTCAAATAAGTATTTGCTTTTTGTCTGTGACTGTTTGATTTCTGATTTTCTTTTTGGTGTTAAATATATTTATACTTTGAGTGTTTTTTTGTTTTTTTTGTTCTGTTGAGCACAAAAGAGTATATATAGGTTGTTTTCAATCACGTGGTTCTGGTGACATGCAAAATTCAGATGGAGGGCAGGAAGTAAAATAATGAATGGGAGACATAGAGGAAAGTCCACATTTTTGTGATTTTATACCATATTTCAAAGGAGATATAAATAGAAAATAACCACATATGTTGGGCATGATCCTTATTTCATAAAAAGGGCAGAGTTTTCTACTAAACTAAAATATATTTTGCCTGGCATCGAGGCGGTATGTACTGTATAAGCTAATACTATAGTGTTTACATGCATACTATAGATAATTAGTTGAATTAAATGGTCGTAGTAATTATATTGTTGCTATGGTACGACATAACTGTAGTAATAAACAATTTATTCAATAGGCTTCAGTTTTCTTCACTATAATTATACACTATCACAGTGCATCACAGTTTATACTAATGTTATTGATTACAGTTTATCAGTTTACTACACTACAGTATTCTCTAGTATTCATTAACAAAAAGTTGTACACATTATACACTTTGTGGTTCAAAAACATGTTTATTATAAATGACTATAACGTTTTTTCCCCATGCACATCACAAAATAGTCTACATTTATATTTTTTATTTATTTTGGTAAGAGGAAATTAACTTAATTTACCATCAGCAAACATTCACCACTGCTGCGCATCTCGATGTTCACGTTACAGTTGTTAATTCCGCCGAAACGCCAGTAAAGACAGGGATTTTTGCAAAACAAGAGATTTCATTGCAGCGATTACATGGCAGGGTATGTTATTTATATTCTCCTGGATTTTGTATAAGTGTGGTGTTGTTTGTATCTGACTTTTATATAACACATTAACATATAATACACATAGCTATGCCTATATATAATCTTAATTGGTGCTGTCAAACGAATTATCGCGTTCAAAAAAATTTGTACACATGGATGTACTGAATAAATGTTTATTGCATGCCGCCTTTTCTTTTGTTTCTTGAACTTTCTCCCAAAAGTTTTTGCTCCTGAAGTGAAGTCTATAAAAGCTGTTCGGCATTTCTTATTTTGGCCGATTTAAACAATTATAAACAACATAAAACATAAACATTTTCATGTTCTGACAGCGATTCCTATGCAGAAGAATCACTTCCTGCCCTCCATCTGAATTTCGAGCATCATCAATGACGTCATGTGAAAACAACCTATTGAAGAATGTTGAAAACCTGTAACCTTTGACTTCCATAGTAGGAAAAACAAGTACTATGGAAGTCAATGGTTGCATGTTTTCAATCTTTCTTTTCTTCTAAATATTATACTTTGTGTTCAACAGAAGAAAGAAACTCATAAACGTTTGTCACTCCTTGAAGATGAGTAAATAGTAAGCAAATTTTAGGTGAACTATCCCTTTAAGTGTCTGTGACTTGATTTAGTAAACAGGCCTTTCTTTGACGTTTAATTTAAGGTGGACTTAACTAGGCCTATCAGTGAAAATCTAATAGATATCTAAGAATAGCTCAAAACTCATTATCAAATATACAGATTAGTCAGATTTATAGTCATTCATTCCTGTATATTTGATGATTAGTCTAGTTTTGGGATATTCTTATCGATGTCTGTTAGATTTTCACTGACAGCCTTGTTAGCCTTGTGTCTATTAGCTATAGGCTTGTTAGCAGGCTTTTGTACAGCTATTTACATGAACACCCCAGACAATTTATGGTTTTAAAATACTAAAAAATGTCAATATAAGTAATTTAGCTAAACTGTTGAACTTTTGAACAATCACAAATGCATCTCAAAGCAACAGTGTGATGTTTCTTTCCTAAATGAATCTGTTTCAGAGTGAATCGAGTGAGCCAATGATTTAATGATCTATTCATAAAGACAGTCAGTTGCATTGATTATAACGAATCATTCAGTTTAAATGATTCGTTTAAATGAATAATTATATGAATCACTTACTAAAATGATAGTTCACCCTCCCAAATAGCTAATGATTCAATGATCCATTCATAAAGACAATCAGTTGCATTGATTATAATTGATCATTGTTTAAATGATTCGTTCGAATGAATAATTGAATCACTTATTAAAGCAATAGTCCTTCCCCTCCCTCCACCCAAATAGCTAATCATTCAATGATCCATTCATAAAGACAGTCAGTTGCGTTGATTTATATTGGATCATTCAGTATAAATGATACATTTGAATGAATAATTGAATCACATTTTAAAACGATAGTTCACCCTCCCAAATAGCTAATGATTCAATGATCCATTCTTAAAGACAGTCAGTTATAATGGATCATTCAGTTTAAATGATTCATTTGAACAAATAATTCTGTGAATCACTTATTAAAGCTATAGTATCCCACCTCACCCCCCCATCCAAACAGCTAATGATTCATTTATAAAGACAGTCAGTTGCATGGACTTATAATGGATCATTCAGTTTAAATGATTAGTTTGAATGAATAATAGTAGTACCCCACACCACCCCCCTGCCGAAATAAAATCCTCCCCATTTACTCACAATCAAGTGACTTTAAACTTTTATGAATTTCTATATTCCGTTGAACACAAAAGAAGATATTCTGAAGAATGTTAAAGCAGCCATTGACATCCAGAGTAGTCAATGTGTGTTTTTTTCCATCATCATTCAGTATATTTTCTATTGTGTTCAACAGAAAAAAGGAACTCAAACAGGTTTGGAAGTAATGATGACAATTTTCATTTTTTGTGAACTATCCCTTTAAGACAGTGACTTGATGCCACCGACTATCAGTTTTATTGTAATATATATAATTAAACTAAAATATTTTGTCACGATACAACTGTATATACATATTGTTTAATTATCATCATCATCTTGACAATAAAGATGCCTTTTTTTTATCAGTGTATCGATCGAACAGCCCTACTAGTTTTCTCATTAAAGGGCGTTTGGCTTTGAGAACACTACAGCTCTTCCTGAACACCTGTGGTAGTGAAACAGATTTTGTGTAAATGGGAAATGTGGATTGATTGTGATGGATGTGCAAAGTGGGCTCATATTGACAGCTTCTCACATAATGGAGATGTATGAAATTCTACATTTCAGTCCTGTACAGTGTTCAATTTGTTAAATGAACAGAAAAATACACAACGTATCAAATATGTCTGATCATTTCCAAAAGCGAATGAAAGAAAAGAGGACAACTTTTCATTCAAAATGTGTCTTTTTTTACTTTATTACAGTTGTTTAGCTTGATCAGTATTCAGTTCCTTTTTTGATTTTGACGCACAAAGAGGGCTTTCATTCATTTTTAATGCTTTTCAGCCATGATCAAATTTCCTAAGACAATGAGGCAAATGTATGTTGTCTGTGAAGCTGCTAGCTAACAGCTTAAAGGCTTGAAAAATGTATATATTCAATATAGCTCATCAATAAATGTATTCAATAAATTCAATACATGTATAAATTTGTGCTCAGTTTTACAACAATACTAACAACATTTCTGAATCTTAAATAATGTTACTATTTGACAATTACTAATACGTTATCAAAATCATGTTGTATGTGCTAAATACTGCACTAATACTGGAAGTGGTCTTAGTGAGGCCAGCAGGGGGCACTCAATCTGCGGTCTGTGTGAGTCCTAATGCCCCAGTAAAGCGAAGGGGACACTATACTGTCAGTGAGCACCGTCTTTCGGATGAGACGTTAAACTGAGATCTTGACTCTCTGTGGTCATTAAAAATCCCATGGCACTTCTCCTAAAGTATAGGGGTGTAATCCTGGTATCCTGGCCAAATTCCCTCCATCGGCCCTTACCCATCATGGCCTCCCAATCATCCCTGTCCACTGAACTGGCTCTATCACTGTCTCTCCACTCCACCTATAGCTGGTGTGTGGTGAGCGCACTGGTGCCGTTGTCCTGTGGCTGCTGTGGTATCATCCAAGTGGATGCTGCACACTGGTGGTTTAAATTTGTTTAATTAAAACCTTGTTTAATCCCATACCCAATAAATAACCCAATAGCAGGTCGGTGCCGAAACAAGACACTGTTGGGTTACCTGTTGTTATTATTATTAACCCAACCGTTTTAAGTGAGTATGTATATCTGTATTATAATCGCAATAATCTCCATGAAGTCATATGTTTACAGTGAATTTGTCACAGCTTATAGAGTTTTGGGCACTCTGCTTTCTTTTTATGCCTAACAATGCACATTAGCTGTTATAAAATTACTGTAAACCACGCTGATTATTGTCTGGATTGATATAACTGTGAGTTGTTTTGGAATTAACATATAGTGCTCAACATATATGAGTACACCCCTCACAAATCTCTCATTTAAATTAATATTTCCTTCTTTTTTTGTGCAAGAAACTAAACTTTACTGCCTCTGCAAAAAAAAGTTTAATTAAAAAATCTACTGTTTTCCTCATACTTAAAGCTGTTTTTTATAATAGTATTAAAAGTCATTGAGCATAAATAGCATTAATTTTATTACATTATTATTTTTGTGGAGGCGTCATGGTGGCGCAATGGGTAGCACAATCGCCTCACAGCAAGAAGGTCGCTGGTTCGAGCCTCGGCTGGGTCAGTTGGCATTTCTGTGTGGAGTTTGCATGTTCTCCCCGTGTTGACATGGGTTTCCTTCAGGTGCTCCTGTATCCCCCACAAGTTCAAAGACATGCACTATAGGTGAATTAAGTAAGCTAAATTGTCCGTAGTGTGTGACTGAGTGTGTATGGGTGTTTCCCAGTGATGGGTTGCATCTGGAAGGGCATCTGCTGTGTAAAACGTGGTGGATAAGTTGGCGGTTCATTCCGCTGTGGTGACCCCTGATTAATAAAGGGAATTAATTATTTTTGTGCACTGTCACAATAAATAAAAACAAAATTACTCTCACACACAGATTTATCAGGCCTAAAAAAAAAAGAATCCTCATCAACTCAAACATAATTATAATTACATCATTTTAATTAATTAATAATGTTAATTAATTTAAAGGCCATTTTTATTGCATCTTTTTATTAACATTGTAACTATTATTCTCAAAACACATTGAAACAAACCAACAGACAATGCCCATTTTAACAATGCTAAAGAAAGACAAAAGAAATTCTATATATTCATAGTTAATAAAATAATTATAATAAATAAGTTAACATTTTCTAATGGAAGCTTTACGATATTACATTTGTGCATATACATTACATTAGTCAGTACTGAAGCCAAATCCGGAGCTAATCTAACCAAATAACATATGATAATGGGTCCAAAATGAAAACACCCAAACTTATATGTTAGGGAATTTAAAATTTAATAATGTTTTTTTTAATATTTCACATGAATTTAAATGTATTTTCTTTCTATTTCTAAAGATGTTCAGTGACTAAAGTATTATTTTAATAAATATATCTGTTTAATGAATCTGTTTTGTTCAAATGCACCAATATATATGACCCATATTCACTGAGAAATGGATAAAAATATTCATTTTCAAAATGGGGGGTACTCAATTATGCCGAGCACTGTACATTCCCATTCTACCCTTAAAATATACTTTACACAAACCTTTTCATGGTGCTAAATCTAAATGAATAATTCAGCATTTTATTTTTCTTGTTGTCCCAAACGGACATATATGTAAAGTCCATAGAAATGTAGTTCAGCATCTGCTTTGTTTTCATCACAGCTTTTCCATTTTTGCATCACGCAGCACGCAGAAGCCTTCCTCTTGTTTCCTTAATACCCTAAAGCTCTCTCGCTCGCTCTGTTTTGTCTGAAGCAACCTTGTGCCTTATGATTTATGTATGGATAAAAAAAATTTGCATTTGAAAGGAGATATTAATAAATTGCATTTCTTTGATTTGTGGAGGAATTTGAAGGGCGGAGGATAAAGATGTTGCCCATTCTCAAGGCATTAGAGAGGGAAAGAAAGGAATGGATTTGGGAATGACGTTTGGCAGTGATGTGTGTGTATGTGTGTGTATGCGGCTTTGGCTAAATGCTCCAATACATAACTGAATATACATGGCCCTGACTGCTCAATCATTTATTTATGAGCATTGTTAGCATCGCCATCTTTGTTGTTTTGGAGGTGAAGGGTGATGTTTTTTCTGAGTAAGGCAAGATATACACATTATTCTCAGTGTTAAAATCACTTGTCGGTAAAATCACTGTAAGCCAGACATTTCATTGATTGACTTGTCAGACAGTGTAAACACACATGCTGCTTTAAGCATTTGATAGAATTTTGGATGAAACAATAGTGTGATTATTGGGGCGGGGCTAATTTTTTGTCTGACCAGTCCCAGCAGGTACACATTGTCATAAGACATTAATATTAGGTTAGATTTAGGTCGTGATGTTGGGTGACCAAAATTCAATGACTAGCCAACGTCCAAGGGCAATGTTAGTTTGAAGTCCAATAATGACGTCAAATGACGTTGATATTTGGTTGATTTTAGGTTGGGTTAGAAAGTGACCAAAATCCGGCGTTGAGCCAACATCTTAAACTAACCTTATATTGACATCAAATACTGACATTTATTCATCATGTATGGCAACCAAAATCCAATGGCTGACAGATGTCATAGTGGTAACGTCCACAACAGCGTCTAGCTGTAACCTCATTAGACGTTCATATATGGTTGTTTTTGTAAGTATAGTTAGTAACTATATAATGTAAGTAACTATAGTTGTGTTGGAAAGTGACCAAAATCCAACGTCATATTTACGTCAAATACTGACATTTATTCTTCAGGTATGGCAACCAAAATCCAACATCCGATAGACGTCATAGTGGTAACGTCCACACAACATCAAATAGTCATAAAGTAGACTGGTTTTGTGCCATTTTATGCACACCAAACTGGAAATAACATGTTTTAAACACAATTAGTGTTTTAATCAATGACATTAATGGTACATGTCCCTTCAGTTTTTGAATGATCTAAAAACATGCAGTTCAATTGCAAGTTCAGTGAGTAGTTTTCGAGATTTCAGCATTCCCTCTTTCATTTAGATAGGACTATTGTCTTGGATGAACTGCCTGGAGGCGTTGCAAAATATGGGTGTTGAGTAAACAGACTTTTCTTGAAAGGGACTTTGAGTAAAATGAGTCCTGGTTAGGGCTGCACAATATATCGTTTCTATGTGCAAATCCACAATAGTCACATTGCAGGAACACAATGTCGAGTTGGGATTATAGTTGACTAATACGACAGTTCTGAGTCACTGCAAAGTTACCTAACCTTAGAGTGAAATTTTATTTCAACATCTAAGCATAATAGTTTTAATAACTAATTTCTAATAACTTTTTTTTTCTTCAATATTGTGCAGCAATAGTCCCAGTTCCTGCAGTGTGATCAAGTATAGTTCCCTACATATAAGCAATCTAGCATGCACATTTGCAGGTACATTGGTAGGAAATGATGTTATTTTCTACATTGACATGCATTAGTGGCTCAGTCACATTAGTTTTCCTGGAGTTAGCATCACTCAAAGGAGAGACCTATCTCTCTCTCTTTTTTTTTTTCTCTGCTCTACACAGATTTGCTGACATGGGCTGGTGTCATGCATGGCTGGCTGCCGCTCTCAGGTTTTGGGTGGTCCCGTGTTAAGTGTTGTGCCCACTCGGCCATCAAGCCATAAATACTGTACTTTTTCATCACGCCGTCATGGTCCTGCCTCGACTCATTTGTGTGCAGATTATTCCATTTATTTTAAGACCCCCCGTCACACATGTCCCATACACTGACGCACACTCATGTTTCTCAGCGTGCCCACTGCCCTCTTTTTGTGTAGACGGCGAAGACTCGTGGGGCTTGTGTTTAGGTTCACAGCATGAAAATTTGATGGCGTTTCATAACTAATGGTACTGCAGTATTCTGAAGAAGTGATGTGAATGTTTAGTGGAACAACCAAAAAATTTAACTGGCTTTGAATAGATTTTTGGTTGTTTATTTAATATGTATATCTCTTATTTCTGTCCTTAATATAAGGTATTTTTTATCCACCAAACTGCTGCTCAGTTTCATTCATTCATTTTCCTTTCATTCATTTCATTCATTTTCCTTCAGCTTAGTCCCTTATTTATCAGGGGTCGCCACAGTGGAATGAACCGCCAACTATTCCAGCATATGTTTTACGCAGCGGAAGCCCTTCCAGCCACAACCCAGTACTGGGAAACACCCATACACTATCACATTCACACAAACGCACTCATACACTACGGCCAATTTAGTTTACCCAATTCACCTATAGCGCATGTCTTTGTACTGTGGGGGAAACCGGAGCACCCAGAGGAAACCCACGCCAACACGGGGAGAACATGCCAACTCCACACAGAATTGCCAACTGGCCCCGCCGGGACTCGAACCAGCGACCTTCTTGCTGTGAGGTGACAGTGTTAACCACAGATAGAAAATTGATATCAGCTTCCTTCAGAAATTCTACAAAGGGATTCCATATTTTGGAAAACTTTTCAGGTTTTCTCTTAACTGCATGTTAATTTTTTTAATGCCAAACAAATGAAATAATTCTTGTCAGAATAGTTTAAAAGAAGGGCTTTCTGTATTATTTTCCAATAACGAGCTATTATCAGTTTTGACAGAATTTAGATATTTATCAGTTAAACAGAAAATCCACAATTTCTTATCTGAGCTAGTAAAAGAGCATGTAACAGGAGAAATATTTAGTATAACAAGCGAACACATTAATAATTCCAATTAAGTAACTCTAACTATAATTTGATCACACATTACTTTTTCAGTAACTGTAAAAGAGTGCAGTTAATACATTTAAGTTTATTTTCTATACATTTACAAAATCTACATTTACATTTTGGAAGAATAGAGGGATGGATGGAACATTTTGAATGAATGAACGAACAAATGGTATAGACCACATGTGTCAAAGCCAGTTCCTGGAGGGCTGGAGCTCTGCACAGTTTAGTTCCAACCCTAATTAAACACACCTGATCAAACTAATGGAGTGCTTTAGGCTTGTTTGATACCTACAGATAGGTGTGCTGAAGCAGGGCTGGAACTCTGCAGGTCTCCGGCCCTCCAGGAATTGACTTTGACACCTCTGGTATAGACGGACCCATTTACATGCAACTAGTTACTTCCAACATTGATAAAGATGATAAAGTCTGTATTTAATAAGTATTTACAGATGTGACCCATCACTAGGTCCACACGGAATCTGCACGCACAGAAATCGGCAGATTTTTATCCAATCATTGACTACGTTTACATGGACATCAGTAATCGAATTATTTGCCTTAATTTGAATAAGACAATAATATGATTAAGGTGTTTACATGAGTTGCTCCTTAAATGTTCCTTTCATGATCACGTTTTACATGTTTTAGCACATAATTCGGTTGACGTCATTGCGTCACCTCGCTATCCACGTTTCCTCCGGGGTTTCATGTAATTTCGGGTGTTTCATTTTTAATTTGTCGACTTAAACTGCAGTTTGGCACTTTCACTTTCATTTAGGAACATTTCATGCATGCGGGTTATTGGTGTCCATGTAAACGTACTCATTGAGATTATTTACTTGTGTAAATGTGTGTAAATTTAGATTTATTCAGTTTTTTTAAATTAATTTCAGTAACATTATTGACTAATATGAAAATGTTTATGATTTATTTACAATATAGTTTGTTTCTATTTTCTGTCTTTTAGTAGATAAATTATATGAGAGACTTGCTTTGTTTACCAAATAAGTGGATCTAATTGGATTTGCATTGTAAACATTACATTTATTCATTCATTTTCTTTTCGGCTTATCCAGCATATGTTTTACGCAGCGGATGCCCTTCCAGCTGCAAACCATCACTGGAAAACACCCATACACTTCCATTCACACACATACACTACGGAAAATTTAGCCTACCCAATTCACCTATAGCGTATGTCTTTGGAGTTGTGGGGGAAACCCGAGCACCCAGAGGAAACCCACGCAAACACGGGGAGAACATGCAAACTTGCAAACTCCACACAGAAATGCCAACTGACCCAGCAGAGGCTCGAACCAGCGACCTTCTTGCTGTGAGGCGATCGAGCTACCCACTGCGCCACCTTGCAGCCCATTACATTTATTTTAAAATATAATTTTTTATTTCATATATTAAGTTTTTAGTTATGATACTCACAAAATTGCAACATTGCGCAGAAATGGCAAAAAATGTCCGCAGATTCTGTCTGGCCCTACTCATCACTAACCTTAATAACAAGCATTTTCTTTAAGTAAGTGTACATGCGTATTCGCATACCTGAGTATAAATGTAGTGCAGCTCAAACAGTAGCGAATGTTGTTAACAACAACCTCAAGGTCATGGGTTTGATCCCTTAGGAATCCTTGAGCTGATTAAATTTGTATCTTGAATCAAATTTAAGTTGATTTTGATTGAAAGTGTCTACCAAATGCATTAAAAATGCAGTGTTGTTTTTCAGCATGCTTAGTAAAACATGCCTTCTTTGTGTCTTTCTTGATGGATTTTTACATTCAGTACATTCCTCACTATTGAATCAGCAAAACCTGATCTTCTTGCTTGCTGCCTACACACTGTTGTTCATCTTCTGAAAGTTCCCCGTGTTGCATTATGGAGGCATGTTCTGAGTTCCCAGTCATGGTCTCTGTGTTTGTTTCCCTGCTGCAGACTCTGTTGTTTCATGGTGGATCTTTTGTTATTCTCTTTGCCTCCGTCATCTTCATGTTTCTAAGCCCCCGTGAGCCAAAGTGCACATGCAAGACTGTGGATGCTGTCAGGCAGCAGTCGTGACTGAGCCGTTACTTCTGTCTCACTCCTGACAGAGAAGATATTACAATGAAGAAAGTTCTGCAATAGCTGTATATTTAGATCCTGTTTTTGCAGTGATCATTAGTTATGCTTCCGTTCACCTTTTTTTGATGCCCATTTTGAACTAACGCATAATGAAATGCTTAATGGAAATGCCAAGATGCACATACAGTTAAAGGCAAAATTATTAGATAATATTTTTTTCTTTTTCAAATATTTCCCAAACGATGTTTAACAGAGCAAGGGATTTTTTTACTGTATTTCCTATAATATTTTTTCTTCTGGAGAACGTCTTATTTGTTTTATTTCGGCTAGAATAAAATGTTGTTCTCTTTGACTCATTGAATGGAAATGGTGCTTTAATTTACATATGTATGTAATACTCCAATTTTGCACACAATTCAAATTCACCTCTTTATATGAATATAGTTTTTGTAAGAACTATACTAACAGTAGAAGCCGATGATTTGAAGTTCAAGATGTGAAAAAAGTTTGCAAACCAAAAAAACAATGGTTGTCTACTCTTCTTTGGATTATTGCGATTTGATGGCAAGCTGTATCCAGCCAATTTTTCATCTTCTCCTTCGGATGCCTAAAAGTAAAAAAAAACCCATAATCAGTAATAGACCTTCTTTCTGTCAGTGTCGTAGTTCCCCGTGGGCACAAATGTGGTGTTGACGAGCTGAGTTATTAGATCTTGTTGAGGAAGTTGTTCTGCCCTGGGCTTCAGTGGTTGGACAGCAATGAACTCTCTGGAAGAGCAGGGTGTGGATAAAATGGTGCTTGCTAAATGGTGAAATATCATTCAAGTTGTTAAAAGCTCATGTGATTGTAACCGATTTAACTCTATACAGCGAGTGGCATGCTTTGGTTTTAACTTGTGCAGTGACCATCTATTGACTTTAATTGACTAAATTCTGTTACTTAAAGGAACACTCCACTTTTTATAATAGAAATGGGTTCATTTTGCAACTCCCCTGGAGTTAAATAGTTTTTTTAATCCATTCAGGAAAATGAAAAGTTGATATTTTCTAGGATGATATGGCTAGGAACTGTACTCTTGTTTTTGTGTAATAATCAAGGAAATGTGATGCTGTACCATGGCTGCAGCAGGTGCAATAATATTATGCAGCACCTAAAAATAGTCCCCAGCTAGGTAACTAGGTAGCAGCACTGCGTAATATCATTGCGCCTGCTGCAGCCTTGGTACGACAGCAAAGTTCAGTTAAAAATTATTACACCAGAGTGAGAGTATAGTTTCTAGCCATATTGGCCTAGAAAATAGCAACTCATTTTCTGTCAGTTTAAGTACACAATGTAACTACAGAAGTGCATTGAATAGGAAAATCATCAGAACTCTTTTTATTTTATTTTATTGTTTTGAGTGAGATGCTAATGGTCTAATCCACAGGTGGCAAACTCAGTTCCTGGAGGGCCGAAGCTCTGCACAGTTTAGTTCCAACAATAATTAAACACACCCGATCAAACTAATTGAGTCCTTCAGTCTTGTTTGAAACCTACAGGTAAGTGTGTTGAAGCAGGGTTGCAACTAAACTATGCAGGGCTGCGGCCCACCAGGAACTGAGTTTGACACCCCTGGTCTAATCCGATTCAATGATTTATGCTAAGCTAAGCTAAAAGTGCTCCTGCCAGCCCCGGAGATCAGCTGAGTAAAAAAAAAAAAAATGGCAAAACTCAATCGTTTAACTGTATTCAATTACACTATTTCCAAAAAATGTTGAGTGTTCCTTTAAGAGCGGGTGCATTGGAACCTAATTTTAACCTAAAGATTGCACATCAAGAATGTACCAACTTCCATCAGTTTCATGATTGATCTAGACATCTATAGTTTTAATAAAATTTTTCCAGAAATCTTCAACAGTCCCTATGGACCAGACCCCAGTTTGAACTCCTCTGTTCTAGGATGTTTTGTAAATGTAATGCACTAGTTGCTCAGCTCACAGTTCACAGAACAGCTCTTTGCCTCGCTCACACTTTCCATTTGCTCTCTCACAAGCACACATCTCATTTTTTTTTTCTTTTCTGGAGGTCCTTGTAGTCTGTATCTTGTGAAGGCAGCAGTAATTTCCTGCATCTGAACCTGTTAAGGGTTCTCAGCCTGTGGAACCAAACCACCGAAGCTGTGAGTTTTATCATGGCCGCCACATTGCTGTCTAATGAAATGATGGATGAGGCCTAGTTTCTCCCTTTTCCTCTCTATTCCTCTCGCAAAGAGCAAAGCAGAAGCATGGCGGTCCCAGCAGAGAGAACCCACATATTAAACTGGCACAGGGGCCAGCGGATCAGCTGTCAGGCTGAGAGATATACAACACCCCGGATCCATGCATTCATACAGAGAGCAGGGCTGCGTCAGGGGAGCGAGCCTTCAGATCGAAGCCAGTCACTCAGTTCACATGACCTGAGGTTTTTCTTACTGCAGATTTACAGGCCCATAGACAAAGATCTCCTCCTCAAGATTACATTTTCCCTGTAGAATCTGTTTTGTGTATTCCATATTAAAGGGCTCGTGGGTTTGCTGGAAAGTTCCAGAATTTGAAATATTTACTCTTTGACACAATCTACATTGTAAAACAGAAATAAAGTTTAATTGAATTGAGTGAGTTTGTACTGTTCATGAAGGCCAATTATTTTATATCTAAAATCACAATGTGATTTCTCATCAGCATCAAATCAGGGCACACAGTTTGAATCTGTGTGCTACAATTACCAACTGGAGTGTCCACAAGCCACACTAGAGGGCACTACACACATCACCTCTGCCACTCACCCGGACTACACTACCCATAATGTTTTGCACCTCTACAGCTGATACACTGCACTGGACTAATTCATTGATTATCAGTGCATTCTTTTATGAAAAAATTCCAAACGTCTGTCGTTTTCTGCTTTTCCTATGTTTTACCTTGTTTTTGTCAGTGGTATGTTTTTGGTTTGTGGTTGTTTTCCTGTCTGCCCCTGTCTTTTACCTGTGTCATGAACTGCGTTTTGTGGATTACCCCTTATTCTGCTGTCTGCAGAATAATTTTTGATGCTTCACAAACGTCACTTTAGAGCTAGTATTTGAATGATTCTCTAGCGTAATGTCTAAAGTGATGACAAAACTGGTGATTTTGCTCACATTTTAAGATTTTAAGGCTAAACGCCATGAAATGCCACCAGTCTAGAGACATTTCTCTGTTGCAATCAGGATATCATAATAATTAATCCCGAAAAAAAAAACACAGCAAAGCAAACACTACCAGAAACACTACTAGAGTACTATAGTATAATACAGCACTACAACATACAAAAGAGAGAGATCGACTTAGAATGTCACTTACCTGTTTTATAATGATTTGATCAGCTGTAGTTTTAAATTACGCTGAGTTTTTCACCTCTAAGGACTTATTATGTGGTCTCCGTCGCCATCTTGTGGCGGAACATCAACAGTCTTTACTCTGCTCAGTATGACAGGCTGATGGACACTGATGTGCTGTATCTTCAAAATTATAAATATTTAAAATAGGCACTATCCTTATAAATAAACTGCATAGTTGCAATCTAAACAACTACATTCGCCTTTAAAAGCCTCAGAAGTACATTGTTGTCCAACAGCTGTAATATTTGTCAAACTGTAGTGAGTTTATTGACCTGCTGTCCCTCTATGTGGGCGGAGTAATACAGAAGGGTTAAGAGGGTGTATGAGTGCTGTTATTGCAGAATATTGCACAGCTATCAGCCAATCAGATTCGAGAACCAGACAGAACTGTTGTATAAAGTACAATAATGTCTTATATCAAACAATCAAGGGGAATTTTGATTTTTTCAATAGACACATCAAATAATTATTTTTCATTTAAATAATATATAACATAAAAAGCTTAATATAAATGCAGATTCCTCCAGGCTTATACACATTTACGAGCAGAACCACACAGTTCTCTTGTTCCTCCTGTCAGGACATTGTACGAATGAACAAAGCCTCTAGCTAATGAAAATATGCTCTCTTTGTGTGTAGTGGTAGCTCACAGTGATAAGGTAAGAGGTATATAAGAGTTGTGTTTGTGGAACAGGGCTCCAGGGAGGAGTTACCACCAATCAGATCAGCTCCAGAGAGGATGGGGAAGCAAATTAGTGTCATTCCCATTTATTCGCTTTCTTTTTTTCCCCTTTCAGCCTTGTTTACGATTAGTATTAACATCCATCTCTGGTGATTTGATCACAGGGGGGTCGTTTAAAGGGATAGTCACCCAAAAATAACAATTTACTCACCATTTAATCATCCTTAAGTGGTTCCAAACCTTTTTTTTTTTTTTTAATTCTGTTAAACACAAGAAGCTATTTTAAAGAAAGCTTACTATTAAGTAAAAGAGGAAAGTAATCCATTGACTTCCATAGTATTTGTTTTTCCTACTATGGAAGTCAATGGATGAAGTCAATGGAAGTATATGACTATGCCTTCTTTTAAGCATTTACGTATTTTCCATTATTGTATATTGAAATTGAACTCTGCCCATTAAGATGTTAATACAAAGTGTAAACATTGTTTTCAGTTGCAAGAATGAATATTGTAAAGTTAGCAGGTGAAACAAGTTGCAGGATTCAGTGACACAAGCATGACAGTGCTATGTGAATAATAATGCGAATCATGAGGGCCTTTTGACCTTTTATCAGGTCAGAGCAAATCTCAATGACCTCACCGTCTCAAGACCGTGTTCCCCCAGGAACTGAAAACAAGAAGCTCTAATTGCTGCAAGAGCATCTGAATGCAAAGAAAAACAAGTGACATTGGGAGTTCAGCTTTTGATGGGATTTAATCTGGCTGTGGTTTATTGATAATACGCAGCCCATATTAAAATGGTTTTGGACTCCTCTGGGAGCAGCAGTGAGAGGATTGTGGATGAGAGAGAGCTCAGCGTCAGCATCTGTGGCAGAGATATGGCGACAGTTTGGATTGGATGGCATTCTGGCACGACAGATAACAGTAAATAATAGAGACTGTGTTCCCACTGTAGTTGAGAAACTGTGATCAGAATCCTGGTTGGTGCATTAAAACATCACAAACTAGAATGAATAATAAAAGATTTCAATTTACAGCAGAAGTACCTATCTGTCTGGCTGACTAGCTGCCTATCTGTCTAGCTATCTTTCTATTTATCTAGCTGTCTCATTTTATCCAATTCTATCCATCCATTTATACCTCACTACTTTCATTGTTTTTTGTCCATCTATTCATTATATTCTGTCCATATGCCTGCCTATCCTCTTCATCATCTGTCCGTTCTCCATCCATCCATCCCGTCTGTTCATTCGTTGAAAATATTCCATCCATCCCTCTATTCCACCACCCATTTAGTTCATTCCATCTTCCATCCTGTTCCTACCTTCCATCCATCCATCTGTTTTATCCATCCATTCATGCCTCCTCCTATTACTGTCATTGTTCTTTGTGCATTATATTCATTACATTCTGTCATTACATTGATAATACGTAATGCCTACCCATCGATCCCCTTTCATCCGTTCATCCATCTGTCTGTCCGTCCATACCATTTGTTCATTCTAAATGTTCCATCCATCCCTCTATTCTTCCAACCATTAAGTTCTGTTCATTATCCTTCCTATTCCTTCCTTCTTTCCATCATGTAACCATATTATTAATTTCATTTATTCTGTCCCTTCCATCCATCCATCCATCCTATTCAATGCACATCCATCTATCCTATT
>CAIGQW010054063.1:3628337-3642929 GCA_903798125.1 Danio choprae | reverse complement strand
CCAAAACACAATTCATAAATGTGCAAATCTGATTCTTAAATCCAAAATGCAAATCATAAATGTGCAAATACAAATCATAAATCCAAAACACAATTCATAAATGTGTAAATCCAATTCGTAAATTCAAAACACAATGCATGAATTCACAGGTAAAAAGCATACGCATTTCCCCAACGCTCACACAAATGCATCTTTAAACATTTAAAATCTTTACACAAATATGTACATCAAGTTTCCGTCACACATTTTTATATTTATGCATTTTTGAAGTTACACATTAATGAATTGTGTTTTGTATTTCCGAACTGGTTTTTGTAAATGTGAATTGTGCTGTGCGGGTATGAATTTTATTTTGTAAATGCATTATTATTGAGACTGCTCTGGCTCCATAAAAATAACAACTTTTTTTCCAATTATATTAAAATATATTAAACAAAATATATTTTTAAGAAACATGTTAAATATTTTGGAACTAAACATGTCAGGCTAAATAGTTAATAGTTAGACTTCTGCTGTTCTTATTAGTTTCAAAAACAGATTTCTTTCTTTGTATATCTTTCTTTCCTTTGGATGTATTTAGAATTTAGTTTTTCACATGTTTGCTGAATCGTGGGCTGTTAAATATTAAAGCTTTTAATGTGGACGGTCCTTTGCTGCCGGAGATACTGTTGCCCTAAATAAAAACCATACATATACCGCAGGAAGGGTATAACAAAAAATATTACCGTTTTTTTTTTATATCGTGTCTTTTCCAAACCGCTGTAAACCTTGAAAGCGGTTATCAACCCTATTGTCTTTCCACAGGTTATGAGAATGGTATTACACAAACACATGTTATTAATTCTGCACATTATAAGTGGTTGTTTATTGAGTCTTCAGATGACAACATGACATTGTCCTTTCAACGTCAGTCTGTATCTATAGTGAGCACTGCAGTTACTGTAATATTTCAGGCGGTTCAGGAGCGCTGACAGGCTGAAGTGCTCATGCATAAATGCAGGAGAAAGTGCACAGAGTGGCTTTATAGAGAGCTTTATGAGTGGGGTGTATTCAAGGACAACATCTACACTCTTTTACCTCATCTTTTCAACTATTATACGGAAGCTAAATGCCTTTGCACTAATTTGCTCTATTAGGTATGCAGTTACTTTATTAGATGCACATGTTCTGCTGCTTTTCAATGCAAATATTTAATCAGACAATCCCATGACAGCAAATCAATGCATTTAGGCATCTAGATGTGGACTAATGTTAAGTAGGGGTGTGATGAGACATGCATCCCATGAGGCAAGACACGACACTGGGTTATTCTTAGTGATATGTTAGTTGTATTTTATTAAAAGCACAAACCTTACAGTTGAAGTCAGAATGATCAGCCCTCCTGTGAAATATTTATTCTTATTCAAATATTTCTCAAGTGATATTTCATGGAGCAAGGAATTTTTTATAGTACTTCTGATAATATTTTTTCTTCTGGAGAAAGTCTTATTTGTTTTAGTTTAGCTAGAGTAAAAGCAGTTTATATATATATATATATATATAGATATTCATTCATTCATTCATTCTCTTTTCGACTTAGTCCCTTTATTAATCTGGGGTCGCCACAGCGGAATGAACCGCCAACTTATCCAGCATATGTTTATGCAGCCCTTCCAGCTGCAACCCATCAATGGCAAACATCCATACATACCCATTCACACACATACACTACGGACAATTTAGCTTACCCAATTCACCTATACTGCATGTCTTTGGACTTGTGGGGGAAACCGGAGCACCCGGAGGAAACCCACGCAAACATGGGGAGAACATGCAAACTCCACACAGAAACGCCAACTGACCCAGCTGAGGCTCGAACCAGTGACCTTCTTGCTGTGAGGGGATTGTGCTACCCACTGTGCCACCATGCTGCCCCCTATATATATATATATATATATATATATATATATATATATATATATTTCAATATAATCAGGTCAATATTATTAGCCTTCTTAAGTAATATATTTTTTCGATTGTCTACAGAACAAACCACTGTTATACAATGACTTACATAATTACCCTAACTTGCCTAATTAACCTAATTAACCTAGTTAAGCCTTTAAATGTCACTTTAAGCTGAATACTAGTATCTTGAAAAATATTTAGTAAAATATTATGTATCGTCATCATGGCAAAGATAAAATGCATCAGTTATTAGAAATTAGTTATTAAAACTATTATGTTTAGAAATATGTTCTCTCCATTAAACAGAACTTAAGCTATAAAAGAATGGAAATTTAACAGGAGGGCTAATTCTGACTACAACTATAGATGCATTTTGAAATCAACTTGTACTCTATGAAACAATACTTCTATTTTAATGAATTATATTATGCAGTATTAAACATGTAAAGACTGCAAAATGGTTTCCCACAAAGTCAACAAGTACATGCACAAAATATATAAAATAAATAATAACATAAATATAATTTTAAGTGCAATATATCTCCAATTTAAAATAATTTGAATAGACCAAGATTGGAAGCGGCAATGTGTTTAGCATTATATTAAAAAATGGCATTACTGCATATTCCAGTTTAGTTTTAGTTTGTTTCACTGATGGTTTTGTTAGATTTTGAATTAGTTTTTATTTTGTGAACACATTTCTGTTCAGTTTTTATATATGTATAGTTTCAGTTTTAGTGATTCTAGCTTAACAGTTAACAGAACACATCCAGTGTCAAAAAGAGTTTAGTGTTTGCACAGCTTACATAAGCCCTTGCACAAACCTCTTAGTAAAATAATTGTTTAAACAAACACTAGACCACCACACAATTGCAATAAAAGTAAAAATGATGAAGAATTAAGATGAACTTCTTCATGTTAAAGATCATTTATGTATATAAATATGCCTAGTTTACATTATTTGGGAAAGGAAGAAAAGTTAGAACACATCTTATATGTAAAATAATATATTTAATCTTGTGCTAAACCGATGTGTTTGGATGTAAGAGCGTTGACTACTTTTTCTATAAACTCACAGAATGAGTGCTTATTAATTTCTTTTGCTAATTATTATTTTATTTCAGTTAGTATCTGTTGTTAGTTTCAGTTAGTTTTAGTTTTTCGTTTATTGTGAAATGCTTGGGCCACACGGTGGCTCAGTGGTTAGCACTGTTGCCTCGCAGCAAGAAGGTCACTGGTTCGAGTCCCAGCTGGGTCAGTTGGCATTTCTGTGTGGAGTTTGCATGTTCTCCCAGTGTTCGCGTGGGTTTTCTCCTGGTGCTTCGGTTTCTCTCACAGTCCAAAGACACAGTATAGATGAATTGAATAAACTAAATTGGCTGCAGTGTATGTGTTTGCATGTGAGAGTGTATGGGTGTTTCCCAGTACTGGTTTGCAGCTGGAAGGGCATCCGCTGTGTTAAACATATGCTGGATAAGTTGGCGGTTCAATCCGTTGTGATAACCCCTGATGAATAAAGGGACTAAGCTGAAGGACAATGAATGAATGAATGAACGAATGAATGAATGAAATAAATGCTTATTTTATTTCAGTTAATGAAAATGTTTTTTGACCAATAGTTTAGTCAGTTTTTGTTTACTAAAATAACTGCAAAACACACCAAGTCACAAAGCTGAAATCATCTCAGACTTGATTGTTGAGCAGTGAGTTCACTATAATCAATTGGCCTCCACAGTGTCCAGATCTCGGTCCAATAGAGCTCCTTTGAGATTCCCATCATGGATGTGCAGCTGATAAATCTACAGCAGCTGTTTGATGAAATACTGTTTCCAGCACCTTGTGGAAACGCTGCCATAAAGAATTCAAGGCAGTTCTGAAGGCAAAAGGGAGTCTAGCAAGATACCAGCAAACTGTACCTATACCAAGTAAAATGGCCGGTGTGTTGAAATTGTGAGATGCTAAAATTGCAAGCCTAAATCTTTCCCAGTGTTGGGTGTAATTAATTACAAAGTAGTTACTGTAATTAAATTACTTTTCTGCTGAAAAAGTAAGGGATT
Source organism: Danio choprae (assembly GCA_903798125.1). NCBI lineage: Eukaryota > Metazoa > Chordata > Actinopteri > Cypriniformes > Danionidae > Danio > Danio choprae. The sequence goes on along the minus strand of CAIGQW010054063.1, from coordinate 3,638,925 downwards.
ACAATTCATTTTTAAGTAACTTAATAACAATATACTTGCCTTAAATACTGTACATAATTTTTTTTTTCATATAAGTCAATTCAGAAAAGCAGAATAATTCTATTTTTAGTTACACAAATATATGTTGCAGAATAATCCTATTTGTCTATTTGTCACAAATACACTTCATTGAACTTGTATTATTATTATTATTATTATTATTATTATTATTATTATTATTATTATTATTGTTATTGCATGTAAATATTGTTTCTTTTGGAAAGACACTATATACTGCATTAACACTATATACTGCCGATTTAACTACGTTTATATACTGCCAACCCTTACACAACTCCTTAATATTTCTGATTGTGACAGTAATGTAATCGTGCACCATTTGTGAAGCTGCTTTGGAACGGTAATTATTGTAAAAAGTGCTATACAAGTAAACTTGAATAATTAAGCATGTTTAAGAAAAAAATTACTGTGAAATTAGTTAATGACATTATAAGATATAAATTCAGAGAAGCAGAGTAATTGCGTATACTAATTATGTTATTCGGGTATTTAAATAACTCAAATTTTCAAATTACACTCTTACGAAAAAAATAATGTTTTAGAAATTGATATCAATATATGGTATGTCCTAAATATGGTGTAATTCATTTTAAACATTTCGTGTTTTGATACGTATGTTGTTAAAAATGTCACATTTTTAAAACACAACAGTGTAAAAACAAACCAAAAGGTCCTGTTTGACTCCAATGTAAAGACGTTTAAATACTATTGTCTATCCATTGAGATTTATGTGGATTTTTAGCATTGAATCAAGTCCACTGTAAAAACTGCTGGGTTCCACATAATCCCTTCATGTTGTCCCTACACAAATTAAGTTAACTCAATTATAAGTTGATTGGACATAAAGCAATTAAGTTGTCCCAAAAAACTCAAGAATAAATTTTAATTTAAAATTAAAACATTTTTTTTTTTAGCGTAATTAAATGACTTATTGAGTAACAAAGCTACTTTTCAAACAAAGTAACTAGAAAAGTAATTGAAATACATTTTTAATAATGCAATTAGTAATTAATTACTTTTTTGAAGTAACTTACCACCCAGCACTGGCCTTTCCCCTAAATCACATTAATCCTCTATATTGTTCTCAGACTCTCACTGAAGCATTTCCTTTCACCGTCAGCCCTAAATGCACAGAAAAAGGCATTAATAACCCTGCATAATTATACAGCGCTTGTAAACAGGTTTGCTAAAGTGTGCAAGTGCTGCTTCTCACACAGAGATGTGTTGCTTGTTTACGCTCACAGACGGATCTCATGATCATTAAGCAAATGCTCTCCTACTCGTTTAGTTCAATCATTTGTATTTTTGTTCATTCATAGTTCTGCCAGTGTTTTTGGCTCAACAGAGAAGATAGATAAGACGTACAGTTGAAGGCAAAATGATTAGCCTCCATGTGATTTATTTATTTATTTTTTTTTTTTTTCTCAAATATTTCCCAAGTGCTGTTTTATTTATTTATTTATTTATTTATTTATTTATTTATTTATTTATTTATTTATTTATTTATTTATTTATTTATTTGTTATTCATTATTTAATTTTATTTTATTATTTTTATTTTATTTTATTTGACTCTTTTTTTTTAACACTGTCTTAATTAAATTAAGTTGTATTTCATTTTTATTAATTTTTAGGAACTTTTAACATGTACTAATGACAACAAAACAACACATACAAAGTTGTAATAAATTATAATAATAATTACAAGTCCATATAAATAGATACATTCCCAACTGCTGTTTAACAAAGCAAGGAAACTTTCACAGTATTTCCTATTATATATATTTCTTCTGGAGAAAGTCTCATTTCTTTTAGTTTGGCTGGAATGAAAGCATTTAAAATGATTTTAAGGTCAATATTATTAGCGTGACTATTATTCGATTGGCTACAGAACAATCCAGTGCTGTCCAATGACTTGCCTAATAAACATAATTTGACCTAATTAACATAGTTTTGCCTTTAAATTCCACTTTAAATTGAACACTAGTATTGTAACGAGTTGGAGTACAACGGAGATGAGGATCCAAAGGCAGTTCATTAAGAGAATCATCAAGCAGGCAAAGGTCAAAACAGTGACAGACAGGAGCATGGAGATAATCCAAAAGCGTGGTCAGAGTGCAGGCGAATAGTCGGAACAGGCGGCAAAACAATGTAAACAGTAAAACGAAGCAATGGTCAAAACACGACTAGACAAGGAAAACACTTCGTTATGCTCACTTACAGTTTACAAGACTCAGCCAAGAGTGTGTGTGAATGAGGTGTCTTTATAGTCCTTATAATCAGTCCATCATGAGCTTCCAGCTGTGTGTGTGCAATCAGTGTAATCAGGGGGAATCAGGAACTGGTGTGTGAGTGCAAATACTTTTGGGAGTTGTACTTCATCTACTTCATCCGATGTGTAGTTCTCCAGCGATCTGCAAAGACTAGATTGCTGGTGATTGTGACAAGTATCTTGCTAAATAATAGGTAAAATATTATGTACCGTCATTATGACAAAGATAAAATAAATGAGTTATTAGAAATGACTTATTAAAACTAGTGATTAAATTAGTTGAAAAAAAATCTTTCTGGTAAACATCACTTGGGCAATATTTGAAAGATAATATAAAAAGTCACTAATTTTGACTTCAGCTCTATTGTGCTATGTTTCAGCCTTTTCTCTCATGAAGTCCCATATTCTTTGTCTTTAACAAGATGAAAAGATAAAATAGTCTTTCTCAGCTCTGAAAGCCGCCATACCATCATTAGTAAACCTAGAAAATGCCTCCACATCATCAAACCTCCCTCATTTGCGCTCAGACCATCTACCATTTTGATGTATTATTTACGGCCGTGCCGATGGGGAGGAAGACTGCAAAAGAGGACGACTGAAAAGAAAGAAAGAAATAGTCTGAAAGCGCAATAGAGAAGGGGGTGGGGGGTGCTGTTTTTATCTTTTCTCTCTTGTTTTTTTACTCTGCGCAGAGCCCCGTGAGACATGAACGTCCATTGAGCAGACATGGCTTTTGTGTCCAGCGCGCTGACATTGTGGACTAATGGGGTGGTTGCTCTGGGGCTTTGTGTCTTCATTACAAAAGCATCAGATCTTGATCCTGGCCTGCATTCCTTTACTGGGTCTCGCCGATCGATAGTCAGCTAGCTATTTATTGTAGCATCTGTTTCGTGCTTTGTTTTGGATTATGGATGATTATGTTTTGCATAGCGTTGGAAGGTGTATGTGGTAGTGTTTGAATGAGGAAAATGTACAGTACAGAACAATGCCTGCTGTGTACAGTTGAAGTCAGAATTATTAAACCCCCTGAATTATTAGCCCTTCCTCCAGGTGCTCTGGTTTCCCCCACAAGTCCAAAAACATGCGCTATAAGTTAATTGGGTAGGCTAAATTTTCCGTAGTGTATGTGTGTGAATGAGAGTGTATGGGTGTTTCCCAGTGATGGGTTGCAGCTGGAAGGACATCCACTGTGTAAAACATATGCTGGATAAGTTGGCGGTTCATTCCGCTATGCCGACCCCTGATTAATAAAGGGACTAAGCCGAAAATGAATGAATTAATGAATTATTAGCCTATGTTTATTTATTTATTTATTTTTTTCAAATGTTTCCCAAATAATGTTTAACAGAGCAAAGTGATTTTTCACAATATTTCTTATAATATTTTTGTCTTGTGGAGAAAGTGTCTATATATTAGAAATTAGTTATTAAAACTATTATGTTTAGGATTGTGTTGAAACAATCTTCTATCCGTTACACAGAAATTGGGGGAACATTATACAGAGGAGCTAATAATTCAGGAAGGCTAATAATTCGGACTTCAACTGTATAATGAAGTACTGTTTTATATTATTATTGTCACACATCCTCTCTGTGTTGCATGTTTAGGTGGTGTTAATTTTTCATCATGGATTAAAAATGAATTGTATTTTACTGTTGAGTTAAATTTGGCATAACACATCATAAATTTGGTAATCTGGTCTAAAAGGGTAAATAAAAGATGTTAGAAGTAACTTGTAATTGGTTTATTCCTTCTTTGGGATTGTAAACAATATAAATAACATAATAATTGCGGATTTAATTAAGAGACTTCTTGAAAATTCTAAGTTTCTCTGGAATTTATAGTTTCTTTTACAATTTATACATTGGAAAAAGGACTTTTGCTTTTTGTTCGACCTACTTATATAAAATGAGTTGAAACAACACAATTTTTTTTTACTGAATTATTTTATGTTCAATTCACTGAAATTTGTAAAAACAATTAAGTTTTTATTTGTGTTGCAACAACATAAATGAATTGTGTGGAACCCAACATTTTTGTTTATTTATTTATTTAAATATGTATTTCTATAATTATATATTCATAGTTAATGATATCGTTGTCTTTCTGTAGTTAATGTTTGGTTTATTCTATAAGCTACTGATTTGTTCCCATTTAAAAATACGTGTTGTCATTTATAGCATTTTACATACATTTGTATAAAATAACAATAATGGTGGCATGCTTTTTAAAGAGATAGTTCACCCTAATATGCAGTCGGTTATGGAATTGGTTATCTGACCAAATATTAATTTCTTAACCCTTAACTTTGGTATTGTATTAAGGGATAGTTCACTCAAATAAGAAATTTTACTCACTCTTTACTCCCCCTTACGTGGTTCTAAACTGTCATGAGTTTCTTTATTCTGTTGAACGCAAGGAAGATATTATGAGGAAATCTGGAAACCAGTAACCATTGACTTTTTATAGTATTTGCTTTTCCCACCATGGGTCAGTGGTTATAGGTTATCAGCTTTCTTCAAAATGTCTTCTTTTGTGTTTCATCATGACAAATGAAAGCATTTGTTATTCTGACCAGTTGTCATTTTCTGAAAAACAATATAAATTGTGTATATTTGTGCTTGTGTAATAATGTGGAACTTTAATACAACTTAAAATAAGTATTTATACTGTACCTGTGGCTAAACTGAATTTGAACTTTTACTCCAGCACAAGATATTATAGTTAGCTAAAATAATAAAACTAAATTAATCTTTGTTACTTGAAATCAAATAACAATTTCCATTAAAAATGGCACATTTACAAAACCTCAAAATACAGAAACGGTTAATTACTCAAAAAATTATGTTTGTTGTCAAACTACTTATTAAAAATTTGCTGAAACAACACAATTCTTGAGGTTTTTAGGGGACAACTTAATCATTTTATGTTCAATCCACTTAAATTTGTAAAAACTGATAAGTTAACTTAATACCTTCAAGTTGTCCCAACACAAATAGATTGTGTGGAACCCAGCATATTTTACAGTGTAATACATATTTTTTCTCTGTTTAGTGAAAATAAACAGCATTCATAAAAACACAGTCCATACAGAAACACATTTGCCTTTAGTTTTTCCATGTTACTTAAAATAAAAGTGCTAAAATGTAATAATTATGCACCCTTTGATGTGATAATCCCAATATGCAGCTTTGATGAGTCATTCGGGTGACCTAATTACTGTAACACGTCTTATAAAACTTTACATTCTTCTTCAATACATAAAAACAAACACTTTAAGCTCATGTATTCATCACGCAGGTGTTATTGCTCTGTTTTTCCAGCTGAACTCCGCGCTGGTCACTCACTGTAAACATGTTTATTTTCTCACCAATGCTCAAGACGCCAGAAATGGCTCTTCAGATCATCCATCCAGCAGCTTCATCCTTTCCTCTCTCTTAAGAGACAGACTTACATAATCGCTTCCCTGAGTCCACCTCCATGAGTAGGCATAAATCCCACAGCCACCCACCACTGCATCACTGAATACCCAGCATACACTGGGACTAAAGTGCTCTACAACCCCTGGCTGAAGTGTCCCGGTCGAGGCCCTCGTGTAGGTAAAAAGGTTTTCATGCTGAAACACAATCCAAAGACGAGAGTGCTCTTTATAAATAGCGACAGGCTGTTATTTGGACTAGCATGAGAGACAGTGATGTGTTTGCTCAGTGTAGCATTGGATTGCTGCATGTAACACTTTGTAATGGGCAGAATTAATTGGAGAACAGCAGGGTTTGGATCAGTTTAGTGAAGCGTCGGGCACACCTTCAAACTTTTATATGCTGACTCATTTCATCAGGTAGATGTGCCGTTGTGATGATAAAAGCTAAATTGGGTCCCACTTTATATTAAGTGGCCTTTATTACTGTGTACTTACATTTTAAATGAGTAATTTAGTACTATGCACTTATTGTGTGCAGGTATGTACAGTTGAAGCCCCCCAATTTCTGTTTAATGGAAACACATTTCTAAACATAATAGTTTTAATAACTGATGACAGTACATTATATTTTACTAATCATTTTTCAAGATACTAGTATTCAGCTTAAAGTGACATTTAAAGGCTTAACTAGGTTAATTAGGCAAGTTACGGTAATTAGGCAAGTCATTGTATAACAATGGTTTGTTATGTAGACAGTTGAAATACAAATATTGCTTAAGGGACTAATAATGTTGATCTTAAAATGTTTTTTAAAAAATGTAAAACTGCGTTTATTCTAGCTGAAATTAAACAAATAAGACTTTCTCCAGAAGAAAAAATATTATAGGAAATACTGTGAAAAATGTCTTGCTCTGTTAAAGATCATTTGGGAAAATTTGATCATTTTGACTTCAACTGTACATGTTTTTACATTGTACTTCTATTTGAAATAATCTGCATGTTATTACTTTCTGTAATTGTTTAACTGCTTTATTAATCTGCAATTAAATTAGGGCTGTAGCATCATAAGACACATCACACAAACAAAATCACACAAAAACAATACAATAAAGAATAATAAAAACACAACGCAGCTTGCTTTATAATAAATAATAAAATACATGTTTTAAAGGGGAACAATTATGCAAAAATCCCTTTTATAAGTGGCTTAAGCACAATTTGTACGGCAACAGTGTGTGAATATAGCCAGCATCTTATGGTAAAAATTAATTAACTCTATGTTTTATAATCACGCTTGTTATAAACAGTCTGCAGAAACACATTGATTGACATTCTGTCTTTGTATGTGTCATCGGAGGTGAAAAGCCACACCCATTAGTGACAATCTCTTTTTCATTAGCATAGACAGCCCTGAGGGAGAAGCAGCCGTCCACCATTACAGTTTTCAAATGTACCTGTTGAAGATAATGTTAGCGACTAAGAGGCATTATAAATGTCGTTTTAGGATGCACAAATGAACACTGTAGTCTCCATAGCATGCCATCCTCTGAGCCACTTTTGTTCACATTTTCAGTTTTTCAGTCTTGTTTGAATCTGCTGCTATGCTAAAGCATAGGTGTTTGTAGCTCCGCCCTCTTTTGAAAAGAACACAATCTCATTTGAATTTAAAGTGACAGTCACTAAAACAGCACAATTTAGATCAAAGTCTAAAAGGAGCAGTTTCAAAGAGTTATAAACATTTATTTGTGTGGTATTCTGAGCTGAAACTTCACATACACACTCTATAGATTTATTTTACATATCGTAAAAAGCAGCATAATAGGTACCCTTTAAAAAAAAAAAAAAGAACTTGCTAAAGTTTTAGGTTATAAAGCCTTATAGCATCTGATGCTTCTAAATCTTCTTCCAGAGGGAAATAGTTTAAAATATACCTTCTGAGCATGAGAGTCATCTCCGATTACACTCTGAATTTTTCTTATAATTTGCTGCTTATGGAGCTTTGCTAGACTCCACAGAGGCACATCAATAATCTTGGAGCAGGTCCTAACTAAACTCTGAAGACTGAAGTACCAGCATAGAAAAGAAAAACTTAAGATACTCTCAATAAAGGTAGTATAAAAAGTGCTCAGTGTGTCCTTTTGCACACAAAAAGGGTTACATTTCCTAAGAACATACATTCTCTGATTCACTTTCTTAATAACGACCTCTGTGTTCTGCTGGAAATTTAATGTGGTATAAAAAGATTGTACTAAGGTACTCGTATACCAAGATTTCAAGATTTACACAGACACAACTCTGAAGGTGTCTGTTGTTTTCGTAATATCAAAGTCCCTTTAAGGCAAATCATTTCACTCGGTGGTCATCTTTGAAATGCCTCTGCGAAACGGCATTTGAAACGGCATTCTGTTTGAATGGGGAAACTTTTTGTTTCCCAAAAATTCTGTAATAAAAATATAAAAATTCTCCAAAATTGCTTGCCAAGCTTGCGATTAAATTTCATATTAGGAATTAACAATAAAAACAACAACTGTGTCTTTAGTTTCATTCCTAAAGGTTCAGATCACACTGAAAATCTGCAGAAACTCATATCTGGACAGAGCCCCTCCCCCGGGGAGTCCTTAGTCTATAGCCATTGATGATTGGCTCCTGTACTAGAAGGCGGGGCTTGTGTATTTTATAGTCTTTGGTAATTTTCTTTGCACAGCTCAAACTCATTGTGATCATCATTGTCATCACAAATTACATTTATAATGACACTTTTGACCATCCTTACACCTTAACCTATCCTTAAACCCACACATACCACCTCACCTCTCCCTAACCTGTATCCCACCTGAAGGGCACCAGAAGTGCTCTGCAATAAACACAATAAGTACAATAAACTTATTATTATTATTTTACATGTAAGTACCTAGTAGTTAAGGGTACTTAATATAAAGTGAGACCCAAAATTGGCCCTTTTCATTTACTGTAACATTAAAACTAGACTGAAACGTACTCTTGATTTTCACAGCTAAAACATTGTGGGTCCATGACAGTCGACAGGATTTTCTTAGGTTAAGTTACAGGATAGGTCTTGTTTGATTGTTTTTCACAAGCCATTTACACACTGGCAATAAATAATAATTAATACATTAACATTCGTACATAAAGCCCATTTAAAGGTGCAGTATGTAGGATTGACACCTGGTTGACCTCCCTGCTAAAAAAGGTGTTTTGATGCTGGTTTGCTTGTTTATGTCTGGGGTGCTAAATATAATTGGGTAAACTGGCAGTGGGCAAAGTTACACAGACCAAACACATATTTTCAACTACTGATTATTTTTCAGATACACAAGTATGTTTCTAAAATATCTGCAAACATATTATGCTATTTTTAATGCGTTGGAAGAGTCAAAATTTCACCTTTAACTGTAGCTTAGAGAGTAACCGATTCAATCCTTACTAGCAGTGCCCTCACCACTGTGCCCTTCACTTAACCCCAGGTTTCTCCAGGCAGATTGTTCCTCTAGCAAATCCACTGTAAATCACTTTGGATAAAAGCAGCTGCTAAATTAAGGAAGCACTAATTACTAATTAAGGAGTGAGAGCAAAGGGAGAAGACACTTTGGTAAAGGAGGAGATACAAGCTGAAGTGTGGAAGAGCAAAAGGTTAAATGAGACACAGTAAAAGAAATAAATGAATAAATTAGCTCTGCGTGACACCGCTACATGGCCAGAAATGTTCTCCTTTTAGTCGGTTCAAAAGGACACATGGTGGGCTTCACGCTGCTGGAGGCAGGTGGGCTGAAATGCTGGTGAGAAGCCCAGACAGAGATGCATTTGGGCTGGAGATGGGAGCATCAGAGCTTGGCTGTTGACGTTTGGCTGGAACCGACTCAAATCCATTTAACAGCATCTCCATGGGACATCCAGGGTTTGCCTGTGGCGCTTAGATGGCTGTTTGGAAAGACAGGATGGGGAAAGTCGCGCCCTTGAGTTTTCTCTTTACGTGCAAATGTACTTACGAGCATGTTAATGCACACTTAACAATGCTTGAACATATTGAAATAGTTGGGAGGGGTTTCAGTGGTGTAATGTGATGAATACTTGAAGGCCCCATTCAATTCAAATAAAGTATTTTTTAGATGTTGGTATCAGTATGTTAGTCTGAGTGGTGTCTATAAGCTAGTGTGCTCCAAAACAGTGACAAAATTCACATTTAGAAGATATAAACATCTAAAACTTGCAGTTTGTTACTTCCGCCTAAATGATCTTTCTCATGTCAACTCGTACTTAAGTTTCTCATCAAATCATCTGACCAATCAAATGCTCTATAGTATCTGACATGCCCCGCCCCCTCCAAGATGCTTCTTATTTGCTTTTCATTTGAAAAGTGATAATAATAAATAAGAAACAGTTTTTTTTTAAAGAAGAGGATCTACTCTGTCCCACCGTCTTTTAATTTCTTCAAATTATGTCACGCATAAAAAAGGTTTTCGTGCTGAAGTTCATTCTTTCAAATGGAGATGTGTAACTTGCAAGCGGTAATAGGGGCCGACATGCTCACGTATTCTATGCGATTTTTCTATCAAAAAACGTGTCATTAAACTCCGAAAACACAAGCCACATAACCAGCATGCAAAACTCTCACTGCTATTAAAAAACACCTCTAAGCTCTAAGCTCCCACAACAATATCCAGCTGCAAGCTGCAGTTTGCCGTCTTATAACATTGTGAATTGATGCTGCAACATATTGTACAAAACTTCAGTTACAATTGATGAATTTTAATTAAAAAAATTTAGTATACGTATTATTGTTGTAGGCCCTAATAGTTATCAATATTATTATTATTA
>CAIGQW010054063.1:3596128-3627732 GCA_903798125.1 Danio choprae | reverse complement strand
TAATATATATATATATATATATATATATATATATATATATATATATAATTATTATTATTATTTTTTTTTTTTCATACACATATTATCTGATTACTGCTAATGTCATAGTGCATTTTCACTCAAATTTTCATCTGCTCCAATCGTCAACCAAGTGCATCTTCACAAATGTTTTGGTTGCATTAGTTAAAAAGTTGTAAGTAGGTTAAACTAGTCCTTTTACTTAGTTCAGAAATGTTAAATTTAAGGTCTCAAGCTGGAAACACAAATGAAAAATGTAGCTTTTGTTTTCTTGCCTTTTAGCAAGGCCGAGGTTAGGGATCTATGTGCTAAAAAAGGCTGGTGACCACTGCTTTAAGGCATAGTTCACAAAAAAAGCGAAATGGATGAAATTTAAGGAAAAGATGGTCATATATAACAGAGTGAATCAAAAGCAAATGGGATGGAAAACAAGATCAACTCTTTTCAGACTGTAATGATGTTATATTAACATCATTAATTAAAAGTTTTTATTGAAAAACAAACAAACAATGTTCCAGGGCTCTATAAATGCGACTAAATGCAATGGAAACATTAAACATTTTCAGGCATTGCTAATGCGACTGACTTAACCAGAGCTCATAACTGTTCAAATATGTTTACAACCATATACCCACATTGTCTAAATGCACTTATACTTGCGTTTTTGTTTGCCTGTGGCACTCTGATGTCTGTTTGAAAGGACAGGAAGGGGAAAGTCGCGCCCTCGAGTTTTCTCTTTACGTGCAAATGTACTCACAAGGATGTTAATGCGCACTAACAATGCGTGAACACAATACTAACCTCTTGTACATCACATTGTGACCCGGACAAGCATAAAACAAATCAGCCGAGACTTCCTCTAGCAGCGATTCTGTTAAGTGGAGCTATTTCATGCTGTGAGGGGACAACAATAGCCTCTCTAGTGCTGCCGGGACATTTGCTTTCGTGCTGGGCTTGTGTTTTGAACTTGACCCTTGACTCTTCCTCCTTAATTTCCGATCACTCAATTCCCAAAGCATCTGTACTCGACTGTGCTGGGTCAAACAGGGGTTAAAGGAAACTGATGAATGAACAGGCAAAATTGAGATGGAGTCTTGTTTTTCTGTCCCTTTGCTCATTTGTATGTTAAATATTTTGGCTAATTAATTTTATGCTTTCGGCAAGGAGTGACATTAAAGGTGGGCTGATTATTGTTATTTTTTTATTATTCTTTCATCACTGCTACAAATATGATCTGTAATTAAGATTTGTCTATGAAGCCAGACAATTGACTGTTGTCATAAATTACAAGGCAATATCATTAATTTAACATAGGCATACTGTTTTTTTTACTTATAAATATGGAAGGGTCCGGTTCTTTATGTTTTTAAATGTGTGCCAACCAACCAACCAACCAACCAACCAACCTTTTGTAGTTTTTATCTTGGGCCATTAGAGGTGGGCTTTATTTTTCATGTCTGGTATGTTCTGTAATTATAACTAAGTCACTTCACATACATTATTTTAATATTAGCATATTATTGCACATTTTGTGCAAGGGAAAAAATCCTGAAAATTATGTGTCATGTTTCTACAGTAATATTAAGTAAAGCACATTTTCTATTTTGATGATGATGATGATGATGATAATAATAATAATAATAATAATAATAATAATAATAATAATAATGAAAAACAAATATATAAATAATAAAAAAAATAATAATAATAATGGTGCGGTGGCACAGTGGGTAGCGCTGTCGCCTCACAGCAAGAAGGTCGCTGGTTCAAGCCTCGGTTGGGTCAGTTGGCATTTCTGTGTGGAGTTTGCATGTTCTTTGTCCGTAATGTATGTGTGTGAATGAGGGTATGGGTGTTTCCCAGGGATGGGTTTGCAACTGGAAGGGCATCCGCTGTGTAAAACATGTGTTGGATAAGTTGGCAGTTCATTCTGCTGTGGTGACCCCTGATTAATAAAGGGACTAAGCCGAAAAGAAAATGAATGAATGAATAATAATAATAACAACAAAAATAATAATACATAAATTCATAATAATTAATAATGATTACAAATGTTTGAGTGGCAAGTCATTATATTAGAATGATTTTGAAGGGAATTGTATCACTGGAGACTTCAGCATTGAATCACAAGAATAAATAACATTTTATAATACATAGGAATTGACAGCATTTATTTTAATTAGTTATAATTAGGGCTGCAACTAAAGATTGTTTTGTTAATCAATTAGTTGGGCAATTTACTTTTTTGATTAATTGGATTAAAAAACTACGCTTTTTTTAAATTGACATTTTGTTAATTATATAAGTCTGTATATCGGAGTATTATTTATGTATAAAAGTATACTTTTAAAAAATGCAAAAGCCATAGGTTACCGTGTGATTACTTTTTTCTTAAGCCGGTTCTATACCCTCCATTGTGTTGACAACGAATTTCATTATTATTGATATTATTATTTTTATCGATTAGTTGTTGCAGCCCTAGTAATAATATTTCACAATTTTATCATTTTTATAATCAGTCTAAACTAGGCTTAAATGCACTGTGAAATTAAAATAGTTTTTTAGATGCTAGTAGGCTATCAGTCTGTTCGTTTTGAGGATATCTATAAGCTGGTGTGCTCCAAAACACTGATATGAACATCCAAAGCTTGCAGTTTGTCGCTTCCGTGGTATGCTTAAACTGAACCACTCTCATTGGCAGAGCTGTGATTAAAAACAAAACATTATTGGCTGTTTTTTAAAGGGGAGGAGCTACACTATGTCTCGCCCTCTCTTCACTTTTTAATTGAGATTACGTCAAACATCGCGTAAAAAAAACACATTTCAAAGCACTTCACGGGACCTTTAACTAGTAATACAGCCATCTTCATTTATTTGCATCACATTTAAACAAATTCTACAGAATTCCCTTGTGAATTAGCACCGAAAATAAAAAAAAACTGATTCTATCTGGGCCTTCCAGTGAGTCTGGAGAATGAGGCTCTTCCTTTATTTAGTTTGGATCAAATGCGTCACATTACATTTTCACTCGCATTAAAAGTGCAAGGAGTTTTTTCCAGAACATCCTCTTAGCATGACAAAGCACTGGGATGTTTTCCCCTCAACAAAGGGTCAGTGTAGTGTTACCTTTTGACTTTGGCTGAATGGGACGAGTCTCCCTAATCTGGAATGTTATGGGAAATTTCAGGCAGCCGTGCCTCCAAACAAAAACACTGAATCCCAATTCCCTGATTTGCATAAAAAAACGTTCATCAAAGTCCAAGAGGGTAAAAAAAACAATAATTTAGTCACACTATCGGCTATGGGGGAAAGAGATTAATTAATTATGGATCACAATTCCTCTCCTCACGCTTCCCTCACTTTTAATTGCAAAAGCATTTGGACTTTGGCGGTAATTATGTGGTAATTATCACGGATAGATTGCAAACATTTGGTGCTGGATGCCATCAGGCTAATTTGAATAGATGGCTCCTTTTGCTTTTTAAAATTGTAAAATTGTTTAATGTCAGTGCTTTGTCATAACAGTCTACATTGCCCTGTATACATCCCTAAGCTGCTCATGTTGCATGATTTTGCATGACTAGAATATTTTTAAGGAGCAATAATTATAAAAATGAAACTTGATTGTGTTAAAATGCTTGGGTGTGTTAGGAAACTACAATGATTGAACATTATTTTTCTTCAGTACTACTTCAAGATATCTTTTTCTTCTAGTAGAACATTAAAGATTTTAGCTAAAACTTTGATCATTGGGGATTCTTATAATGCAAGTCAATGGCTACCAGTACTTTAAAAGTTAAACTAAGATATGAATGCAATACAAAATGAATAAAAGTGAAATCCATGATTGCTGAAAAACATATGATGAACCATAACAATTGTCTGTGCAAGAAGCTGAAAACTCTTAAATCAATTTGCTGAGGCTGTACATTAAAGGTAATGTAAAAATGTTCAGTCTGGTTGTTTCATTTCATAAAACTTCAGTGTATGAATTTTGTTTTGACTGAATGTTTGTTTTTTGACTCTGAAAGTGCTGGTAGCAGTTGGCTTTAATTGAATCCAACAGGGACCAAATTTTCAGCAACATTTTTCTTAATATTATATAGAGTAAAAAATGTGAAAAACAAATCTGCTCCTTGGATTTGCAAATGGTTGACAAACTATTATATATATATATATATTTTTGTAAAGTACGACTTAATTTTTTATACACTCTGCATACTATTGGAATATGAATCAAGTATTTTGTTATGTAACCCTGACTTTATCGTAGCTGTCTTTATTTATAGAGTAAGAGATAGGTGTTTGAAGTTATTCTTGAAGTTCTAATAGGCGGCACAGTGGCTTAGTGGTTAGCACTGTCGCCTCACAGCAAGAAGGTCACTTGTTCAAGTCCTGGCTGGGCCAGTTGTCATTTCTGTGTGGAGTTTGCATGTTCTCCTGTGCTCGTGTGGGTTTCCTCCAGGTGCTCCGGTTTCCCTCACAATCCAAAGACATGTGCTATAAGTGAATTGGGTAAACAAAATTGTCCGTAGTGTATGAGTGTGTGTGTGTGTGTGAATGTGAGAGTGTATAGGTGTTTCCCAGGGTTGTGGCTGGAAGGACATGGGCTGCATAAAACATATGCCGGAATAGTTGGCGGTTCATTCCGCTGTGGCGAATCCTGATATATAAGTGACTAAGCCGAAGGAAAATTAATGAATGAATGAAGATCTCATATCTCATAACTGTTACGGCACTAATGCACTGTCGCTGATGAGACTCTACAGGGGGAGAAAGTAAGAGAATTGACAAACGCTTCTAGTGATTGGTGGAGCTATTAGACCTTAGAAGCGGAGATGAGCGAGAGGTGAAACAGATGCTCATGTATGTTTCTCTACATGGCTGAAGACTAACCCATGCTGCTCGGGACACTTGAGGACAGCGTGAAGCCTTTTGCTAATGTGATGTCGTTCGGTGGCTTGTTTGAGATGCCTTCTGTTGCTGCTAATTTCTTTCATTTGCCATGTGTTAAAGAGGTTTTATTATTTGGAATCTTTCTTGATCTGGCGGCAGAAGTCGCATGATTATTTTTTTCCTGCTAAAACCAAAGAAAGTCTGTCTTTTGCTAGCTTCAAGATACCGTTTAAAGGGATAGTTCACCCAAAAATGAAAATTCTGTTATCATTTACTCACCCTTAGCTTGTTTCAAACCTTTCTGACTTTTTTTTCTGTTAAACACTAAAGAAGGTATTTTGAAAAAAGTCAAAAACCTGTAACCATTGACTTCCACAGTATTTGTTTTTCCTACTATGGTGATCAATGGTTACAGGTTTTCAGCTTTCTTCAAAATATCTTCTTTAGTGTAACAGAATAGAAATGCATATAGGTTTGGAACCACTTGCGAAGTGAATGGGGTTAAAATTGTAACTAGGAGATATTGGCATAATTTTTCCCAGTTGGTTAATCAGAGTACATCAAGACAATTGTTTTGTATTGCAAGCTTTCTGAGATGTTGTTTAAATATGCAGCTGAGGCATTATCTAGTTAAGCGTGCAAGAATTTGCATACATTTTCATAACATAAATCTGAATAATGGATAAAGTCTGGTTCAGAGTTCTTCTTTCATTATTCTTGCATATTAGAGTCGAAGGCTTTTATCAGGGGGATGCGGGTCTTCTTATTTCATCACACTCTAAATCAGAAAATACTGTCAATCTCCATATATTTTCTAGCCATACATTTACAAATTTACAAGGAAACATTTTTAGAATTAACAAATTACTTTAAGCAGACTATTAATAAGTGATTTTTTAATTTAATTTATTTTTTTTGCATGTGCACAATATTATTGCACTGTATATGAAATACAAAGAGAAAATAATATAGAGGAACAGATCATTCATTCATTCATTCATTCAATCATTTTCCTTTGGCTTAGTCTCTATTTCAGTGGTCCAACTATTCAACCAACTATTCCAGCATATGTTTTACGCAGTGAAAGCCCTTCCAACTGCAACTCAGTATTGGGAAACACACATACACGCTCATACACACACATTCATACACAGAGGACAATTTAGTTCATTCAATTCCCCTATCCTGCATGTCTTTGGACTGTGGGGGAAACCTGAGCACCTTGAGGAGTCCCATGTCAACACAGGGAGAACATGCAAACTCCACACAGAAATCAAACTCAAACCAGCGATCTTCTTGCTGTGAGGTGATGGTGCTAACCACTGAACCACCGTGCTGCCTAGGAACAGATCAGTAAAACAAAAGAGTTTTTTTATACATGCTAAAATAATGAAGCGTAACAGTATTTTAATGACAGATTAAATTAAAGCACAAAGAAAAATGTAGCTCTTATTTACTTTCACTTGGAATTGGCAAAAAAATTGTCAGGAAACATTGGCAAAACATGTGACTTCAGTTGTTTAACTGCATTTATACGAAGCCCCCAAAACACTTTTGTCTACAAAAAAAATCCAGTAAAAATATCTTGTTTTTGATTCCTTTCTGGAGTTTGAGAAGAAATGAGAAAGAAAATGTCCTTTAAATGTTTTGCGAAAGTGGCCTTTACATGTATGTGTTACAATTGAAATCTTCAGACAAAATAGATTCATTTTGACTAAATAAACCTTTAAATGTGAATTTTGAATACATATTTTCATGTATTTGAATACATAAAATAATTACGTATAATTACCTATCTATTAGAGGTGTGAACCTGCACTGGTCTCACGGTTCGGTTACGATTATCATGCCATCGATTCGGTTCAATTCAATATCTTGGTGCATCACGGTGCATTGACGATGCTTTCCATAAACAATTTGATCTTTTACTTCACAGCACAAGAATTCTTGTATTGAAATGTATAATTTTTAAATGCATTTTATATGTATTTGTAATACAATTTTGTCCTTTAATACAAGCAGTCAGAACTGTACCTTTAATTTGACCTGCTCAAAGAAAACACTCTTTTTGAATGCATCAAACAAAACTCAAGTACATGCGTAGAACAACATGAACGTTTATAGCAAATAAACAAACCTAAATATTATCCCGCTTGCTTTCTGAGTGTTATCGAGCGAGTTGTCAAATGCCTATGATTGGTCAAGCGCTCAACAGAAAAGGTTGTGATTGGCTCTAAAGCTTTTCACTAATAAGCGACACTGATAAACAGCAGCGGCGATCACAGCTGATCCACTATAGACGCGAAAAAACAATTAATTTTGACACCCCTACTATCTATCTCATCTTTATGGACAATTTTTCTGGCATTGTCAGTTTGCTTAGTAGCTCACTTTGCAGGGTTCTTGTAGTTGTGATGGAGAGCAATCTGGTTTGAGTCTGGTGAAGCATGCTTCCATAAAAGAGAAAAAGGCAATGTAAAATCAATGTAAATCTGCATGATCATTATGCACATTGCTTCTACATTAGCTTTTGGAAACACTATTGGTTGGGTTTAGGGAAGGGTTTAGGTCAGACCCTTAGGACTGTTAGGTCAGTTCGCTATAGGTGATCTGCACTAGAGTTTAGATTCTCTGCCCAATATTTCCTGCCACTATCTTCAGGCCGGGCTGTGATCAAGCATTTGTGTGTGTTTTTTTTTTTTTTAGTCATTACTTAATTAGCCTAATTAGGTGGAAAGCTATGCTGTAATTGGAGATATTATACGAATAGCCTATTTTAGCAAAGTCGGCCTAAGCAACACTTGTGTGGGTCTACAAAGTTGCACAATTTGCAATGTGTGTCATGCGCAGCAACGCTCTACCTCCTGCAACAGCATCTTCTCCACTGGCACACATTCACCGCATGCGCAAGCAGAGGTGAAGCAGCATGTGCACAGCACGTATGTAGAGCAGAAACGGTGCATAAAAATCAGTGACGCTTAGTAAAACCATATCGATGCATTTATAGAGTGAAATTGCTTTTTACTGTCATTCAGTGTGTTTTTGGTCATTATCTATAGAGTGGAGGAACTATGACATCAATTTGTTTATGCAAAAACCGGAAGCGAGTTAGCATTTTAGCAGTTCCACTTCGCTTGTCCCAAAGTCAATGTTTTTTTTAATAAGATTTCGGTTAAATCGCTTAAATAAGGTTAGTGGTTACCACAAACTCAATATACTTTCACGTTTTATTCTACGAGATAAAACAGATCAATTACATCTAATTTTTGACTTTTAAAATCAGTTACGCTTCTTTAAAAAGACGGTTGCTATCAAGTTGCTAAACGGGACTACAGTCAATGTCGGAGGCATTATACATCATCGAGCTGATGTGTCTGAAAAATTTTACAGTTTGTAGTATTTTTTTTAAATTGGGCATTCATATTGTGTGTATATAACGCTTACACTTTTAGAGATGTCATGACAGATTCATTTGTTGATCATTTATTTTAATAAAGCTATTTTATGAAGATACTGCTTACCGTAGTACAGCCTTACTCTTTCCTGCTCTCAGTAAAGCAAATGTGTGAATACATTTGTAAAAAATCTAAATATTGACTGACATTTTAATGTGATTCTTTTACACTAACATACATTTTTGTCACTTTATCTGAACACATTTAACTGTATGTCATAACTGCGATATTTACACTCACCTTAATTTATAGCATATGTGATTATATGGGCTGCTTTTCACTGTACTTCATGACAAAAAAAGAGTATAAAATGTTGTTCTCTATCCATGATGGGACTTGCAGGCATTTAATAGACGTATCCCTCAATAAACTATTCAAAATGTATAATAACAATGCATGTTTAATACCTGTAATAATACTAAAATAATATTTATATAGCGTGGATTATAGTATACTAAATCGAGAGAGTAAATCTTTGTCATGGACCATATTTCTAAGAATAAGCTTAAAACGTTGTCTTTTGCAGGGTGGTGCTGACGTCACAGGCGAGTGCCCTGAAATCAGTGTAGTCCGTTTATAGCCTAATGTTAGCTTTTTAGTTCTTGCGTTTGCATTTAAGATACAAAAGTGATAAAAGTAATATTATCGTGTGAGGATTATCCGGTTGGACAAAACGTGTAAGTGTAATGAACAGTGTTTGAACACAGAGCTTATTATTTGCAAACTTCGAAAAGTCTATGGGAAAATCCTATGGGGATTTTTTTGAGGGAACCAGTTTTATGCTAGCAGCTGATTGGCCTACAAGGTAACGTCATAGTTTCTCCACTCTATGCACTGTCACTTTAATTGAGCGTGAGCAGCCACAAAAATAGACCCAGTGCTGAAATGATCGTGGCACTGCTGCTTTAATTCTGCTCACGCTCCGCACTGTCGCGCTGCTTCTGTGTGCAGTATGAAAGCTCTACTCTGTTAACATGGACGCCGAAAAAAACACGCGCTGCTCACGCTCTGCTCACGCTTGCGGTGTGAAAGAGGTGATAGCAAAAAACAGGGGACTTCAATGATGAACAGACACATGAAGCAGGCTTGCCATGGCAGAAAAGATGATAGTCAGCCTTCAGTGTCCTCTTTTGTTACGATCCATTCTGAATAAACAAACAATGCAGTTTACATGCTTCGTCCTTGTTGCATTTTTCATAAAGATAAATCTAAACTAATTTCTGTAGTTCAAACAACTCAGAATTGTAGTTGAGAACATCTGTTATAACGGCCGACGTATTAAAAAATTGTTGGGTTTGAATCGGGCTCATAATTACAGTTAATGTGTCGGATCGAGTCAGGCTCGGACACAAGGTTCACAGGCTCGGGTAGGGTCGGAGTTAATTTTTTGGGCCCGATCTAAGCTCTAATCTGTACAACAAGCCATGCCTTCTCGTGGATATGAACAAGAAGAACATGTATCTAAAATATATCACAAAACGTACACTAAGTAACGTATGTTAGATTCTCAAAGGTATAGACTGCGCCCTCTAGTGGATTTGCCATCTAAAACGTTCAATGAAACCCAGAGCAACGCATTTTACATTTCGCAAAAATATGTATATATGTTGACGCACATATTTCCAATCAACCTGTGCTGAATTGTTCATACATGGTAGACTATAACATGTCTCCATTGACTTCCACCAGTGTCTCTCCATATTAAGGTGCTTTATTATTTATAACCTGGGGAAAAAGAAAATCACAATCACTTGTTTTTTTAAGTACCATAAAGGTTGCTCTGTGCCTCAAGGAGGAAGCCTGTACAATATAAGTGCATGCAAGTGTTGTCTGAACTCTTCCAATAAGGCAAACAAAGACATTTATAGATAGATTCCAGAGGCTAGAATGACTAAATGTTGGTATAGATTTTCCTGCTCTGCCAAGAGTATAGACTCGGTCAGTTCTTTTGACCTTTATAAAATATTTTGCACAGTTTTAGTGTAATAGATGGTAAGCGTGTGAGGGTTTGAGAAAATAAATGAGTGCAGGAGCCAATGTTCTTGAGGGCTGAAGGACTTTATTTCATTAAGTGAGAGTTTGAGCTCTTACACACCTCCTCTTAATTGGCACTGCCCACTCTGCCTCTTAACTACAGCTAAGCCAGCTTTTGGACTTGATCCACACGCGCACACACACACACACATATACACACACACACACACGCACACGCACACACGCACGATGTTCAGAAATATGAGAAAATACTTCACCATGGTAACAAGACAGCTTCGACCTTGATTTGTTCAGTCTGTATGTCTAGTAAATCAAGTGCAAATTCCTTCTAATAGAAAACCCTTGCAGAATAATAAGGCAGATCTTTTTGTTACTGCTGCAGTTTTCATTCACTGACAAGTGAAGGTGATGTTGGTGACATTTGGGTCCTTTGAATTGAATTTGGCTGTTGGATGAACCATTCCAGCTATTTCACATCCTTTTCCATCTCTTAAAGGAGCAGCTCGCCCACATGAAGATTCTGTCAGCATTTACTCAGACCAATGCCATTTAATAGCAAGATAAATTTAAATATAATTTTTCCTGCTATTACATTTTCAAAGCCCATAACACATGGTAAAATTAGTTTGGTCACACTTTACCATAAGGCTTTATTAGTTGATGCATTTACTAACATGAACTAATTATGAACAATACTTGTACAGCATGTATTAATCATAGTTCATAATTTTCTAATGCATTACTAACATCCAAATTCATGCTTGTTGACATTGAATGCACCGTTAACATGAACTAAGAATGAAGAACTGTATTTTCATTAACCAAAATTAACTAACATGAACAAATACTGTAATAATTGTATTGGTCATTGTTTGTAAATGCATTAACTAACATTAACTAATACTTACTATAAAGTGTTACTGGTACTTTTTTATAGCTTGTACACTAAACTATTATAAAACTGTACATTAGTGATTTTTTTAATGCATCAGCCTAGGTTTGTGGCCTACACATTACGAAAATAAATAAAACAAATTATTGTGTTGTTAAAAAAATAATATTAATAGTAGCCCAGCCAGAGCCCAGACCTAAATTCTATTGAACATCTCTGGAGAGATCTGAAAATGGCTGTACACCGTCGCTTCCCATCCAACCTGATAAAGCTTGAGAGGTACTGCAAAGAGTAACGGGCAAAAATTCCCAAAGACAGGTGTGCCAGGCTTGTGGCACCATATTCATCAACAAAGTATTGAGCAAAGGCTGTGAATACTGATGTACATTTGATTTTTCAGGTTTTTTACTTTTAATAAATTTGCAACAATTTCAAACACTTTTTTCCCATTGTCATTATGGGTTATTGTGTGTAGATTTTTGAGGAAATAAATTAATTTAATCCATTTTGGAATAGGGCTGTAACATAAAAAAAATTGGAAAAAGTGAAGCGCTATGAATACTTTCCGGATGCACTGTAATTAAAAATACAAATGTAGATTTTAGTCTTAAATTGAAAGGTATAAATATAAAAGAATATATTTTTAACAATAATTATCTTAGAATGATTTGCCGGATTGTCAGTGTTCCTTCAGCCATTGGTTTTTGGGGACCACAATTTCAAGATGTCAACTGGAACGAGACTTTTAGGATCTCCAGACATTTTTGTATAACAAATAAAATTAGAGAGGTATCATTTAAAATTGTTCACCGTATTTATCCTGTAAAACAGGTAATTGCTAAATTTTGTAAAGATGTTGATTTTAAAATCTGTAATAATAAAGAAGAGAGTATTGTTCATTTATTTTATGATTGTATTTATACACAAAATTATTTTGGTGTGACCTTTCTTTTGTTAAACAGAGTACAAATAATGAATTGGAATTTAAAGAAAAAGATGTTTTATTTTTTACGAGAATGCTGTTGATTTGGTAAATAGTTAATTTGCTCATTAAATATGGAAAATATGTTATTCATAAATGTAAATTGTAAGTGAAAAAACTAATTTTACTCACTTAAAAAAAAAAAATAGGGTGGCATGGTGGCGCAGTGAATAGCGATGTCGCCTTACAGCAAGAAAGTCGCTTGTTTGAGTCCCGGCAGGGTCAGTTGGCGTTTCTGTGTGGAGTTTGCATGTTCTCCCCGTGTTGGTGTGGGTTTCCTCTGGGTGCTCCGGTTTCCCCCACAAGTCCAAAGACATGCGCTAAAGGTGAATTGAATAAACTAAATTGGCCGTAGTGTATGTGTGTGAATGAGTGTGTATGGATGTTTCTCAGTACTGGGTTGCAGCTGGAAGGGCATCCGCTGCGTAAAACATATGCTGGATAAGTTGGCGGTTCATTCCACTGTGGTGACCCCTGATGAATAAAGGAACTAAGCCAAAGGAAAATTAATGAACGAATGAGTAGTAGTATAAACAAATACTATAGAAGTCAATGGTTACAGGGGTCCTGCTTTCGTCAAAGTATCCTCCTTTGTGTTCAACAGAAGAAGGAAACTAATAGAGATTTGAAGTAAGTAAAGGGAGAGTAATTGATGACAGAATTTTCCTCTTTGGTTGAACTATCCCTTTAATATAAGATAGACATGGAAAATAAATTAACTATATATATTGTGTTTGTTTTTATAATGGGATGATTGATTAATACAGTCACAAAAATGAAGTACACAGTTTTGTTTGAGCCCTTTTTGTTTTTTGCTTTTAAAAAAGATTGTCATGTTGTGTGACCCATCTGAGAGCTGGTTAGCTTGGTTCTTTTTTCTGTTTATTTTTTCTTTTGTAGTAAATTATAATTGGAAAACTAGTTTTAGATTCAAGGCTATTAAAAAATTAATAACTGTTACTTTTGCTGTGTGCTGAAGTTTACTTTGCTATTAAAGTGCAAAACTACTGCAGTGTTGGAAATACAGTTGTTTTTCTCCATCACATCCACTTTTCCTTGACTTGTATCAAATTAGCACGCAACTCTGAATATTTGTGAAGTACATCATGTGATGCGCAGACAGCACGCCTGTGTTTCCTTTAGTAATTTTCTCCATTTTGTTTTCTTTTCATCTAGTTACCCAGAAATTGGTTTCCATCATAGCGTGACCTCTCTCCTGCACAACGCACTTCCTCTGCAGTTCTGTTTACTGTCTGCGGTGTATATAGAGGCAAATAATTAGCATCTATTTAGGAAGCTGTTCTCTGAAAGAGGCAGCGCTTTAAGGAACACGTTTTCTTGTAAATAAACAGCTATGGAAAGTATTGCAGGTGTTTTTGTGAATATAATGTGCATATAATGAAGTTTCAGAAATACAATGTAGGACACATTTTTTATATTCCAGTGCCGAACGTAAGGGTAATGGTGTTTAATTATTGCACTTAGGAGAGTTGTGGCAGATGCCAGACCTGAAATGTCAAGCTAATTAAGGACGATTGAATTCTGGGCAGTGTGCTGATACAGTAAGGTCTGTGAGGAATCCACAAAATTAGTCTGTGCAACACAGACCTATATTTGCCAAAGCTGACTGTTCATGCGTGCGCATGAATTGTTTGAACAAAATATTGTACAAATAACATCAGTGCATAACAAATTCAGCTTTTGCTGAAACAAAATGGGTGTAAATGCAAACGGTTAAGCTGGGCATTAACATTTCAATAGGTGAGACATCACCTCTTTTCTGGATTTGTTTATTTCATTATTTTACAGCCCTGGATCATTAGATAGGCAGTTGAAGTCTGAATTATTTGCCCCAATGTATGTTTCCCCCCCAATTTCTGTTTAACGTAAAGAAGATTTTTTCAACACTTTTCTAAACATAATAGTTTTAATAACTAACGATTTCTTTTATCTTCACCATGATGACAGTACATAATATTTTATTATATATTTTTTAAGATACTAGTATTTAGATTAAAGTGCAATTTAAAGGCATTGTATAACGATGGTTTGTTCTGTAGACAATCTAAAAAAAATATTGCTTAAGGGGGCTAATATTATTGACCTTAAAATGGTTTTTAAAAAAAATAAAATCCGCTTTTACTCTAGCCAAAATTAAACGAATAAGACTTTCTCCAGAAGAAAAAATATTATCGGAAATATTGTGGAAAATTCCATGCTCCGTTAAGCATAATTTGGGAAGAAATTTGAAAAAGAAAAGAAAATTCACAGGAGGGCTAATAACTTTGACTTCAACTGTACATGCTTCAGCCTACATTTTTGCGAAATATAGGCTACGTTTCATTGCACATTTGATATGGCAAATCCCCTAGAGGGCAGTGTCTACATATTTGCAAATCTAAAATAACTTATTTAGGGTGCGTTTTGTTGTGTGTTTTTAGAAACACGTCATATTTGTACACGTCTATGATAAGGCGGGTATCGTTGTACAGATCACCAGCCAACCACTGACAAATTCAACTCATCATTGACAATCATTCTATTATCCAATCAGCACAAGACCATTCATTCTTGCATTCATTCATTTTCCTTTGGCTTATTCCGTTATTTATCAGGAGTCGCCACAGCAGAATGAACCGGCAACTATTCCATCATGTGTTATATATCATATGTTTTACGTAGTGGATGCCCTTCCAGCCATAACCCAGTGCTGGGAAACACCCATACACACTCATTCACACACACACACACACACACACACACACACACACACACACACACACACACACACACACACACACACACACGCAAAGACCAATTTATTTCAGCCAATTCATCTATAGAGCATGTCTTTGGACTGTGGGGAAAACCGGAGCACCCGGAGGAAACCCATCGAACATGAGGAGAACATGCAGATTTCACACAGAAACGCCAACTGGCCTAGTCAGGACTCGAACCAACAAACTTCTTGCAAGGTGACAGTGCTAACCACTGAGCCATCGTGCTGCCAGCATAAGCCAAGCCCCTATAAATAATCAAGCTTTTCCTACAGTACCTCCCTTATCTCTCGAGCTTCAGCATCCATCCCAAATCCACAATTTTACATCCAATTTCTACTTAATCGGGGAGGGGGAGCATTCTGAGGCCTGGCTAAACACTGTGCTCGGACCCCTATTTTTCTCCCTCACAACAAAAGGGATAACAAGAGTTAGGGTGTCTTTCTGAGCTCATAGCCCTCTTTTTGACAGCAAATCAAATGATTTAATCAAATTTCTGTAAGTGTGAACTCGTGAAATGCCAGTCTCTGTCTCTGGTTGTTGGGTCAAATGTTGACAAACCCAACATTGGCTTAATTCTTTCAACTAAATAAAATTTTCCCAACCCAACAGATGAATTTGTCCCTATTTGACCCAATGTTGGTTTAAAACAGTCTAGGAGAACAAATTCAAACTAGTTCTCCACCAAAATACAATTTCTTGAGCACGTTTGCGCGGTTGACATCATGGTTGTTAGGGTGTAGCTGTGTGGTTGCTAGGGTGTGCTGTATGATTTTGTATTCAAAGAGGTTTCTAGAAATAACTCGAATCCATCTTTTGACGTAGGGTGTATGTTTTGTTTTTGCACAATTTTATAATTCAGTAGATGAAAAATCCTTAGTGGGACTGTTAAAAATTTCCTGTAGAATCTACAGTAACCTACTGGAAGCAGTTCTGTAAATCAATTACAGCAAAAATACAGTATTTACATTATAAACCGCAGCATGTATCTTGCCGTGTATGCATTTACAGAATTGTATGTATATATTTACTGTAAAATATACAGTAATTTTCACAATGCAACTTTAAAATACTCTAACTTTCTGCATAACTGTCCTACAGTAAAATACAGTTAATAATATAGTTAAATACTGTGTCATTTACACAAATTGTTAACAGTGAAGTTCTTGGCAAGCTCTACTAATTACTATTGACCTAAGGAAGTGCATTTCCGTTTCCTAGCCATACGTAGAGTGTACATACATTAAAGATGAAATATGCAAACTGCATGTTTAACTTATGAGCATCATCAACATTCCTGTCATACACCACCTATTTATGATTTTCCAGAACGCCATTTAGTTCTGGATCTGATCTGATGCTGCACTAATATGTCTCTATTAGTTGTAATGAAACGCTGTAATGTTCGACAGCACAAGTATGCAAAAGCTCATTTCATCTAAAGGCTTCAAAGATGGCAAGATCAAGAGATGGCGCAGAGAAAACTAGGCGTTTCTCTGAATATATGAATACCGTTTAAAGGGGAATGAGTTCTGTTTGAAGGGAAACATGTTTCCGCTGAGTGTCTGCAACGCTTTACTTCTTCAGTTTCTGATATTACTTATTTTTTTTTCCTCTTTCAAATTTCGGCTCGTCATTAATGTCAGAGATGCTGTAATGTTGTCATCAAACACAAACAGTCATAATTACTACAAATGTTGTCGTTACTAACAGTGCTTTCAGATGCCACCTATAAATCTGCCATCTCGTTTTCATTAGCGTTTCATTCTAGCCATTAATGTCTTCGCCATTAGGACTGAAAGGAAATGAACTCACTATAGTTTTGGCAACTGCATTGTTATCTGATACACGCTGCTGAAGTGACAACAGTCCCAAAACTGCATTTGTTTTGTGTATGTGTTGCTTGTGAAAGAGATTTACCGATAGCCTTTTAGCAGATGTTTTATTTGCTATTTAGTTCTGCGTGTGGAAACAGTATTTGAAAACCCAGTTGATCTAACGAAGAGGCATTGAGAAGAAACTGCTAGAATGTACTGTAAGCCTCGGTTTCAAATCTCTGAATGTTTTCACTGAAAGCAGTCAGCTGTGACCCACCTTTACAGAAAGAGGACTCCTGTTTTCTTTTTTTAGAAGACCATCATTTGAACTTAGCTTTGAAAAGTATAAATGTTCAATGTTTACCATACAGTGGGGAAAATAAGTATTGAACATGTCATGTTTTTGATGGGAATAATATTTCTAAAGGAGCTGCTGACATGGAATTGAACCAGATTTTTGGTAAAAACCCAAACAATAGAAATATAAAAATATTACAAAAGAAAAAAAAGAGAAAATATGAAATATCTATGGAATGACACAAGGAGAAAGTACTGAACTACTGAAATGTATTTAATACTTTATATAAAAGACTTTTTTGGTGATGACAGCTTAAAGACGCCTCTCATATGGAGAATGGAGTCGCATGCATTGCTCAGGTGTGAGTTTTTCCACAGACTTCAACAGAGTGTAAAAATCTTGATGGTTCTGTGGGTCTCGTCTAGGAAATCTGATCTTTATTTTGTA
This sequence comes from Danio choprae, assembly GCA_903798125.1. NCBI lineage: Eukaryota > Metazoa > Chordata > Actinopteri > Cypriniformes > Danionidae > Danio > Danio choprae. The sequence continues at coordinate 3,610,155 of CAIGQW010054063.1, read as the reverse complement.
TTTTCTTTTGGATTCAAGTCAGGTGATTGGCTGGGCCATTCTACAGCTTGATTTTCTTTCTTTGAAACCATTTGAGAGCTTCCTTGGCTGTGTTTTGGATCATTGTCTTGCTGAAATGTCCACCCTGGTTTCATCTTCATCATCCTGCTAATGTAGTTAGACTGAAGCAGCTAATATTCATTTACAATGACGAAGGGCAGAACGTTGCTGAAGAACTACGGAGAGATTTCAGCTGCTGTCTGGGCTTTCACTGCCTTTCTACACCTCCCTGTCTTCATGTATTCAATACTTTTTCCCTGTGTCATTTCATTTTATTGTGCATTACTTAATTACCAACATCCGGGGAAAATTTCAAGTCAACAGCACCTTTAGAAATATGTTTTCTGAGAATTATTTATTTATTTATTTAGAATATTGCCAGTATGAATAAATTGTACAGTTCAGAAATTAGCAACTATGGCTTATATTTTGATAGAAACTACCATAGGTAATTTGGAAATTTACCATAATTTACCAACTTTTTAAATGTTTATTAGCCATTTTAATATTATCAAATATGTTGACCAATTATATATTAATATTATATGTTAATATTATATTTTAGGTCCAATATTGAAGAGTTTAAATTAAATATTATTTTTCTTTGTCCTTTATAAGTTTTATAGAGAATTTTCAGATCTTGCATGTTTACCATTTACAAAAGACACTTCAATTTAAATCAGTGTAACACTAATTTGTATACCGGCATATTTAAACAAGAATTATTTTCACCACAATAATTTTTTTTTTCAAAATGTCTTTGTTATTATATTAAAACAGTACATGAAATATTTTTGAACAAAGAAAATTAGTTTTTTTCCGAAAAAATTTAGGTTTGTAAATCGATCTGTAATTTTGATCTCCAGTATATATATGCTATCTAGCTGATATCATGCACTAAATTTATGTGCACCTAATTTTGGTGCTTCTTATTATGTACCGTTTAATGACACTGTTGAAAGAAATATTGCCATTTCAAGTCTAAGGCTTATTTGAAAAGATTTGTTCATCATGCATCATCTAAGCTTTAAGCTACAGTTACAGTACCACCCAAATCTATGTGTCCACACATCAATAATGCATCATATGAGTGTCCCCTCACAGGCGTACATGGATTATATCAGAGCCAGATCAATTGCCTGTCTCTGATATGCATCCTCCATATTTTGGTTGTAGAGATGGCTAACCAAGCTCTTAAAGTATTTGGTTAAAGAGATACTTAAAGGGATAGTTCACCGAAAAATGAACATTTCCTCACCGTTTACTCACACCCAAGTGATTCTAAACTTTTATGATTGTTTTTTTCTGTTGAACACAAAAGAAGATATTGTGAAGAATATTGGGAAAAAAGACGCCATTGACATCCATATTAGTAGCAAAAACAGAACACACAACAGAAGAAACTGGTTTGGAACAAGGGAAGGGTGATGAAATGATGACAGAATTTTCACTTATATGTGAACTAACCCTTTAAATGTGTGTGTGTGTTGTTGATTTATTGATTTTTTTTTTTGCTTGGTCATTTGTTTGTTGGGTAGTGCTAAGTATGTCGACTGATGAAGCATTTGATTTGATGAAGGTAGTAAATTAGAGGATCAGTACTCAAGCTTTCTCAAGATTGATCCCACTCAGCAGTACCCAGCAGAAATTGATTGATTTCACACCTTTTATTTCTACCTGCAGCTCACACGTTGGTGTGTGACTGTGTCTGCTTTTTGTTTATTATATGCTTGGCATAAAATAGTTAAGGTACACTGTAAAAAGCACTTAGTTACTTTACTTAAAGTGAGTAAACCTATTTCTTTTAAAACTCCATTATTTAAAAAAAAATTGAATAAAATGAATAAACCCGTTGTAACTTGGAACTGTTAAGTAAGTTAAAGGTATAGTTCACCCAAAAAATTAACATTTACTCTTCGTTTACTCACCGTCAAGCTATTTCATACCTTTATGAGTTTCCTTTTCCTTTTTCCAAAATGAAATATTTGTAACAATTTTTAAAAAACTGTAACCACTGACGTTTATAGTAGGAAAAACAAATGCTATGCAAGTCAATGGTTACAGGTTTCCAGCATTTTTCAAAATAACTTCTTTTGTGTTCGATAGAAAAAAGAAAGTCAAACTGGTTTGTAACAAGTGAAGGGTGAGTAAACCCAGCAGGCACACAATATCATAAGATGTTAATATTAGGTTAGATTTAGGTTGTGATGTTGGGTGACCAAAATTCAATGTCTAGCCAGTGTCTAAGGACAATGTTATTTTGATGTCCAATAATAACGTCAAATGACGTTGATTTTTAGGTTGTGTTGGAAAGTGAGTAAAATCCAACGTCAAGCCAACATCTTAAACCAACGTCATATTGACGTCAAATACTGGCATTTATCTATGGCAACCAAAATCTGATAGACGTCTGATAGACGTCAAAGTGGTAACGTCCACACAAGGTCAAGGTGTAACATCATTAGACGTTGATATTTGGTTGTCTTTAGGTTGTGTTGGAAAGTGACCAAAATCCAACGTCTGTCTGACGTTGGACACTAACATCGGTCTGACGTTGGGTTCTGACGTAAACCCAATTTTTCGTTTCCACCCAAAATGCAACGTCTCTACGACTTTGGGGTACAACCTCAATCTGACATCATTTTGACTTCCTGTGCCTGCTGGGAATGATGACAGAATGTTAAGTTTTGGGTGAACTATACCTCTAACATTTTTAAAGTCCACTAATCGATTTAAAAGCAATGGGTTTACTCACTTTTTAAAAGTAAAGTCAACTAATCACTTTTTTACTGTGTATAATAAAAAAGTAATACACTATATTGCTGTAATGAATATGCACACAGTTATTATCATGTGTACTTACAAAAACATAAATTATTATGCCTGTACGGTATAAAAGTGCTTGTATGTGTCAATGCGTGTAACTTTCAATAAAAGAAACCAGTATATTGACGACACAATTATCTACTGTATGTAATATTATGCAATAATTGCCAGAAATGACATTTTGCATATACATTTACTAAACGATACTGTCATTTTTATTTAAAGTATTATCTTTAAATAAAGTATTTATTTATAGTATTATTCTCAATGTATTATATATTATATGGATTTAAACAGTTATAATATATTTATATTCCTTACAACCACACATAATCAGCAGATTATTATTATTATTTTCTATGCTATTTCTACACAGTATTTTGGTACTTTCTGAAAAAATGAAATCAATTGTGAAACTATTAAATTAGCAGGAATCCTTTGCTCTATTGTCAAAAAATCAATAAAACAGTTGCACTTGCTTAAAGTTACATTGCAGATAATTTTTTTTTAGCCATTTAATATTTTTTCTCAGTGCATAGTGCAGTTTTGACTTAAAAGCTTTGCTAAAACCATTACTAAAATAGCTCTTGGCTAGATTACCAACTTTTTATGGGAACACAATCAAATTTGAAATATTTAAGTACAAAAAAAGAGAAAAAAAAATATCTGTGAAGCCCCAGACTGAGTGTGTGCTGCTGTGTAAGCGCTGTGTGTTGTGTGTTTCAGACGAGTGCAGTGCTGTGTTCAGGTGGATGTGCTCTGCTGGCGGTCAGTTCCCTGCTGGCCATCATCACTATCTTTCTGCCCAGTGGAGCCTGTGAGCGGAGGATCTGCACGCTGGCTGGATACATGCAGATGGCTGCAGGTTAGTGACCGGCTTACTATCTGACCTCTGATCAGCTGTTAAACACCAGCACTTACAGGGGACCACGCTGAGCATTATTACATGGCTGATCCTAGTCAGTACAACCCCTAATCTGAACTTTAGACGAGACTGTCTGAGTCATACTGTACACAGAGCTTTCTGAATATCTGTGCTGGACTGTTAAAACCTCAATATCTCTCTTTCACACACTTCACTTTGAAGAGTAGCTGGGGTTTTTTCTCTTGATTTTTGAGTGCACACCACAGCGGGATCTTCAGAAAGGAGCAGAGATCTTTTTATTTTTTTTATTTCTTCTTTCTGATATCATGCGATACACTCTAGAGCTCCGCTAACTGCTTTAGGCGTCCCATCTGAATTCTGTTGTGTTGTTAAACATCACATTTGAAGTGTATTGTTCATTTTTTGGCAGGGCACAGGAGGAATGATATCATTTTGATATGATATACTATGAAGCACTTGAGGCTCAGTTTAGGTTGTGTTTCATTTAGAATTGCAGAGATTCGTGTTACACCATTAAATAACAAGACAGAGTTTGTTTAAACATTTTTCTTTTCTTTCTTTTTTTTACTATCATTTTATTATTTTGTGACCACATACTTTCTACAGCAATATGGTTTCCAGGTTGCCCCTCCAGTTCTAGCCATCCTGACCAAGGATTTGATCAAATGCCAACAATGTACTGAATCTGAAATTTTTTTCCTTTGCTTTTTTTGAAACGTTGTGAACAATATTCATTTGGATTGACACTTTATTATTCATGCTAGGTCAGTAGTTGGCAATGTCACTTAAAAAACAACAACAGTACACATCTACTCACATATGGTCCAATAGTCGTTGTTTTGCTTGTCAAGTACTTGCACAATGTCTAAATACTGAACATGTAACATGCATCTGCATAATGTTGATTGCATGGAGATGATAATGATATTGGGTTTTTGGTGTGTTGTTGCCTTTATTGTAATAGGACAGTAGTTAGACAGGAAGTGAACTGGAAAGGTCAAATGAGTTTGTATTCGAACTTGGGACACCTGAAGTTACACGCTACATGTCTTCTCACATCCCACAAAGCTCTTGGTTCCAATTGATTCATTTATTTATTTTAAACTTCACTTTAAAAATGTATTTCAGGTTGATTGCTTGAATGAATGGTCAAAACACAAATAATTGTCAGTATTTTGCTGAAAATCGTGTTGTGTGGATGCTCGATAACTTATAATTGTGAAAAGGTTCTTCAGTTTACAACACACGCAGATGCAAATTGTCATAAAACATGCAAATACAGAAACGCACTGCAAACAGCACAGACCACAACGGAAATGTGTTGGGGACCACAGAAACCCAGCTTCTTCCTGTTTAGAGTCAGCAATAATGTCTGCTATTAGGGCTAATAATATAAAAGCAACAAATAAACAAAAAACTCATCTCCCTGACACTTTTGTGTTGTGGTTTGCACTGTTTGCAGAGTGCTTCTGTATTTGCATGTGTAACATTGCATGTGCATCAAATTGATGAAGATGTTTCCCCAATTTGTTAGTGTTTATCTAAATTGCCGTGCATTTGAGCTCTCTTAGGCTATGTCAACACCAGGGGTGTCCAAACTCAGTCCTGCAGAGCCGGTGTCCTGCTGAGATTAGCTCCAACTTACTTCAACTCACCTTCCAGGAAGTTTCTATATCTAGTAAGAGCTTGATTAGCTAGTTCAGTTATGTTTGATTAGGGTTGACACTGGCCCTCCAGGATCAAGTTTGGACACCCCTGGTCTACAATAATCAATTTAAAAACAGTGTTTTCGTTTGAAAACGCTTATGTCCACACTGTTGTTTTCATTTCTTTCCGTCATCCACACTAAAACGACTGAAAACGCTTTAGTTCAGTATGGCACATGCACAGACATAAGATGCTTTTACCTGCATCATACATGCATCTGCAGTTTATTTACTTTCTGTCTCTTTGAAACGTTGCGGCAAAATGTCGCACATGTTGTCTGTTCTGACGCTCAACAACAGCTCCAAGAAACATTCCTTGTCCTTTGAGGAGAGCCAATATGGAGCATGTACAAACTGACATTAATCTTTAACAAAGCTTTTACATGGACCGCATTCAAAACATCTGCTTTACAAAGTCGTTCACCATCTTAGCTGACTTGGTCACATGACAAAAATTTATCATCGTTTTTGAAAGCCTCTTTTCAAATGTATCCACTTTGGACAGTGTTTTCAAAAAGATACATTTTCGTTCCCTAAAAACACAGTCTCTGTGTGGACGAGAGGCGAAAACAGAAAAAAAAATGTGTTTATAAATGTGAACGTATTTGTGTGGACATGGCCGTAGTCACCTTAAAATCTGGCCCTTAGCAAACACTACTTTGTTTACAGTTTGTGTATAGTTTGTGTATAGTCTTAGTTTCTTTTCCCTTTTTGAATGACAAATATAGACTACTTCACCTTCAACTATTTTGTCTATTTTAGTATGTGAGGTTTGTCAGATTTTTGGCCTAGTCACTGACAGTATGATTGCCAGATTGAACCAAAAAAAAATGGCTTGGCTCAGACTGACACCATCAAGAAGCTGGGTTTTCTTACAAAAAAAAAACATTATTCTACATGCCAAGCAAATGCAATTCAGATTTCGGTCGCTATTTCCCAGACATTTCCTATAAGCACTGTGATTATGCAGATATTTTGTGAACGTGGAGAATGTTGAACCTGAACAGCCCATCCGTCTGAAAGCACTTTGTAGCTGAGCGCATCAATCACAAAAGCGAAATTAATAAATAAAGAAAGAAGTGTTTGCTCTCGACGCCGGTTGCTAGGCGACAGAATGTTGCGATGGCACGGCGAGGGCACTCAGAGATTTAGTGGCCACAGTAAAAGACAATTACAGCCCTTTAACACAGGTCAGCGGTTCAGGGGTCCACACGCTGGCCTTCATTCAGCGGGCGAATACTTCAATAAACAGTCCTACCATTCTACAAGCAAGTACTCAAGCTAAATAAATATTATGTTTATCTGCCAGGGACGTGTATATTGGGAGCATTGATTTCTAGTGCGTTCTTGATATTCTTGAGGCCTTGGAAGGTTTTATTGGATATGGGAATACTGTACGTTTAAATGCTTGTTTTAATTGAACCGTTGGGCTCTGCATTACGGAAAAACCTTAAATAATTTGAACAGCAAGTGAATAATTGGCTCACGTTGATATATTTCCCTGTTCTAATTAGAAAGTAATGATATTTCCATAAAACTCCTGTAGTAATGGAAAATGCAAAAGGGCAAAGACCATAACATGCATTGATATTCTCAGACCGTCATTTGAAGCATCTGTTTTTTCAAGCGTAAGACACTGGTAATCAACCTCCATGCTGAAAGATGCCTTCTTTCCAACCTGACAACCCTGCAAACAAACATGCTGTGTGCTCAAAAACAACAGGCTTTCAGCAGGTTTTCATACTTCAAGAGTTTGCCGTATAGCTCCTTTGAAGAAAGTTTTCTTTCTCTTTTTTTTTTTGTCTGTACTTGGAGGAAGTTTGGAAATTAATAAGCCTTGAAAGTCAAAAGATGTGTTGTTGATGATTTTTTAAATATTTTATGGGCTGCTTTGCTTACTGGGAATCATTCACTCATCATTGCTTTTAAAGCGTGAGCTGATATCATTTTCTGCCAGTCAGACTGTCAAACCAAAATAAACCCCAAAACAGATATAATTATAGCGCTCCAGCTCAATGATTCTCATTCTGGGGTTGGTGTACCTCCTCAGTTGGTGTAGGGGGGGATTTAAACAGCTTGCAGGGGTTTTGAATTCGCTCTTTTTCAGGGAAGGTTTGCATTTTTAACTGTTGGAAAGACAAACAACTCGGATGTCTAATTCATGGGATTTTACCAATGATATCTCACAGCAATTTGTAACTTTTTGATTCAGTGGCTAATTTGTATGAATTTGTACCATCACATTTGTACAATTTGGTATGATTTGCTCATCCTCCAATGACGGTTGGGTTTAGCGGTGGAGTTTAGTGTCACGTCTTGTACATTTTCGTTCGACTGAACTCATATGAATTCGTGTGAATTAGCCACTAAACTGACAAAACTTAAATTAGTCACGTTTCCTTGCGAGATCAGGCTAGATTTTTTGCAGACTGTATTTGATTTTGTGTAAATCCATAGTGCAGGATTTACTGCATTTTTACCAGTATGAGCCAATACTGAATATGCTAACACTTTATTTTAAGATACAATTCTCACTATTAACAAACCATTGACTTTGACTTTTAGCTAACTCCTAATTTTAACTTCTAATTTACTGCTTATTAATAGTTATTGAGGTAGAAGTTGGGTGACAGGTGAGGGAGCAAGTCGAGAACAACAAAGGTAAGGATCTAAGTGCAGTTTAATAAGATTAGTCATACAGGCAGGCAATGGTCAGGATACAGGAGCAAAACAGGAACATACTGGTCATCCAAATTGTAGTCATTAAACAGGCGTAAGGTTGGTACAGGTGGTGAAAAAAATCATACAACAAAAAGACAAAGCTTAGGTCAAAAACACGACAGGCAAAACAAAGAACTAGAAACACTCACTACAACAAACAAAGACTCAGCCCTGAACTTGTGTGTGTGGTGTATAAATAGTCCAAATGATCAGCCGACTGGTGTGTGAAATGGCATGATGGGATTTGTAATTCATTAAGGGGACATATGTAGTTCACCAGCGATCTGCCAGGACTAGATCGCTGGTGATAGTGACTGGGTTTATGTTGGGGTGTTAAATAAGATGATGCTTATCTTTTATACTGCAAGTACAAATAAACATCCAATATCTTAATAGTAGGGAGGTAATAACTAGTTAAAAGTGAAAATTGGTACTTAACTACAGTGTCACCCCAAATATTTATAGGCAGACATTTAATTGTTAATTTATGTCAGCTTTAAGATTAAAATAATCATGTAGCTCTCATGTAAAGAGTGATCAAATGATTATGGCAGAGATGTCCTCTTTTAAGTGTCTGAGGTGCTGCTGTATTTTAATATTTGCTTTAACATTTGCCGTTTGCTTTCTTTTTTGAACGCACCGATTTATATTATTGACCATTTTTCAATTATCAGGTAGAATTTTAAAACCAGCACATCCTTATAAAAAGTTGGGAAGTACTATACTTCTGAAAAGCTGTGAAAACTATTCTCTGTATATATTTTTTGTTTTTATATACATGTCATTTGTTGTATAGCAACAAAATGATCTTCTGCTTTAAAGGGATAGTTCATCCATAAATGTAAATTCTGCCATGACTTATTCACCCTCCACTAATTCAAAACCTGTTTTAATGTTTCTGTTTCTTCTGTTGGAAGATATACGGAAGAGTGTTTGTAAAAGCAGCCTTTGACCTCCATGGTATTTTTTTGTTTTGCTCCTGCTATAGATGTCAGTGGCTGCTTTTTCCCAATGTTAATCAGAAAAATTAATAAAAGATTAGAACCAATTGAGTGTGAGTAAATGTTGTCAGTCATATTGCATAAGAATTTGAGAATAAAACACTAATTCCATCCCATATGTTCAAGGGAACAAAATCTTCATTTCCAGGAAAACAGATCCAAACCTTCATGACAAGTCTGAAGCAGAAGTTTAATGTCAGCAAATTTTAAGACTTGAGAAATTTCAATAAACTCTTCATAAAAAAGCGTGTCTTCTGCGCTGATTGTTGTTGGTTCGCTGCTGATGTGTCATATTGTCTTTCCCCCGAACCAGTGTTTCTTGCCTCCAGATTAATTATGGTGTAAATCACAGTAAACCTGCCTACCATATTAAATCCCTCTTGCACGAATGCAATATGAACCATCTCATAAGCATCAGGGAGTCTGCCGCTTTGTCTACATCATTTCTTGCTCGAGAGTGACTCTGGTTTGCACACTGAGTGTAATTTTATAGCAGTGCACATAATATGAAATCTTACACTCTCTTGTGCTTACTTTGTTCTCTACATCTTCATAAGCATGGGCTATTTTATAACTTAAATATGGAAGCGAAGATCACAGGAGAGAGGGTGTTTGTTTGCTGATGTGAAATGAGGGAACTGAAGCATAATGGCCCTGTGAGAACAATGAAGGTATTATGCAGAGGAAAGGATGGCGGAGCTGCATTTAATGTGATGATGGCAACTTCACAGTTATTCACAACAAACAAGAGTCTCTTATGGCACTCGATTCCTCTGTGTGTGCAGTTGTTAGTGCGATGATATATACAGGCTTTGCAGAGGTAATTTGCTTTAAAGCAAACTAGACTAAACTGAAAAGAACACTCTGCTTTCTTTTGGTAATGGGTTATTTTGCAAGTCACCGGTTTAACAGTAGAGTTGTACCAATTTTGAATCCATTCAGTCGATGATATGACATTTGCTGTTTGTTCAAAATATTTGTTTAAATTGAGCTGAAACAACACAATTCTTGTTTTTTTTAAGGATAACTTGTTATGTTCAGTCCATACAAAAAATTAAACTACTAACAAGTTAACAATTCCTTCGTTGTTCCAACACAAATTGATTGTGTGGAACCCAGCATTTTTCACAGTGAGAGTTTTAGCTTAGCTTTTACATTAGCTTAGCATAAATCATTGAATCGGACTAGCTTAGCATGAATCATTGAATCGAACTAGACTATTAGCATCTCGCTCAAAAATGTAAAAAAAAATGGTTTGATCATTTTCCATTTAAAGTTTGACATTCTGTAGTTACATTGTGTACTGAGAGCGATGGCGTAACAATGAACTTTGCTGCCGTACCATGACTGCAGCTGCTGCAATGATAATACACAGCAGCTGAAAATAGTCCCCAGCTATGTAACATCACTGCGTAATATCATTATGGTACTGCAGCAAAGTTGATTACTATACTGGAGTATATTTCCTAGCATAGAAAGTAACAACATCACTTTTTTGTAGGTCTTAGTACAAAATGTAATTCCAGAAGTCTCAGGGAAATTTGAGAGTAACCATGTGTGACATTTACAATATATACCTAGTTAAATACGTCAGTATTTACAGTATGTATTTTTTTCATAATGATAATTAAATAATATTTTGATGAGTTTTGTTCTTGTAAATTGGCTGGTTTGGGCTGTCGTGGATATAGAAAAATACAGGTGGGGGCAAGATCCTGCCTTAATGAGGGATTTATTGAATCATTCATTCAATTGATTTGTTCCAAATGGTTGATTCATTTAGAAACAGAGCGAATGACTGGCTGTGTCCAAAATCACTCACTAGTCCACTGATTTAGTCCACTTAAAGGAGTGAGTGAAAATGAGCGAGTGAATTCGAGCACTGAGAGCACTGGATTTGTTTGTGCTTTGCTGGTTTATAAGTCTCTCAGATGCATTAGATTTTCAACTTCTTGGTCAGACACTCTGATAGTTATTTAACACTTAGCGAGCTGTCTATTATTAATGACGTTATGTATTTCTGTCATGTATACATCTGTTAATTTAACATTTGAAATAATAATTTATTTAGTAACTTAATCCAATAGGATTCTGCTGTGGATGCCAGTTTGTGGCCAGACACAGAAATTCATTCAATGTGCAATATCTCATACTGCATTATGGGTATGCTCTTGCTGTTGAAAGTACATCGGTTGTACACTCATTATTGCAGTGCATTGTGGGATTAATTGAGTGCACGTCACGACTACAAATGGTTTAAGGGTATGGGGCAATTTCAGACACAGCCATTGTTTTGATGACTGAATAATTGACTCAAATGATTTCTTAAATTGATTGTTTCTGGAACAAATCATCAGTTCATCATCAACAAATCCAATCAGATACACAAATGTTCTGCTCTAGTTTTTTTGCAACTATTTTGTTGGCAAAACAGAAAAAAGCTGACATTATGGTGTCTGAATTCAACTGAATTAATATTAACTTTGGTAAACTCTTGCATAAAGTCATCACATTCGCGATTGATGCTACTTGCTGACTTATGAAAACAGCACTCTTGCTTGTGTGACATTACAAAACTTTATCATATTAAAAAAAAAAACTAACTTAGAGGGATAATTTTGCATTCATATCTTGGATTATAGTGTCATCATTATTGCACTGTTATAGGTTTTATCAGTCAGTCAAGACATACTCTAATGTCAGCAAAAGAATATATTTTGATATATGCTGGTTGCTGGCACCAATTGACTTTCATAGTAGAAAATAATACTATGGAAGTCAATGGGTCCCAGCAACCAGCATTCCTCAAAATATCTTTTTTGTGTTTAGGAGAAGAAGTAATCTCCTAAAGGTTTAAAACAACACCAGGGAGATTAAATGATGAAGTAATTTCCCTTTTTGGGTAAACTGTTGCTTTAAAACACTTATTACAATATTATCGCAAATGATAAATATCATATACTCCACTGGTTTAGAGAGAGTTGAATCAGCCACTGACCTTTCTCTCACTCTTTTGGTGAGGTACTGATAAATTTATGCTCTCCTTCAGTGCAGAACTTGTAAGAGATCTGAAAGAATTGGCCATGACTGCAAACTGAAAGGGAAAAAGAATCTAAGAGAAAACTGATAAATGATTGAAGATGTTTACAGGAATGTCTTGATGGAAATATTGAGTTGCGTGATCTGCTTTCCTCGGGATGTTATTTATGGTCGAGTCGTCTTCTGTCTGCCCTGCTGTGTGAAACGAAAGAGACCGTCACAGGACACAGTGTCCAGTGAATGTGAACCAGCACAAGAAGGTCTCTCTATGAGTATTAGAGTTAAAATGGACACCAACACTCAAATTTTTAATCAATTAAGACAATACTCTGATTAAGAGTCTACCATGTAAACAGCGGTTTTTGATGATTTTAAATCGACTTAAGTCATAATCGAACTAAACAGAAATCGAATTGTGGAGTAGTCTTAGTGGCATTATTGAAGTGCAGTACAGATATGTAAACACCTTAATCAAACTATTACTGTTTGTAGTAGTTTTTGGTACATTTTGCGACAGAATGCACACATGGTAGTTGTCAGGCATTTGATGACAAACAAATGAGAATGGCCTCAAGCAAGAGAGCACAGTTTTGGATGACTATGATCTCATCAAGTACCTCCGAGTTTGTTGCAGAGGCATGGATGAAACGTTTCTGAATGAAATTGCAAAGGTGGCCTGTCGCTTGAGAATTTGTATCTGCCGTCGTCTGTTTGCGCGCATAGTGTGAGAAATGAACTGCAGTTGAACTTGAAATTAAAATGAAACGTCCAAAAACACATATGCTGTCATGACAAACATGAATGTTATTGCGTGAAACGCCGGAGGACACGAGTATCGAATGGTGACATTCATTCATTCATTCATTCATTTTCTTTTCGGCTTAGTCCCTTTATTAATTAGGGGTCGCCACAGCGGAATAAACCACCAATTTATCCAGCATATGTTTTTCGTATCGGATGGCCTTACAGCTGCAACCCATGTACCCCCATATGCAACCGCATGTCTTTGAACTTGTGGGGGAAACCGGAGCACCTGGAGGAAACCCACGCCAACACGGGGAGAACATGCAAACTCCACACAGAAATGCCAACTGGCCCAGCCGAGGCTCGAACCAGCGACCTTCTTGCTGTGAGGTGACAGCACTACCCACTGCCCCGCCCCCAAATGGTGACATAATGACATTAATCAAACTATGTACTATAACATGTAAAACGCAAACATGAAAAGAACATTCAAAAAGCAGCTCATGTAAACACCTTAGTCATATTATTGTCTTATTCAGATTAAGGCAAATAATTAGATTACTGATGTCTAGTAATGTCTAAATGTACAGTGTAGAATTACTTAATTAAAGGTGATGTTTGTAGATTTTTGACTCTTTTAAAGCATAAAAACACCATAAGTGTACAGTTATTTAAGGTTATGTACTTGTTTATCTGAAAAACAGTTATTCTCCTTTGTAAATGTGAGTTCTGTGTCAGAATGTCTGTCTTTGTTTTGGTCTGTGTAACTCCGCCCACTGCCAGCTTATCCAATTATATTTTGGCACCCTGGGTTGCCTTTGCAGAAAATGTCATTTCAGTCTTGAAGACTTCATCAATATATCTGGGCTCGGCTGAAAATATGACTTGGATTTATGAAGTGTTTTCAATTCACAAACAATGCAAATATTGCAAATGTAAATATTAGCTTATCAGTTTAGATCATCAGGCTGGTTCCTGCTGGTGTCGTCAATCTGGCAACCTGCATATATCATGGAAGCCTTGAATGTGTGTGTGTGTGTGTGTGTGTGTGTGTGTGTGTGTGTG
>CAIGQW010054063.1:3574706-3596028 GCA_903798125.1 Danio choprae | reverse complement strand
GTGTGTGTGTGTGTGTGTGTGTGTGTGTGTGTGTGTGTGTGTGAGCTCTTCTGGGTGAGAGTGTGTGAACTGGGAACACTAAAGCTTTGACCCATTTGCAGTTTCTCCAAAGACATATAGAGACAGGGCAATAAATTATGATTCCTTCCAGCTCGATTTGAAAGATTCATCATAACAGGAAAGTGTGGCACAGTCTGTCTCTCTTTGTGTCATTATACATTATATATATCAGTGCTTTTGTATTGGACTGTACCTTAATCTACATTTTAATTCTATGAATGTGAATTGTACAAGGATTTCACAGTAACCTGTTCTACTGTATTTTATTTGTCTTTATTCACAAATTTTTTTTTGCTGGACTAACGAATTATTCTTTATTAAAATGTATGTGATTAACATTGTTTAGCTGCCAACATTAATAATAAACTGATTAAGCTAATAATTATTTTCAAATAATGTCAATAACTGATAAATCAGTGATATTAAAATCCATACTATATACACGGAGGCTTTGTAAATATCACTGTAATGACTCTGTTTTCTTAAAAAAAATATTTACAAAAACTGATTTAATACAGAGTACTGTATATAATGGGAGAAAATGTTAAAGTTATATTATTTTGTTATTTTTGCACAAATTAAACATAGGGAGAGTGTACAGTATATATGTCACACCCTCTCTGCACGTTCCATCAGCCTCAGTCACCATTCACAGTCACCATCCACTACACATCGCACACTATCACCTGATTACTGAGCACGTACACCTGCGCACGTAATCACACTCACCCGTTCCAGCCATCACCCACTCACTACATAAGCTCACCTCACTCACTCACTCACTCACCGGCTGGAATCAACGTTAGATGGTCACCTCTACTCTTCATTCATTCTCCTCATCGTATACCTTCGTTCATCCTCCAAGGAATCCTCGAGCCCGACTCCTGTCATCAGTCGGTTCGCCTTATCAATGGAAGTGACTTTTATCATATCCACGAACTGTGTGTTGTCTTCACCTTCCGCACTAAGTGCGTTGATTCACTGTGCTTCACCTTCCACACTGAGTGCGTTGATCCACTGTGTGATCCACTGTGTAAATAAACGTCACGAACTCTAACAGCCTGTCCTCTCTTCCTTGTGTGACCGTGACACTATACAGTTGAAGGCAAAATTTCTTTTGTATTTGTCATGAAGACAGTACATAATAGTATACTTGTTATTTTGCAAGATACTACTAGTATTCCTCTTAAAGTACAATTTAAAGGCTTAACTACAGTAGGTTAATTAGGTGGGCAAGATAGGTTAATTAGGCAATTAATTGGACAACAGTGGTTTGTAGCCAATCGACAAAATAATTAGTTAGGGAAGCTAATAATATTGACCTTAAAAGCTGCATTTATTCTGGCTAAACTAAAAGATAAAACTTTCTCCAAATTTCCCTTTAATTCTACATATATATACATATAGATTTTGAAGATGGCTCATTCATCTTAACTAGACAAATGAAACTGAAAGCATCTGTTGAAAAGGTTGTTTAGCACTATAAATTACAAGCATGGATATGATACTATGAGGGCACTCATTGTCTGAGTTGAGTGCAGATGCTCAGTGATCCTGCTTCTGTCTCCAGTGTCTCCTGGGATGGGTTCAGTGGAGGTGCGTTGATGTACAGCAAAATGTTCAAAATCTTTTCAGCTTGGGCTGGATGTCCTGACAATCTGATGTTGGTGGTACCAAAGGCAGACGTTTCATCCTGTCTCTCCTTCACAGCACACAACTGCAGTAAAGCGAATGTTTCCTCAAGATACTTTCTTACTTTTTTACAATATCTTTTTGTAAATGTGCTTTTAAATTAAAAATATATTTAGAAATTTGAATTTGAAGTTGGTGGCTCAGTGGTTAGTACTGTCGCCTCACAGCAAGAAGGTTGCTGGTTCGAGTCCTGGCTGGGCAAGTTGGCATTTCTGTGTGGAGTTTGCATGTTCTCCCCGTGCTGGCGTGGGTTAGCTCCATGTTCTCCGGTTTCCCCCACAGTCTAAAGACATGCGCTATAAGTGAATTGGGTAAACAAAATTGACCATAGTGTATGAGTGCGTGTGTGAATGAGAGTTTATGGGTATTTCGTAGTACTGGGTTGCAGCTGAAAAGGGCATTTGCTGCATAAAACATATGCTGGAATAGTTGGTGGTTCATTTCGTTGTGGTGACCCCTGATAAATAAGGGACTAAGCCGAAGGAAAATGAATGAATGGAAGTGAATGGGTGATTATTTATGCAGCCCTGTTTCATGATGCTAAAATCACATACAGCAGGTGTTGTATTCGTCCATAACCATAACAATCACAATAAACTGAATCTCTGCTATTGCGAAGTATATTATCTGCAATCCCAGCATGAGTAAAGCACCGTTTGCAGTCCAGCACATGTCTGCTATGAGAGAGATGTCTGTGTTCGTCAGATTTCCCTGCTCTCCTCATTTCCAGCAAAAATACATCTCATATTCCCTCTTTTGTTGTATCTCTAGTAAAAATATTTCTCTCTCACACTCTGTGACATGTTCTTCCCACGCGTTTCCCACTTCAGTTGGCCTTCCTCTTTTGATTCAACTCTCTGAAGAAAGGAAAAGAGTAAAAGGGACTGATCTTTCTTCCACCCCATCGCTCTTAAAAGAGTGTGGTTGCACTGAGGAGACTGTCAGCTGTCCCCAGGTCCCGAAGAAGTGCTCAGATACACGAACACACAACCAGTTCAGACTTTCATCAGCAGCACTCCAGGACTAAGTGCTTGAGGACTGATTTCATCTTATTCTGCATCTTATTCAGAAGGTGACTCATGTTACATATTATTTGTATAAGTTTGAAAAGAGCTAAGGCTGCGATTATTTGGGCAAAAATATAAATAAAAGGTATTAAGGTATTATTTTGATTTAAAGTAATTGTTTTTCATGTTTAAAATATACTTTACTCTTGTGTTTAAAGCATTCGTCATTAGGCTACTTCAGTGTCACAAATATCAGGGGACATCAGAACTTCTCCAGTCCCCCAAAACACCCTTAGACCCCAATCCAATGTCAAGTCAGGTCATTTTTTTTTTAGTTCTGTAGCTTTTGATACAATGCAAACTGTGTCAAAGACGCTTGACGAACATAAACAGGCATAACCGAAAATCAGGTATGAAGTTTCCAACCTAGACTTATTGGCAATAAGTGCCTTAAAGGTGTGAAATTTAAGTTTTTTAGATGTTAGTATCAGCATGTTAAATTTAGGGATATGTATAAGATATTGTGCTCAAGATCATTGACAAAACTTGCATTTAGGAGATATAAACATCCAAAGCTTGCAGTTTGTCTCAATGGATCAACGATTTTTTGACGTCCCCTCATACGTCAGTCTCTCATCAAATCATTTGACCAATCAAATGCTGTATAGTAATTGACATCCCCCGCCCCCTTCAAGACGCTTCTAATTTGCTTTTCATTTGATGTGCTTGAGCTCAACCACTCTCACTGGTCGCATCACAATAGCATCGCTATAGGCTGTTGTTTTTTAAAGGGGAAGAGCTACTCTGTCCCGCCCTGTCTTCATGTTTCAGTTGAGGTTACATCAAATTTTGAATAAAAACCGGGTCCTTTAACCCTTTAACTGCCCAAACAAAGCATTTCTTAACTCCTAATGTCGCTAGTTAACACACTCAATGCATTTTTTTCAACACATCCCATAATTCTAAAATACCAACCTCTACCAAATGATTGATATGTCGGTTTATGATAAAAGTACCAGAATATACATGAAAAATCTGAAAATATAAAGTGTAAGACCAATTTATTTAAATAAATATTCAAAATAAAACATTTTTGAATACTAAATAATTTTTCTTGAGTATGTCCTAAAATACAGCCCTAATTTTTTTTGTGTGTGTAGTATTGCAACAGGATTATGTTTGTTTGATTTATTTTTTATTTTTTTGTAAACCAACAATACTGTTTCAAGAGTTCACACTTAGATATTACTTGATAATAATAGCAGGTTTGGCATGCTGTCCTGGGAGAGAACCCTGAACTCGGAGATAATTGAGCCCAGGGCTCCCGCATGGTCAACAAGCATATAAGGGGGTACGAGATCAGATAGTTCTCGAGAGCTCCCCTGGTACAGGAGGAAAAGGGGGAGATGGGGTGGATGGGGGGTTTCTTCGAAAATGAAGATAAAAGAGTAGTTTTTTGACAGGCTACTTATAGGGAGTTTGTATTAATCTGATTGGCTTACTAGTGATTACAGATGAGAGACAGGCTGCGATCAATCATATCACATGCTCCTCTCGAAATTAGTTTGTGAAACTTCACTTAGTGTAAACCATTATTTAAAACAGTCATTCTTTAAATGACTTTAAAAGTCTTTATTTAAAACAGTCAAAATATGGTCAACCAGTGATTGCGGTAGCCGATGCCATTGTAAGCATGTATACTTCTGTGTTCTGTCTGTGTTACTCTGCAGAAACACTTCTGAAACACTAGTAGGTATTTAGGTTTGATGTTCTTCTGTGTTGAGTTTCTTCGCCGGTGTTTTTAGTTTACTCCAGAAATGCACGTGATGCTACTGTAGGAGTAGCTCAAACTCAAACTGATTCAACGAAGAAACTCAAAGCAGAACAAATTTAATAATGAAGTAAACTCAAAACAAAAGAATACTCGATACTTGTTAAACACCCGAAAGCCGACCAATCACAAGTCTTGCAATCTGCATCGCGTAGTGTAGTGACGTGTAGTGTAGACTACTTGGATTGTTTTATCATCATTTTAAAGAGAAGACATCTTCCAAGATCTTCTGACTGTGTGGTGCAACAGTGAGCTAAAGTATTTAAGAGCTGAAAGAACACGTGTACATGCCAAATAAGACTTTCTCCAGAAGAAAAAATATTATAGGACCCACTGTGAAAAATTCCTTGCTCTGTTAAACATAATTAGGGAAATATTTGAAAAATCACAGGAGGGCTAGTAATTGTCACTACAACTGTATGTCTGTGACAATCAGGATTCTGGAGTTGCCTATGCAGAAGTAACTCGGCTTTGTTGCATGTAAAATATAGTCTAAACCTGGAATTAAAAGTTCCTCTGAGTAGTATATTTTGATCAAGAATTTCCACAGTAGTAGCTAAATTTTTTGTAGAAATGTGTGACAGGGTACAGCGAAGGAAATGCGACTGAATATGCTACACCAGACCTTCCATGTGCATTCGATGAAATATGGGGCCTAATTTTTTGTGAAAGCTGAAACACGTTGCCCTGAGTATATTTTGTTGCTCATTTCAGATGACAAATCCACTAGAGGGTGCTAGTGTATGTATGTACACTTCCTCCGTGTAGATGTCCATGAGAAGGCGGAGCAAACCACTGACCTTAACCCTTCACTAAACCCAATCAATAGTGTTTTCAAAAGCAATCATTAGCAAAAAGTTCACTGTGACCACAAAGTTTTAGATGACTGTCTTATCTTGAGCATCTCCTACTGTTGGTGTGATTCAGTCAGGCGTCGGTGACATCACTATCAGACATTAAAGAGAATTTAGCAGCCGGATTGATTGGCGGAGATGCAGGTTCTTTGAATCTCAGACAAAGGTAATGAGGGCCAGGGGATATTCGTAATGAGACAGTGGACATATTCATTGAGTTCACTCCCGCTGTGCGTCATGGAGCTCAAACACACAGGAGAGAAGTGTGTGTATGTGACTGTGGGTTTGTGTGGAGAGATCTATTTCCTATTCAATGCAACTCAATGCAAATTGCTTGGTGGGCACGTGTCCCCCAATCTCTGGAAGTAAAGAAGTTGCTTGCTGCCATCTTGGCTCATTGGCACTCTTATTAGATGAGTGTGATAAAAAAAAATCTATCAAATTATATAAAAATGTTTTAAAAATCAAGAAAAGCAAAAAAAAAAAAAATTTTTATTGAAATGTTGTAGTTTGTAATTTTATTTTGCTATATTTTGCTTGAATTTAAATGTATTTTCTTTCTATTTCTAAGGATGTTTGGTGATATTTTTTAAAAATAAATTTATATATGTTTATTAAATATGTTTTGGTCAAATGTACCAAAATATCTTATTCACTGAGAAATGGATAAAACTATTTTTCAAAATCAGGTCATTTATGCTGGGCACAGTGTATGTACACTAAAACAAAGACACTAAAACCACCAGTAAGTAGAAGATCTCTGTCCATTTTACCATTATTGAATCTATTTAGCCAGTTTCCTGCTCTGGCGGGAGCTCTTTTAGCTTAGCTTAGCATAGAACATTGAATCAGATTAGACCATTAGCATCTCTCTCAAAAATGGTTTGGCCTTAGTAATGCTAAGCTAAGCTCACAGTGCTCCCGTGAGACCCGGAGATCGGCTAAATTGATTTAAAATGATAAACTCAACAATAGGGTAAAATGAGTCTACTTTTAAAAATGTGGAGCATTCTTTTAATAAGCAATCACTCAATAATTCAAACTGTTCATTCAGAATAACTCATTCATTTGTAAACAATACAAGTGAGTTTTTTTGTATGAGTTGATTATTAAAAAATCTGATTTATTCAAGAATGAAACCACCAACCTGATTTCACCAAGTAGGACATGTTCCTGGATTAACATCTATGCTGATCCTGGAACAAAATTCCAATCAGAATTAAGGGATTCGCTTACAGTTTATGTTAAGTTTGGGCTTACGGTTAGGTTTATGCACTTCTACATGATTGTTATCCAACTATTATTCCCCACAGATTTTGGAAATCATTTACAGTTATGGTTGGGTTTAGGGTTAGGGAATAGGTATGGATTACATTTTTTAATTTTTTTATTATGTTCCAGGATCAACATAGATGTTAATTCAGGATCGCATCGTACTTGGCAAAATCATGAATGAAACAACGCAGTTTTGCACTGTTTGGAACTTTTTTGTTGTGGAAACAGGAAAAAAAGCTTCTACATTTGATAGTTGTGTAGATAAGTGTAGAGCACAGGTGTCAAACTCAGTACCTGGATGGCCACAGCTCTGCACAGTTTAGTTTTAACCCTAACTAAACACACCTGATCAAACAGTTTGAAACCGACAGGTAATGGCGCGCTCACACTAGCGTTTGAGCATGCAAAATTCTGTAGTACGGCACTGCGAAAAGGGGCGGGATTAAACAAGATGATTAGACATTTTAAAAAAGAGAGCGATTGGTCCATATTCAAAATTTCTGTACAGAGAGGTCATGTTTTGATTGTTTCGATTGGTCTCATGCAATCACGTGATGCAATTTCGAGTTCTCCAAGCCTGAGCTTTGCAACACAGCGAACTGTGAAACTTGTCGCACGAGCTTGCGTTTCCGGTCTCTTACATTCACATGTGTATGAATGGAAGTCTATGGGGCGAAAAGTGCAGTGTGACCACGGCTTAAAGGCTGATATATACTTCTACATCAAGCGCACACAATGGTCCTGTGCAGCCTTCGCGCGATAACATAGACGTGTAGCGCAAGCTCTGTGATTGATCGACTTAGTAGCGGTGACGAGCGTGGGCGGTGCTGAGAGCCGAGAGCCCAATGGAGCGATTGTTTCCAAGTGTCGAGTCCCGTGAAGGAGCTCCAGATGGAAACTTTTGTTTTGTGTTTACCTTATGATTAAAGTTGTTGCCCGCCCGCTGGTTCCTGCCTCTAAATGAGCGAGTTTTTGACACCCGCAAACAAACTCGACACAGAGGAACATAAAAACCTACTGCCAGCTATCGTTTCGGAAGTGTTATTGCAGAGCAACACAAACAGCACGCAGAATAAATGCACGACTAGGTAGGCGCTGTGGGTCACGCCGATCACTCGCTGCAGAACGATAAATCAGCCTTAAGTGTGTCGAAGCAGAGTTGAAACTAAACTCTGTTTGACATCCCTAATGAAGACACATTACGATTACCTTTTTTTTTCTTTTCTTTTTTTAAATAAACACTTTACCAGAAATAAAAACACTACAGTATATTCTGTATGACTACCACAAAATGCAGATGCAGCACTGTCATATAATTTTGCAGGAATAGCAGCCCTGACACATTTTTTTCTAAGGCTGCTTTGAAAAATTACTGTACTTTTTTCACCGTATACAATACATAGTGAAGTAGGGAGTGTGAGAGAGAGAGTGTGTGTGTGCTTGATAACTACTTTCCTCCCTTCTCTCTTATCTCAACTCTCTCTCTTTGCATGTCTTGAGTTATGGTTGTCATTGGCTTCTTGTTTGCGATTCAGGTTGTTGCAGGTTTGTTTCGTCATGCTGGAGCCGCAGTTCAGACTCCACAGCGCAACACACAAACACACTGAAGGAATGCGCATGGGCTGTTAAAGTGTGTGAGTTAAGGCTGTTTGCATCCGTTTGTTTGGCTATATCTTAGCTCATGTTTCATACTATGGATGACTAATTGGCTTGTGCGAATGTGCAGGGAAAGACTGAGAGGCAGATGAGAGTGCCGTTTGAGTTATGATATGCATTGCCCTTGTTTGACTGTAATGTATTCAGTCACATCTCACTTCTGGAGCCTGGAGCTCGATGCACTTGGAGACCATCTCCGTCTCTTGCAGTCTATCCTTTGCTTCGCCTTGGCTGTCTCTCTTCTCAGCCCTTTCCTGTCCTCTCTATTGTCTCCCTACTGTTTAAAAGAACACTGCACTTTTTTTGGAAACAGGCTCATTTTACAACTCCCCTAGAGTTAAACAGTTTAGTTTTACCATTTTTGAATCCATTTAGCCCATCTCTGTGTCTGGCCGGAGCACTTTTAGCCTAGTTTAGCATAAATCATTGAATTTGATTAGACAATAAGCATCTCTTGAAAATTTCAAAAAAAGAGGTTAAAGCTGGACTCTTCTGTAGTTACATCATGTACTAAGACAGATAGAAATGTAAAAGTTGAAAGTATTGGAAAAGTCAACATGGCTAGGAATTATACTCTCATTTGGAGTATAATCAAGTATGGCTGTAACAGGCACAATAATATTACGCAGCGATGTTACCTAGCTGGGGACTACTTTCAGGTGCTACGTTATATCGTAATACAGTCATCAAACTTTAAATAGGAAAACTGCAGAACTTTTTTTTTAAGGGAGATGCTAATGGTCTAATTCATTGATTTGTGCTAAGCTAAGCTAAAAGTGCTCCCGCCAGACCCAGAGATCTAAAAACAATTTTGCTTTC
This sequence comes from Danio choprae, assembly GCA_903798125.1. Classification (NCBI taxonomy): domain Eukaryota; kingdom Metazoa; phylum Chordata; class Actinopteri; order Cypriniformes; family Danionidae; genus Danio; species Danio choprae. The sequence continues at coordinate 3,586,834 of CAIGQW010054063.1, read as the reverse complement.
AAATTCAAATCCTTACACAGTCTGTCCAACACCAGTTCTTTGGTTTCTGTGAAAAAATATTATTGCATTAATTTTTTTCTCCATCTCAAGTCATCAATCTTTTTTTTTCAAATCATCAATCTAATCCCTTTCTGTTGTTTCTGCACCAGTATGCATGAGATCTCTTTCAGATTGAGATGTGTCGTCCTCTCATGTCTTGAAAATCCTCGTCTTCCCTCTCCCTCAGGTCTTGTTTACACCTGGTATTATGATGCATTTTCTTCCGTCAGATCACAAGCAGACATGGGAGACACACTGCTGTTTACACCTGATGCTAAAATCTAACCACTTTTCCGGTATGGAGGGGGCTATTTGTGGGTGTACAGTATGACGTGAATTAAAGGTACAAAAGTTGTCACTGAGGCAGAACCCAAATTAAAGTTTGTAAAAAGTTTTAGTACTTTTTAGATACACTGATATGTACCTTTAAGCTATAATATGGACACTAATATTTACTTTTTGGGTACTAATATGTTCTTTTAAAGGTGCAGTATGTAAGTTTGACACCCAGTGGTTGAACTAGGTATTGCACTTCTGGATCAAAACACATTTTCAATCAGCTCTTCCTCTGAGGAGTCCACACATGCGGAGGTGGCCAGATTGACGTGAGTGTGCCTGATTATTGAGCCTAAAGGCTGGTTTAGGGGCTGATTTGAAACCGTTTTCTAACTAAAAGCAATGGCACGCGATAAAAGAAATATTTTCCATACTAAAAAGGAGTTTTTGTTCTAACACCTGAAATTTCTATTTTAGAAACGGCTTCTATTTCTTGCAGGTGAACAACAGGATAAACGGACAATGATCACCTAAGGTCGACCTCATGTGCTTTATTCATTCATTAATTTTCATTTCGGCTTAGTCCCTTTCTTAATCTGGGGTCGCCACAGCGGAATGAACCGCCAACTTATCCAGCATATGTTTTATGCAGCGGATGCACTTCCAGCTGCAACCCATCTCTGGGAAACATCCATACACACCCATTCACACTCATACACTACGGACAATTTAGCTTACCCAATTCACCTATACCGCATGTCTTTGGACTTGTGGGGGAACCCGGAACACCCGGAAGAAACCCACGCCAACACGGGGAGAACATGCAAACTCCACACAGAAACGCCAACTGACCCAGCCGAGGCTCGAACCAGCGACCTTCTTGCTGTGAGGCAAACATGCTATCCACTGCGCCACCATGAGGCCCTCATGTGCTTTATTCAGTGTTAAATGCTAATAATGTGAATTTGAATGCCATTTTTCATGACATTTATTGCCATACTACTGAAAGCAGCAGCAGATAGTTCACCTCAGATCTTCAAAATAAAATAAACCATTTGAAATTGAACATTGAACTGTGACTCAATGCAAGCCAACACATATCAGTGATTCAGCATGTACATTTAATAATGTTAAAGAGGTTTAATACGTATTAATTAGATTGTAAACTGTACCATTTCGCTGGAGTGCAGTGCAGTAATGTTATTCTGTGCTTCTGAATGGCTGTATTTAAATTTGTTTGGTCAAATTTGTAAATTGTGTTTCGTCTGGTTTCATCAGAATTTCAAAATATGTGTTTTCGTCAGCCAAATTGCTTATAACTGCAAATCTCGTCACGTAGGATGTTGTCACGTATAAATTCATAATTGTAAACACTTGTTTGTGAGTACATTTTGGTTGAACAATATTTAAGTAATATTTAGAAATTTCACTGTGGTAGCATATTGTTTATTGCTTTGCTTTTTTATAAACCCAATAATTTTTTTTAAGTGTATGAAAATAAAAGTAAACAATGGAAAACAAAATAAAAAGCGACTGATTTGACCACATTGTCTGCACAAACCAAACCAATTGTGTGTAATTTCAACCATATCTGGGAGTGGCCAATATTGGACATGCTCAAAATGCTTTAGACCCCATTTGCATCTGTGTTTGGTGTTGTCCACTTGTGATCAGATTGATGAAATACCAGGTGTAAACAAAAACTCGGCGGACGTTGTTCATGTTTGTGGATGAGAATACAGCAGTGGTAAAAGGATTACTGATGATGTCTGGTTTCTATTGATTGCGGCTGTAATACAACTGTAAGCAAAACAACCATGTTAATAAACCCCTCCAACCAGATAAATCTATAATGTAATGAAATATCAGCTGATTGTTGATGTTCATGTCTTCCAGTCTTTCAATCGCGTTTTTAGATTAAAGTTCAGGGGTCTGCCCTAAAAACAGTGGAAAAATACTTTGCAATGATCTGTATCTTAAATAATAATAAAAACAATGACAAGTTAATATAAATATATATTTGACTGCACCTATAATGGTTCATACCATTGATAATTCATGGTCGCATGCAGCAGGCTATGCAGGAAATTATTCAGTCAACGGAATGAAACCAGCAGACCTGGCCAAACAATTTCTGTTACATTTCTATTAATAAAAAAGACATACCCAAAAAATATGTGCCTCCACATACCTAAAAGTAAAGTCAAATTAGTCAAATTAGTGTGTTTTGAATAGACACCTACTGTATGCTCCCACATGGAAGTTAAACAGTAAAATCTTCAAGATCTTTCTCAAGATCTAAATCAGTAAGGTCTTTTATGATCAGCCAAATCAATGCAGAGATGCAAACATGTCACCAAAATTTGCCTTTTCATATCAAAAGGTGGTTGTTTTTGAGAATCGTATGTCTGTTAAAATAGCCCATTAGAGATTACTGTTGGTCAAAATTTAATTATTATCCCTAAAAACATTAAAAACTTCTTTGAGTTTGATAAAAAAAAAATGATCAATGAAATATATTAGGTTAAATGAGGTAGCATACGTAATAATAGAAACTACTGAAAAAAGCCAATCACACTGTGATAATGAATGTATATTCACACACTGCTTATAAACGACACACTCTCAAATTCTCTCATCATAAATCAGAAAGTGTTTTGCATAACTTGGCATTAATCAATAACTAATCAATAATAATTATTGCAACATCAAGAACAATAACTGACAATAATGATTTTTTTGCCACATGGTTTTTTTTTTTAAACAGTTGTTGTTGTTGGTGTTATGGGCCTCACGGTGGCGCAGTGGGTAGCACGATCGCCTCACAGCAAGAACGTCGCTGGTTCGAGCCTCGGCTGGGTCAGTTGGCATTTCTGTGTGGAGTTTGCATGTTCTCCCCGTGTTCGCGTGGGTTTCCTCCGGGTGCTCCGGTTTCTCCCACAAGTCCAAAGTCATGCGGTATAGGTGAATTGGGTAAGCTAAATTGTCCATAGTGTATGAGTGTGTATGGATGTTTCCCAGTGATGAATTGCGGCTGGAAGGGCATTCGCTGCATAAAACATATGCTGGATAAGTTGGCGGTTTATTCCACTGTGGCGGCCCCAGATTAATAAAGGGACTAAGCCGAAAAGAAAATGAATGAATGAATGTTGTTGTTATTGTAACACAATATTTATTTATTTATTGTAACAAAAGGTTTTTGTTTTTTTTTACATTTTAAAACATTTTCAAAGCTGTTATGAACAACGTTTTCACTTTTTCATTATGTGTTGTAATGGTGTATATAATAATGTTGGGGGGAAATCATTTGAAGCTTTACATTGCTCTAACAAAAAAGGGGGTACGAATACTTCTACAATATATTTGCAGAACGGCTATTTTTGTTTATCAAGCAGTTATCTAATGCCAATCTTTTTTTAAAAATGAGTGAATATCAACCAAATAATGAGTCTGGTTACGCTACCTGCCTATTATATTTATTTATTTATTATTTTTTTTAAATAAAGGGCAGTGTCTATAGGCCAGCTTTAAATACAACAACAGCAGTGTGTTCATGTGCCGTCTGTTTTAGAGTAACATGGGTTACATCTCAATTCCCATGCAATCTGTTCTAGATAGTGCACGAAATTAGAACTGGACCACAATCGGCCCATCTGAAATCATAGCGTGTTGGAAACAGTATGTGAAAAGTGCCCAGATGGCACACCAATTCCCTGTGGGTTTTGTGAAATGTGCATTTTGTGCACTGCCTACAATGTATTTGTATTTGAATAATCAACACTTCTCATTTAAGAGAGGAGGAATTTGTCACAGATCACGTTCAAGTGTATTTACACCAGAATTGAATGCTGCCCAATCGGTTTCTAAAGGTATGCACACAAAACTTAAATACTTGATTTAGCTAGATTTTAGCGGCATGGTGGCTCAGTGATTAGCACTGTCACCTCACAGCAAGAAGGTGGCTGGTTCGAGTCCCGGCTGGGCCAGTTGGCATTTCTGGAGTTTGCATGTTCTCCCCATGTCCGTGCTCTTGTTTCCCCCACAGTCCAAAGACATGTGGTATAAGTGAATTGGATAAACTAAATTGACCATAGTCAGACCGTATGAGTGTGTGTGTGAATGAGTGTATGGGTGTTTTAGTACTGGCTTGTGGCTGGAAGGGGATCCACTGCGTAAACCTTTCCGGCGGTTCATTCCGCTGTAGCGACCCCTGATAAATAAGGGACTAAGCCGAAAGAAAATGAATGAATGAGCTAGATTTTAACACTTGTTTAGTAATACGTTTTTGTAAACTGCCATTTATTCTCTGTTCTGGTTAAAAGTGTTGGCTTATGTGTTGTTTTATGTTTTGTAACCTGCGCAGTGAATGTGTTAACTCTTGATTTCAGGTGCTGGAAGTGATACGAGGTTTGCAAGGGCTGACCATGTTGTATCGGTGCGCAGCTCTATAAATAACAGGCTGTCAGTCCTCCACCATTGCGTGCCTCTAAATCTTTCATGCTCAGAGGGACTCAGCAGAAATTTCCGCACCTAGGATGCTGCAGCTTGTCTTTTTTTTTCTCATTTCTGCACCGGTTGTTTTATGGCTGCCACATGATGGGGAGGAGAAGCCATTTGCGCTGGTCATGCTCCTCTGCTGCTCTCTTTGCAGATTTGAAGAGAGAATTCATTGCAGAATTAGAATTTTGTCTCAACCTGATGCTTTTCGGTTTTTTTTTGTGGAACAACAACAAAAAGATGTTTTGAAGTATGGATGCACCAAAATGAAAATTCTGGCAGGAAAAAAAAATTCGGGATGCACTTGGGGGGAAAACTGAAAATGCTTTGTAATAATTATTAATATTTTTATGAAGTAATATAAAGTGATTTTGTAAGAGTTTTTATATATAAGCCAACTTAAATTTAATTATACTGATTTAAAAAAGGCAAGGCAATAAAATAAGCACATTAATTGACTGACCATAACACTTTATTGATGGTGAAGGATTTGAGAGGTATAATTTAAAGCAAGCAGCAGGACCCAGTACAGTATATTACATAGAAATTTACTGTCAGGGCATTGTTTGAGTGGACTTTGCTTTTCCGTTGATGCATAGATAAGTATATGTGTACATGAGCAGAATATCCACAGAGAGGAAAATGTAGCTATTTTGAACTTTGAGCATGGCACAAGTTTTTTCGCTCATACTTTCGGTCAAATAATAATAATTCTGATCATTTTCAGTGACGCGGTCAATTAGGTGCATCCCTATGTACACCATAAATGCCCATACTAGTTCAAACTCTGGTCCAATACATTGCAAGCCTTCTGAAACCATAGAATAGTTCAGTGTAAGACTAAAATTAGAAATCTAAAATCACAAAAGTTTGCTTAATTCAATTCAATATGCACTTGTCATGCATTTCTTAAAATATATTCTTTTAATATGCTATGATATTTTATTTCCCAGTACTGGGTTGCGGCTGGAAGGGCATCCGCTGCGTAAAACATATGCTAGAATAGTTGGAGGTTTATTCTGCTGTTGCAACCCCTGATGAATAAGAAACTAAGCCAAAGGAAAATTTATGAATGAATGATATTTTAGCAGATTATTCTATTATTCATTTATAATTTTTTGAACATGCACTTTTATTATAATTTAACGTTGTAAATATTTGTTTTAAATACTGTTATTTTCTTGAAAGTATTACACTTATTTTGATACTAAAGTGAAATACTTCAATCTAATTTCAACAGTTTAAATTGTTCTAAATTACATTGTAAGCATTACAAATAATAAATAATACAAATATATTTGCATACTTTCAGAAATGAAGGTAAAACAAATTGTCACTGAGCGGTACTTTTTCGAAAGGTACTTTTTTCTATCAGGTCCACATGTACCTTAAGGGTACATACTGTATTAATAACTAAAAAGTACAAATGTATTCCTCATAATACCTTAAGAGTACAAAAGTGTACCCTAAATGTACAAAATTGTACTTTTAAGGTACCAAGCTCCTGTAAGGTGCACAATTGTACCTTTTGAAAACCGCCACAGTGACAAGTTGTGTACCTTTATTTCTAAAAGTGCATGACAGTGCATACGTCACTTAGCAAGCAACAATAACATTGTAAATAGCCTTTTACACATTTATCTCTTATCTCTTATGTATCTAAATATGTTTACCATAAATGTTTTATTAGTAAACATTTGGCAGTATACATATATTTGACTAAATAATAATTTTCATAGGGTTCATAAGGTTAGATCTGTATACAGGTTAGCGTCTGTCTGTGTCCTTAATACATCTCTGTTCCTCTTTGACAGCTGTGGTCATTAAGACAGCAGAATAACATCTGGTCTCTAGTGTGCAGATGAGACAGAGATGACAGCACTAGTACAAACATGATGGCTGACAGTGTGAGTTTACACCAGAGAGGAGGTCCGAACAACTCATCCATGGATTTTGAGTGATGCTTAGGTTTTTTCAGTTCCCCTGCCGTATGGGACATCCCACAGCTTTTATGCAGAGACCCTTCAAAATAATACTTTAAACACATCTTACTAGTATGGCTAACTAAAACTATGAGCTTTGTAGGTAACCTTTTCTTCAGTTTTAGCTGATTCACTTGATTATAGTTAGGGATGCAAAAATTCACTGAATTCACGGTTCGGATCCTTTGAAATTTATTCATTCATTCATTTTCTTTTCGGCTTAGTCCCTTTTATTAATCTGGGGTTGCCACAGCGGAATGAACCGCCAACTTATTCAGCATATGTTTTACACAGCGGATTCCCTTCCAGCCGCAACCCATCACTGGAAAACATCCATACACACTCATACGCTACGGACAATTTAGCTTACCCAATTCATCTATACCGCATGTCTTTGGACTTGTGGGGGAAACCGGAGCACCCGGAGATAACCCATGTGAACACGGGGAGAACATGCAAACACCATACAAAAATGCCATCTGACCCAGCATGGCTCGAACCAGCAACCTTCTTGCTTTAAGGCGATTGTGCTACCCACTGCGCCCTATACTATATTGTAATAATTTTGTATTAATTAATCAGCATATCATGTAATCTAGTTGTTAGCCCATAAGTCAGTTTACAGCCCTATAGTCTGATTTTTTTCAACATTAATATAGAACACCATGCACTCAGTTTCACCCAGAGGACAATAGTGAACTTCCAAACTTGCGCTCTTGAACTGAACTTACTGTTTTTCCTTTGATCAAGCAGTCTGAGAGTGTGCATCATGATTGTTCATAGATTTAGACAGTTTGGAGCTGCAATAGATAAAAAAAAGAGTCTACTCCGAGCAGCAGAAATAACATTAATTTTGTTTTTGGTGTCTGAAAGCAAAGACAGACTCTCCGGAGACTGTAATACGCTTCAGAGGGAAGTCTGAGAGGTGGCTAATGGAGCTTACAGAGATGATAAGAGCATTTGTGTTGGTGTGTGTTTGTGTTTTGATATTATTGGTGTTAAAAGCTCTGCTACTGCTCCTCATTTGTGTTTTCAGCTCTCTGCGCAGTAACCCAGCGTGGAGCCACTAAGGAAGCGTGTATCTTGGTAATTTGGGATATTTAAAAGCCTGTACACAACACACACAGGTGAAGCGGGTGAGCGTGTGTGTCTGGAGCTGACTGTGAGTTGGACCAGCAGGTGATTTGTAAAGCTGAGAGATTATTTTATTAGAGTGTGCAACAAGGTGTGAAGTGAATTTATCTCTAAAACATGCACACACAAGAAGAAAATGGTGCAAAAAGATGTTTTTTGGGAGGGTTGGAGAGTGGATGAGCTGATTTTATTGGCACTTTTTTTTTCAATTATGGTAAAGAGGGAACATTTTGTGTGGCTGAGTCTTCTGGAGATCTTGCAGGCAGTTGAATCATGTTTGGTCTTGGGATAAAGGGATTGTTTAGTCTGAGCTATTCTGGAAACAGAGATCGATATTGTTTGTTCTTTTTGGTGGCTCTTGTAGGAAAGTGTCACGATTGATTGGAGAAATTTAGTTCACCAAAAATAGCCTGTCATTTGGGCCAGCGACCTGAATATTATAATTTTTTTTCAGTCTACTTCAGTCTTAATCTGAAGACATTTTCTGTGTTTGATTGTTCATATGCAGCTGTTATGATGCGTTTAACGGTCATCAGCTTCTTAAATCCTTGAAAGTTTTTAATATATATATTTATTTATTTATTTATTTATTTATTTTTATTTTTTTTAAACGTATGAACATTTATATCATCTTTGCATCAATTTACAAAAAACAAATTACCGCCTATGTGAGGTGTTTGAAATGCAAAATGTAAGGTGGCAGGACAGTAAATTCGACATTGTTCTCTCTTCTTTTTCTGAAAGTCTTGATAACACCATCCTGGAGGTTTTCTTGTATTATTTCAGCAAATAGTATTGTGAAAACATTATTTGTTGTACTCTTTCATTCACTGCGGTCTAAGTTTACCCAACTATGGCTGCATTGACAGTGCAGATCTTGATGGTCAATTCCGATTTTGTGACTGTATCTGTTTTTTTTTTTTGATGACCCGCTTACATTATCTTTTAAAAGCGACTCGTATCCGATTGTCTGCATTTACACAGCAAAAGGCGCAATGAACAGGAAAAAAAGAGTGGGCGGTGACTGACTGCTGATAATAAAAGAGCACTCTTTTCTCCATTCCTGTATTTAATCTGTTCGCAGGGTTTAATTTTTTTATTTTATTTTTGACAAGTTGTTTTGCTATAGTTTATGACAGAAAAGTTATAATTAGTCAATATTCTTCTAATTGAGGCTTTTTTTAAACCAGTAGGGATTTTAATGTCATATCTAGCGTGATTTATGCACGTTTTGTATGCATTAGTTTTATATTAGTTTATATTGTTAATGTGGCGGATGCTGTGCTCGCGTTCTCTCGTTAACATCCTTAAATATTTGTGCTACATGACCGTATAAAAGCTTTTGTTTTTGTCCTAGTATTTAAGATTTAAGGTTTGGGACTCTGCTGAAGTCTGTTCTGAAAAGAAAACGTCAGAGTTGACGTCATTCGCAACGACTCACATTGACAGGTGAAAATCCGATCTACCTGCTTACACTGCAGACATGAGGGCACGGATCCGATTCATATCAGATAAATTCCATATATGAACAAGGCCTGTATCTGATTTGAGTAAATTGTAATTTATGGGATTTTTTTTTTTCTGCTTTCACGTACATGAGCCATATCCGATCTGTGCCACATGAGAGAAAAATTTGGAATTGGGTCACTTATACCATGCAGTGTAAATGCAGTTAGTGTGTATGAATTTGCACATTGCACTAGTCAAATTCCTAGATCACCTAGCAAATCACTGATCTAAACCCAACCAATACTGTTTTCAAAAGCAAACAGAAGAGAAAAGTGCAATTCAACCGCATCATTTTACCTTTATTTTACATTGTTTTATCTGTTTCACCTCACTCGCCACAAGTACTACAGTACATCGTCCAAAGTGAACTGTCAGAGTTTGTGGTTTTCTTGTTGATTAGTTCTCTGATTCTCTGGCAATTTATAGGTAATGTAATGCAAAATGTAAAATAACACTGTATAGATTTCATTGTATTAATAATTTAGTAACATTTTTGTTTATTTAAGTTACAAAGGTTGTACTTTTTTGTGCCCGAATGCTTTAAACTCTTTTGAAATGCCTTTAAAACACAAGCAGATGATACACTTTCACTTTGTTTTGGTTAAACTTTGCGCAGTGACCCCACAAATTGCATACATTTTGGACTGTGTTGTTCACTATAATCCAACTATAATCCAAACGCAACATTGCATACTGTGCTATGTGACTATTGCAGACGCACAAATTGCAATATTGATGCTGAAGCGATAGACAGTGGGTACATATATACCATATGGTGGTCTTTCTCACCATCTTGGGGTCCTTCAGGTGTTTTTTTTTTTGTTTTAGCAAACTCCACTGAGGAGAGGCTTCCATCGGGCCACTCTGCCATATAGCCCGACTGGTGGAATGCAGTGATGGTTGACTTTCAACAACTTTCTCCCATCTCCCAACTGCGTCTCTGGAGCTCAGCCACAGTGATCTTTGGGTTCTTCTTTACCTCTCTCACCAAGTCTCTTCTCCCCCAATAGCTCAGTTTGACCGGACGGTGAGCTCTAGGAAGGGTTCTGGTCGTCCCAAACATCTTCCAATGTCAAACTTCCAACGTCAAACGTCTAGGAACCTTAAGTGCAGCAGAATTTTTTGTAACCTTGGCCAGATCTGTGCCTTGCCACAATTCTGTCTCTGAGCTGTACTGTCTTATATAAACAGGTGTGCGGCTTTCCAAATCAAGTCCAATCAGTATAATCAAACACAGCTGGTCTCAAATGAAGTTGTAGAACCATCTAAAGGATGATCAGAAGAAATGGACAGCACTTGAGTTAAATATATGAGTGTCACAGCAAAGGGTCTGAATTCTTAGGACCATGTAATATTTCAGTTTTCCTTTTTAATAAATCTGCAAAAATGTCAACAATTCTGTGTTTTTCTGTCAATATGGGGTGCTGTGTGTACATTAATGAGGAAAAAAAAAGACTTTAATGATTTTAGCAAATGGCTGCAATATAACAAAGAGTGAAAAATCTAAGGGGGTCTGAATACTTTCCGTACCCACTGTATTATGGAGCCCTAGTTGGATGTATATTACCAAAGTAAAATAAAAGTCTCAAAATTTGGTTCACATGGACTTTAATGAGAGTTGTTTAAACCTACTCAACTGTGCATTAAGAGTGAGGAAGACAGTGAAGAATTCAACGACTCATTGCTGTGAAATAAATACATCTTCATCACAGCTGACCTACATACAGTCCTGCACACACACAGCACAACACTCTTCATCTGTAGTGTGCGAGACGAGAGCTGATTCACTCACATCTGAGAGGGACACCGCTTTTCATTTTTAACTGATTTGTTTGAAGGACACATCCCATAATCCACATGCCACCTCTTATTAACTTCACCGCCAAAGGACCTCCAAACCGAGCGAGAGAGAGTGAGATCCATTCAATGAAAGCGAGTCAAATGAAAGGTACTTCCTACGCAGCATCCTTCCCCGTGGCCTCGTTCCCTCTTCTCTCTCATACATTCTGTCAGTTTTAAGAGAAGGGATCGGCAAGGGTCAATGTGTGGCTACCGCTGGGACTGTAGTGATTGACAGGGATGCCATGGTTACGGCATCATAACATTCTTTTTGGCTTTCGCTAAAATCGGCACACATTTCCACAGTTCAGAGAGTTCAGGAAAGGAAAAGAGTATTCACATATTCACAAATATGGCGATAGATGTATTCAGAAACTGAGCTTGACACGGATGAGGAGTTGTGTGAGGAATATTATTGCAGAAACAGGCTGGATTTGAAGTCTGAAAAGGTCAATGAGATGGAGAAGCTTTTTAGGTGTATTTAAAAGTATTTCACAGCAGTGTACCGCCTATATGATGATTCTGTTGTGAACTTTTGTATCAAAAACAGACTAGGGATAAGATTGTATATGTGTATAGGGTATTTTAAAATAAATCGATAGCATTTAGTTTTGTTGAGCAATGACACGTTAAATTAATGGGAGACTTTTTAATATAGTGTTTAAAAAATTACATTGCATTTGTTATGATAACCAGTGATCTAGCAGTTGCAATCACTGGAGAACTACAATTCTGCCACTGAAATGAACCACAACTCCCATCATGCACCTCACACACACCAGTTCTGGATTACCGGTGATTGCACACACACAGCTGGAAGCTCATCATAGACTGATTACATGGACTATCTAT
>CAIGQW010054063.1:3526062-3548026 GCA_903798125.1 Danio choprae | reverse complement strand
AACCGTTTGAGGAAACCAATTACTACAAACCATTTGAGCTAAAAAACTAATCTATATGAGTACTGTGAACTTACGCCATTAAAGTTGAAGTAATGAAGTGTTTAATTAACTCAGTACCTGACAACACTGAGTTCAACACTGATTTCAAAACTCTTTTCAAATGAGTGTAATTAACTTTCAGTAAATTTTGAGTTAACTACACTTATTTAATTTGATAAAGATGACTGTTGGGCTTTACAGTGTAGAATGATTTTGAGGGGCTGCTCTACCAAAGAACGGTCTAACACATCCAAAAGCCACCGCACATGAATTGCTTTTCGTCTTCTGAGGTAATTTATTATATTAGAAAAAAGTGGCTTCTCCTACTTCAGCGCATTCAGTTTTTCTTTTTAATTGTTGCCGCCAGTTTGTCAGGAAGTGACTATTTCGTTCTCTTTGACTCATTAGATGGAAACGATGATTCATTCACAAATGTTTTATGCAAAAATCAAGTTTTGCACAGTCTAATTCACATCTTTGGCTGGAAACATAGCTTCTCTGAGAAGCTGCAGTGATCAGACGTAATTGGGCCACATTGAGCTCAGTCTCATTATGTTAATGAAGAAGTTGTTAAAGCTGACGAGGCCTATGATGGGTGAGCAACTGTGAGGAGCATTGATCACTGAACGTCTTGTTGTCCAACACGCACTCAGACCTTTTGAAGCACTCTGCATTACAAAGCAATTATCTCATTGAATAATCAATGTTTTTATAAGGAAGGATTTTCCCACAGAGCTACAACACGTGTAATTGGTGCTGAAGTCAATGTGAATTGTCATTTGCATCCCATTTTATTTCTCTAATCTGATATATTGTTTTGAGTGAAACAGGGTATTCAACATTATTGACTACAATTATCTAAGAGCCCTAAGAAGCATCTGTAGAAAATGAAAGTCAATTCACAGGAAGAGCGAATAACAACATGATTAATTGTTAGATTTTTGTCTCTCTCCATGCAGTAACAAGGATGTTTGTTAGTTGGAACCATAATGAATTACCCAAATTTCATTCATTCATTCATTCATTTTCCTTTAGCTTAGTCTCTATTTTATGGGTCGCCACAGTGGAATAAATCGCCAAACTATTCCAGCATATGTTTTACACAGCAGATGCCCTTCCAGCCGCAACCCAGTACTGGGAAACACACATTCACACACACACTCATACACTACGGACAATTTAGTTTATTCTATTCACCTATAGCGCATGTGTTTGGACTGTAGGGGAAACCGGAGCACCCGGAGGAAACCCACGCCAACATGGGGAGAACATGCAAACTCCACACAGAAATGCCAACTGACCCAGCTGGGACTCAAACCAGCGACCTTCTTGCTGTAGGGCGACAGTGCTAACCACTGAACTACTCAAATTCATATATATATTTAAATACTTTAAATATGCTTATGTGCCATTATTTGGAGATATATGGAATATTTTATGATTTAGAGCAGTGTTTCCCAACCCTGTTCCTGGAGGCACACCAACAGAACATATTTTGGATGTCTCCCTTATCCGACTCAGGTTTTGGAGTCTCTTCTAATGTTCTGATGAGTTGATTCAGGTGTGTTTGAATAGGAAGAGGTTGAAAATGTGTACTGTTGGTGTGCCTTCAGGAACAGGGTTGGGAAACACGGATTTAGAGGGCTTGAAATTATGGAAGACTGTCATGGATTTAACATTTCACATTTGTAACTTTTTTCCTCAGTATTATTTGGGCAATTTTGACATTTTATACAGCATCTTATACAGCAATTTTGACATTTCGTTCTCAGATTTCTGAGTTTGCATCTTGCAATTCTGTCTTTACGTTCATTCATTTTCTTTTCGGCTTAGTCCCTTTATTAATCTGGGGTCGCCACAGCGGAATGAGCCGCCAACTTATCCAGCATATGTTTTACACAACCGATGCCCTTCCAGCTGCAACCCATCACTGGGAAACACCCATACACTCTCATTCACACACACACTATGGACAATTTAGCTTACCCAATTCACCTATAGCGCATGTCTTTGGACTTGTGGGGGAAACCGGAGCACCCGGTGGAAACCAACATGCAAGAGAACATGCAAACTAGACACAGAATTGCCAACTGACTTAGTCGAGGCTCAAACCAGCTGTGAGGCGACAGCGCTACCCACTGCGCCACCACGCCGCCCTGTCTTTTTGTTCAAAATTCATAATTGTAACTTATCGTTTTGAGTTTAAATCTCACAAATGTAAAAAAATTTTAACTTTGAATTCATCTTCACACATTGCAATTATGATTTTGTTTTAAGTTCTGTCACACAGGCTTTCCCCCCTCAGAATCTCGCAGACTGCATATCCGACAGTACTGAATTTTGTTCCAAAGACTCTTTTTTCCATATGTTCACTTCTATTTTCAGAACTGCAAGTTTAAGAAATAAAAATTGTGAGATGAAATGAATAATTGCAACCGGTTAACATTATTTTGAGCTTATAAATTCCAATTGCAAGATATAAATGCGCAATGATGAGAAGAAATTGTAAAATTCTGTTGCAGAAACGGATATTATTTACATCGGAGCAAGAAATATCTCCTTTTGTCATTAATAGAAGTAGGAAAGGACATGTTAAATTGATCAATAATGTCATAAGATTATTTAAAATACTGATTTCCTAATAACGTTGTCACAAACCGAAATTACAGTATCGTGACACCACTATTCCCAAATATATAGTGTTATATTTAACTTCATTACAGTTTTACATTTTACAAAGCCTCTTAAGATTATCTTGATAAAATCCTTGTAACAATTTCCATGAGTAAAACTTGAGTAAATGATGCTAATCTTATAGCAAGTGCGTTTAACTTCTGAATATCATATAAAATTTACTTTCATTTATTTAGGAGTGTTAGGTTTAATATTGGTGGTGGACACGGTGGTGCAGTGGGGTAGCGATGTTGCCTCACAGCAAGAAGGTCGCTGGTTCGAGCCCCGGCTGGGTCAATTATCATTTCTGTGTGGAGTTTGCATGTTCTCCCCGTGTTTGCGTGGGTTTCCTCTAGGTGTTCTGGTTTCCTCACAGTTCGAAGACATACGCTATAGGTGAATTCATTCATTCATTTTCTTTTCAGCTTAGTCCCTTTATTAATCTGGGGTCGCCACAGCGGAATGAACCGCTAACTTATCCAGAATATGTTTTGCGCAGCGGATGCCCTTCCAGCTGCAACCCATCACTGGGAAACATCCACACACTCATTCACACACATACACTACGGACAATTTAGCTTACCCAATTCACCTATACCGCATGTCTTTGGACTTGTGGGGGAAACCGGAGCACCTGGAGGAAACCCACGCAAAACACGGGGAGAACATGCAACCTCCACACAGAAATGCCAACTGACCCAGCCGAGGCTCGAACCAGCGACCTTTTTGCTGTGAGGTGATTGTGCTACCCACCGCGCCACCGCGTCACCCTATAGGTGAATTTGGTAAGCTAAATTGTCCGTAGTGCATCTGTGTGAATGAGAGTGTATAGGTGTTTCCCAGTGATGGGTTGCAGCTGGGTTGCTGCTGTGTAAAACATATGCTGGATAAGTTGGCGGTTCATTCCGCTGTGGTGACCCCTAATTAATAAAGGGACTAAGCCGAAAAGAAAATGAATGAATAAAATGTGAACTGCAGTTTATTTATAAATGTACAAATCAACCACACTACTGTTAATATCCATAAAACCAATGAATCAAGAGCAGTAACAGCAGCTGCCCTCTCCAAAAACTCTGCCCCCAGCAAGTCCCTATACAGTAAGTAATTAACTAAGCCAATTAAACAGCTGCTTTCTCCATAGCCGTGGCCTTCTCTATCAGGCCTCTCGATCTCACACACAGCTCATAACTCTTCTGCACGGGGATTTTAAAGTGCTTTCTGTCAGATTGTCTGACACAGTCAAATAGCTGCTTCAATCACTCCAGCGCATATTATGTAAAGTTTTCTGCAACGAGCGCTGAACACGAACTGGTGATGTTGAGGAATTAATTAGCATATTCTGTAAAGTCATGCTGTTTAATTAGCCATGTTTGCTAATGCACTATTGCTCATATTTACAGTGACAGATTTAGGCCTGATTTTAACTGAATTGTATACTGTATACAGCATTCATTCATTTATTCATTTTCCTTTAGCTTAGTCTCTGATTTATATGAGGTCACCACAGCGGAATGAACCACCAACTATTCCAGCATATGTTTTACACAGCGGATGCCCTTCCAAAAACAACCCAGTTCTAGAAAACACACTTTCATTCACACACACACTCATACACTACAGTCAATTAAGTTTACCCCAATTCACCTATAGCGCATGTCTTTGGACTGTGAGGGAAACCGGAGCACCCGGAGGAAACCTACACAAACTCGGGGAGAACATGCAAACTCCACACAGAAATGCCAACTGGTCCAGCCGGGCCTCCAACCAGCGACCTTCTTGCTGTGAAGTGACAGTGCTAGCCACCCACCTATAGTAGCATGTAAACTAAATATCCACAAGACTATAATTATGCTTTACTGTTTTGTAAGTAAGTAACAGTAACAGAGTCCTCATCTGAATGTTGAAGTAGATTACTATCATTCTTTTTTTTTTCGTTCAAAGAATTTTTAGTGCAATATATACTTCATTTGACATTTTATAACGTTTAAACCCCATATACCCATCTAAAGGACATTAAGATAACATTTTTATTTATTTATTTATTTATTTTATTGCTTTAAAAAAGGTTGGTATATTTGTCCACAGTAACATCAAGCAAAGTACAATAGAATCATTATAAAAAATGTATTAATTTATTAAATTCATTGCTTTAAAAGGTTGGTTTATTCACCCTTGGAAAAAACAATAGTAGATAATTATCCAACTTCAGCCTATACATCTAGGAGATCCAGATGATGAAATGTTTTAAAATGTTGCAAAGATGAGTAAAATGTTGCAATTTATCAAGAAAATATTCTCCCCTGCCTTGTAAATTATGTTTAAGTTTCTTACATTTTAAGTAAAACATTAAACCCTTCGACTTCAATGAAACAGAATTTTTTTTATAATAGTAAGAAATTAATGTTTCCATTTTTGCAAGAACACAAAGGTGACAGTAATGAAATTGACAATACTAAATAATTCGATTTTCAAATTAATAAACTATTTCAAATCATTTAAAATATTATTCAAATAAATAAACAATGGGCGACGCGGTGGCGCAGTGGGTAGCACAATTGCCTCACAGCAAGAAGGTCGCTGGTTCCAGCCTTGGCTGGGTCAGTTGGCATTTCTGTGTGGAGTTTGCATGTTCTCCCCGTGTTTGTGTGGGTTTCCTCCAGGTGCTTCGGTTTCCCCCACAAGTCCAAAGACATGCAGTACAGGTGAATTGGGTAAGCTAAATTGTCCGTAGTGAATGAGTGTGTATGGATGTTTCCCAGTGATGGATTGCGGCTGGAAGGGCATCCGCTGCGTAGAACATATGTTGGATAAGTTGGCGGTTCATTCCGCTGTGGCGACCCCAGATTAATAAAGGGACTAAGCCGAAAAGAAAATTAATGAATGAATATATTTTACAATTGTGACTTTATAATCTACATGTTATATAGTATGAATTGTGAGGTTTTTTCACATAATTCTGAAAAAGTCATTAATTACAAGGTTTATTCTATGGCAGAGACAATCTTCCTTAGATTTAAATCTACAGACTCACTTTGTAAAACGATAGAGTACCGCTCATATTGTCTTCTATAACGTTGTCAGTCTCTGCAGTTGGCCTGTCTTCTTTATGGAGGCTTCTTGAGGCCTGTTGCTGTGTTTATTGTTAGCATCTGTCAACATGAGAGTCCTGCAGCTGAAGAAATGAAGTCTCATGATGCGTCAGTGGGGGAGAAGCTCATCGAGAGTTCACACAGTTCATCCTCTTTAAAGACAGAAAAACCGCTCCCTGTGTTCGTCTTTAATTGAGTGATTAGATAGATGACATTTTGGTTCAGGTTGAAGTTTTAGGTGTTTCTGTATTTATTTTTCTATCTCTATTCTGTATTTATATTTCTATTTGCCTTGCAATGGTGTGTGGTATGACCAATATTCTATTTCACAAATTTGATTTCACTCTAACAATATATTAAACAATATAGTTGTTTTTTTGTGAGAAGAAAGAAGCTATTTAAATAGGTTATTCCAGAAAATCAATAAAAAAGAGTTTACTAAATAAACTGAAATACTTCATGAATAAAAATGAAATAACCTTTTGTCTTTTATTGAGACCAATATAGTAGGGATGCACAATATTGGATTTTTGCTGATATTTTCGAACTCCTTTTGGCAGAGCTAATGCCGATATACAGTTGAAGAGCCCTCTTGTGGGTTTTTTTCCCCCCTTTTTTAAATATTTCTCAAATGATGTTTAACAGAGCAAGGAATTTTTCACAGTATTTCCTATAATATTGTTTCTTCTGGAGAAAGTTTTATTTGTTTTATTTCAGCTAGAATAAAAGCATTTTTTTTTATATTAATATTATTAGCCCCATTAAGCAATATTTTTTTTCTGATTGTCTACAGAACAAACCACTGTTATACAATAATTTGCCTAATTACCCTAATGAATCTAGTTAAGCCTTTAAATGTCACTTTAAGCTGAATACTAGTATCTTAAAAAATATCTAGTAAAATATTCTGCACTGTCATCATGGCAAGGATAAAAGAAATCAGTTATTAGAAATTAGTTATTAAAACTATTATGTTTAGGAATGTGTTGACAAAATCTTTCCGTTTAACAGAAAATGGGGACAAAATTAGGGGGGCTAATAATTCAGGAGGGCTAATAATTCTGACTTCAACTGTATATGTTCATATCTATGCAACCTTAATTCAAACTACGATACTGTCAGGTGTCTGTTTCTGTTGTTGTGTTCCATGTGCGTTTGTTATTGTCATGTGATTCCTTTGTTCTGTTTCCCGCCGTATGTGAATGTTTCATTTGAATCACCTGTGTTTCCTCCCCTGTGTATCATTAGTCCCATTAGCCCTCTTTTACTTAACCCTTAGTTTGTTTCATTTGTTGTCCGGTATTGTAGTGTCTACGCATTGATGTATTGTCTATGTGTCGTTCTGTCCATGCTGTCGTCACCCCATGTCCTCCCAGAGTTTCCTGTATCTTCCTGTGCCTGTGCCTGTGCCTGTGTTTGTAGTAAGTGTTTGTTAATAAATTCGTGTTCGTTTATTCCCGTGTTCCTGTGCCTGCATGTCCCTCAAACGAGCGTGACAGATACACAACTTTGCAATGCTGTAGGCAAATGTTCAATGGAACTACAGTTTCGAGAAAAGGTGAATTGTTGAACCGTGTTGGTATTAATGACTTGTGATTGTGAAACAAACCTCTGCACAATGGAAACAAACACAGATTGTTTTGTGGGCGCATATTTTGCATCATTATCTGATCTACATAATTCCTTCAGTGAAACGGAAAAAGGAAGCGCGTGCAAATAAACGACGCTATCAGCGACCACATGCAGTCTTAGTCAATTCTCTTTCCTTTATGCGTCCTCTCCTCTGTCTGTCTCTCTGCCGTCCCTTTCTTTGTCCTTTCAGATATGCAACATTAATTCCACAGCTGCTCCCCAATTTATGTTCACCGTCACAGACTGTACACACACACACACACACACACACATTTTCCCTGACAGTGTTCGTGTGCATATGGAGATGCGTTTGCTTTCTAGACCTCTAGTTCATTGCATGTGTGATATACAAACACATGTTTTTGTTGTTTAAGCACATCTGTCTGTCTGCGGGCGAAAACAAACATGTCCTGTGTTTCTGCACACACTGACAGTCCAGATGTTCTTGTAAAGGTGATGAGCTGTCAGGACTTTCTCACACCTGATGGTGTCTTCAGCATGTTTCAAAGGATTCGATCTTTTTTTGTTCATCTGTCATTCCTTTGTTAACTTGTCTCACGACAAATGTTTAAAAGTTCCTATTAGCAACATCGCATGAATACAATATTTACACTGTTAGATTTTGCCGCAATTTTACAGTGATTTACTGCAATAACTTAGAGTAAAAATAAAATATTAAAACAAATTACAGTAAAAGTACTGTAAAAATTGTCACATTGTAAAATTAAAACGTAGTAAAGGGCTTTCTTTAATCAGGATCAGAATCAGAATGGGTTTTAATGCCAAGTGTGCTTACACACACAAGGAATTTGTTTTGGCTACAGAAGCTTCCAGTGTACATAAAGTGACACGTGACAACACGAAATAAATATGAAAAACACAACAAACATTAAACAGAGATGCAATCAGACAAAAAGCTCTGGATGATGAATTGTATGTACAGATTTGTTATAAATCTACAAGTTATAAGAATTCTATATCATTTCTTATTTATTATCATTTATCATTTTTATAATATTTAAAGAAGTAAAACTATAATATTTAAAGAAGTAAAGCTATTTTACTGTAAAATGAAATTGTGGTAGGGCCCTGCTAATGTAAAACACATTTACAGGTAAGTTACTGTAAATGGTGCAGTTGCGGTAACCTGCTGGGAACAGTGCTGCCAGTAAGTTACCGCAAAAAATACAATAAAATGTGTAACAGTGTACGCTCATTGGAAAATATGTGCTTTAGCCTACATTTTTGTGAAAGCACAAGCATGCTGAGTACCTAAAACACGTTAAACACGTATGTTCAAACACAATGCTATGGGGCAGAATGATGACAACAACTTTTGTTCCTTTTCACACTAATGATATTTAAAGGCAGAGATGGGTAATAACAAATTGCATTTACTTCATTACATTTACTGTAGTAACATTTTTGGGGTAACTTGTGCTTTTAGAGATCATTTAAAGAGGTGTACTTTTACTCTTATTTAAGTGAGTTTTTAGTTTAAAAAAAACATTACTTTACTTTGCTACATATGCCAGCGGTCCTCCGTTAATCTGTCAAATGGTGATTAAAAAATGAGATCCGATAAATGTCTCCTGTGGTCAGTTTGCTCAGTAGCTCACTTTGTACAGTGTTGTGATGCAAAGCGCTCGGGATCTCAAAAGACATAAAAGCAGTGTAAATGTGTTTGCAGTTTTGTGGACATGTACAAGAAGTATGTGTATCTGTGATGTACAACAAAACTTACAATATGTGATGTGTTTTAGATTTGCAAAAATGTAGACAGCGCCCTCTAGTGCATTTGTCATCTGAAACGTGAAATTAAATGTACCCGGAGCAATGTATTTTACATATTGCTAAAATGTGGGCTGAGGCACGTACTTCCAGTGAGCCTGGGCTGCCTTGGTAAAAATGTGTGTTATTTGTGTTTCATAAAATACTCACCAGCATTAGATATTATTCGCAGAAAATGACAGTAGATTAATTTAATACACTCACTGGCCACTTTGTTAGGCACACCTTACTAGTACCCAGTAGATCAGCAGTTTCTGAAATACTCAGACCAGCACGTCTGGCACCAACAACCATGCCATGTTCAAAGTTACTTAAATCACCTTTCTTCCCCATTCTGATGCTCGGTTTGAACTGCAGCAGATCGTCTTGACCATGTCTACATGCCTAAATGCATTGAGTTGCTGCCATGTGATTGTACTTTTAGAGATCATTTAAAGATGTGTACTTTTACTCAAGAAAACCTGTGAAAGTACGTCAACATACTGATATAAAAGTTTCAGCACACAAACTAGTGTGGCAATTTCATTTTTAAAGTCTATTTTTCAGTTCTTATTCCAATGCGAAGTGCAGATGATGCTTTTTTTAGACCAGTGCAGACAGTTTTGAAGATTTGCCTATTTGCATTTCTATTCTATTATATATAACTGTTATACAGTTATAACTATTCTACAGTTATATCCAAAAACCATATTTTGTAAATTAACATTTAAATGGAATTGCTTTAATAAACATGATTGCATGTGCATCTAAACAATGGCTCGTGCGTCAATCTGCTTCATTAGTTTTCTTTTTGCTTTCCTTTTTTGGCATCAATACGATTCCATTTAATACATATGACCATGTAAATGATTGTATGCGCTTCTCATTAACCAGCTGTTGAATATTTATATCCACTTTCCATATTGCCATTTGTGATTTGGGTGGGAGCTCTATATCATTGCGAACACTCCTTCTCTCTTTGGCTTTCTCTGATAAAGTGTATGTGAAGGTCGGACTTCTGCGCTCAGTGCTTAACTTAATGAAAACTGAGAAACAATCTGGCACAGGAGGTAAACAGCCTTGTGTGTGTGTGTGTGTGTGTGTGTGTGTGTGTGTGTGTGTGTGTGTGTGTGTGTGTGTGTGATAACTGAATTAGCTCTGGCACTGCTTTCTGGGATGTTGTAAAGGCCTGCTGCTGTATTAAGATGAACGAGCCAGAAGTGCCACATGGTAGCTCGTATCAATGACACGCATGTTTCTGTAATTACTCTAATTGATATGGAATGGAGAAATTAATCTAAAATATTAGAAAAAGATGATCGAAATTAAGGATTAAAAGACACAAGGTCAAGGTTTTTTTGTCATGGTCACATGTGGGCAACAGTGGCTCTATGGTTAGCACTGTCACCTCACAGCAAGAAGGTCGCTGGTTCGAGCCCCGGCTGGGTCAGTTGGCGTTTCTGTGTAGAGTTTGCATGTTCTTCCCGTGTTGGAGTGGGTTTCCTCCTGGTGCTCCGGTTTCCCCCACAGTCCAAAGACATGCGCTTTGCATAGGCGATAGGCGAATTGAATAAACTAAATTGGCCGTAGTGTATGTGTGTGAATGTGTATGGATGTTTCCCAGTACTGGGTTGCAGCTGGAAGGACATCCGCTGTGTAAAACATATGCTGGATAAATTGGTGGTTCATTGGTTTCGCTGTGGCAACCCCTGATAAATAAAGAGACTAAGCCGAAGGAAAATTAATGAATGGTCACATATGAGAGTGTGGAGAAATACTTCTTAAAGAAAAGACAAGGAAATGTGGACAATGATAGATGAAGAAACTATTGGAAGTAATTAGAAAATATGTATTGTATGTAAAATATACTTGGTTCGAGTCCCGGCTGTGTCAGTTGGCATTTCTGTGAGGCGTTTGCTTGTTCTCTCTGTGTTCACATGGGTTTCCTCCGGGTGCTCTGGTTTCCCCCACAGTCCAAAAACATGTGCTGTAGGTGAATTGGGTAAGCTAAATTGTCCGTAGTGTATGTCCTGGTCCTCCAGATGGGGGTTGAGCATTGGGCTAACAACTCACCTCATAAAAACTAGATGTTACAAAACACCAATATGGTGCGGCTAAATATCAA
The DNA here is from genome assembly GCA_903798125.1 of Danio choprae. NCBI lineage: Eukaryota > Metazoa > Chordata > Actinopteri > Cypriniformes > Danionidae > Danio > Danio choprae. The sequence continues at coordinate 3,536,698 of CAIGQW010054063.1, read as the reverse complement.
CTTCAATATAAATGGCCCTGGGAATAAGTATGTCAAATATGCTCTTGGCTGTTTTTTATGCAATTGTTTCTGAGCAGTACAGTACATGAACAACCCAAATAATAATAATCATTACAAATAAAAATAAAATGTTTTAAAAGTTGTTGCGAATGGGAATGTGAAAACGGTGAATTTGATTGACTTTTGACGTTGAAAATTCGTTTACAGTTTAACAAAGTGACTTTCATTGACATTTTAGTAGTTTGAAATGATATAATATAAGAAACATTATATAGAGAAATAAGTCTGTAAAACAACAGAAAATGTACTGGCAGTGCACATGTTCATGCTCAGTCCATGCAACACACTGCTGTTTACCAGACACTATGACGAGTATTTGAATAGTTTCATTACAACACTGTAAAAAATGCTGGGTTCCACACAATTCCTTCATGTTGTGCCAACACAAATTAATTAAGTTTAACTTAATTGTGTTTGCAAATGTAAATGGATTGAACATAAAACAATTAGGTTGTCCCAAAGTGAAGTTTATTTATAAACTAATTTCAAGAGGATTACGTGCTTATGATTGCTGCGGCTGGTCCTGCATTATCCAATGTATGATTCACCAATCAGACGATTCCTAAGCCACTATAAATACCCTAAGTTTCATATCACAGCCATCTTCGTTTTGAAGAATCACCCCTTCCACCCCTACTCCTCCTTTCCTAGATGGGTGGCCAGCCGATGTTACCAAGCCAGCCGAAGTTTCTGTGTGGAGTTTGCACGTTCTCCCCGTGCTCACGTGGGTTTCCGCCGGGTTCCCCGGTTTCCTCCCACCGTCCAAAAACATGCAACTTAAGTTAATTGACTAATCCAAATTGGCATCATATACATTCTCCCAGTAAGTAGTTATATTAAGAGCAATCACTATCTGTTCATTAGCTACTACAGCAGGGGAGTTCTCGAGATCTACCTGAGCTCAAACTCCCCTCTCGCCTTTCAAACGAGAGGGAGCCCCGGGCTCGAGGATCTATGAGCTCAGGGCTCTCTCCCGGGACAGCATGCCAAACAAGCTTTATAACCAATCATCAGCTAAGTGTGAACTCTTGAAACAAACTTAAGAATTGTGTTGATTCAGCTCATTTTAAGTAAGTAGTTTAAACAAGTAGCAAAATCATTCTTTTGAGTGAAGACTGAGAATCCCAAATTCACATTTTTTTATCAGTAGCAATGAAAATTCAAGTCTACAGTTTAGCAAAGTGACTTTCATTGACATTTTAGTAGGTTGAAATGATGTAATATAAGAAACAGTATATTGAGATATAGAGGAACAAGTCTGTAAAACAACAGGAAATCTACTGGCAGTTTATAACAAGGTTTTTTGTACCGTAAAATACAACACCAACCCAGACAACACATCACTTTAATCTATTAAAAATGTTAATAAAAGTCATTGTTTTCACACTTTTCAAGCTTAAAAGTTGTTGAAAGAAAGACCAAGGTCGCATAAAGCAATTCAAAAGCATAAATATATGGGAAAAAATAAAAACGTAAATCACAAAATACGACAAACTGATAAAACAACATATTTTTTACAGTGTAAAGTTACAGTGTGACTTTAATGGAGTCATGCACACTCCAATGCATTTCGACGTATGCAATGCACTCCAATGCACCTTGAAAATAAACTTTCATTTAAAGTTCATGCACCGGGGTCAGTTGTGTGTAATGCATTTATTTGCGCTTTGACACATTTTTCCTTTTTATTTTTTTCCATTTTAACTTCGCTTTGTTATATAATAAGTATACCGAGTTATTTTTCTTTCAACAATGCACCTTTCCCACACTCATCGTACGCTTTATATTCCATGCAGCATGAACAAACAACTGCAAAGATATAATTAAATTCAAACTTCCAATGAGTACTGACAGAAACCCTCAGGGAAAAATAGGAGTAAAGGAATCCGGATCATTAATTCTGGCAAATATTGCAAAAATAATCCAGTTTTGTTTTTGGGCGAGTTGTTTTTTTATTATTAAATTGTATGTTTATTTATATACAGTGCTCAACACACGAGTACACCCCTCACAAATCTCTCATTTAAATGAATATTTTCTATAGGACGCTTTACAATATTATATTTGTGCATATACATTAGATTAGTCAGAACTGAAGCCAAAGCTGGAGCTAATCTAACAAATTAACTTATCATAATGGTCCAAAATTAGTAGCTCAAATTAATATGTTGGGGGAAAATATTAAAAAGAGCAAAATTCAAGAGAAGCAAAAAATGAATACAATTTTGTTGAAATTTTGTAGTTTGTAATTTCTCCCCGATATTTTGCATGAATTTAAATGTTCTCTTTCTATTTCATTCATTCATTCATTTTCATTTCGGCTTAGTCCCTTTATTAATCTGGGGTCGCCACAGCGGAATGAACCGCCAACTTATCCAGCATATGTTTTACGCAGCGGATGCCCTTCCAGCTGCAACCCATCTCTGGGAAACATCCATACACACCCATTCACACTCATACACTACGGACAATTTAGCTTACCCAATTCACCTATACCGCATGTCTTTAGACTTGTGGGGGAAACCGGAGCACCCGGAGGAAACCCACGCCAACACGGGGAGAACATGCAAACTCCACACAGAAACGCCAACTGACCCAGCCGAGGCTCGAACCAGCGACCTTCTTGCTGTGAGGCGAACATGCTATCCACTGCGCCACCGTGAGGCCCTATTTCTATTTCTATTACTAAAATATTATTTTAATAAATATATCTGTTTAATAAATCTATTTTGTTCAAATGCACCAAAATATATGACCTATGTTCACTGAAAAATTGATAAAAAAAAATCATTTTCAAAATGGGGTGCATTCCTTTATGTTGAGCATTGTATTTGTCATTTTTACCAAGGTGTGACACACACACACACACACACACACACACACATACAACTATCTTTAGTTATTTAGTTTATAACTATCATCCCACAGACATAAACATTTTTATACTGTTCAAACTTTATATTCTGTCCCAATACAAATTAGCACTTTAACATTTTCAAAATACTTAATTCCGTGTTATTTACGAGCCATTCGTTAAATAAAATAAAATAAAAAAAGACATTTGGTCCCCCATAACCGAAGGAATATAAGGTTCACACACAGAGAGAAAATGACAAAGAGGAAAAGCTCATGTTAAGCAACATGCCATGGCAAATAGCATACCATCTAAGCATAAAATATGTAGTTAAAGGTCAGCGTGAATAATGGAGGTTGAGATTATGTATTGACATACACATATGAGTCACTACAGCAACCGTCAGTGATGCACCTCATATAAGGGCTCCTTGTGTGTGGTCAGGATTCTTTGTGTAACGGATTAATACCTCGCTGCTCTTTGTTTCCTTGTTTTACCTCCATCAGCCTCCCACTGTGACCTTTCACATGTTCATGCCTTTACAACCGCTCAGTCCATGCAACACACTGCTGTTTACCAGACACTGTGACGAGCATTTGAATAGTTTCATTACAGCACTGTAAAAGATGCTGGGTTCCACACAATTCCTTCATGTTGTGCCAACACAAATCGATAAAGTTCACTTAATTGTGTTTACAAATTTAAATGGATTGGACATAAAACAATTAGGTTGTCCCAAAACAGGCCTAAGAATAGTGTTGATTCAGCTCATTTTAAATAAGTAGCAGCAAAATCATTCTTTTGAGTGAAGACTGAGAATCCCAAACTCACATTTTTTATAAGTAGAAATGAATCCATTTTTATTTCAAATTCTGAAAGTATATTAAATATGTTATAATTATATAAAATATAGATATATTAAACCATAGACCACAAAACTGTCACACAGATACTTTTTGTACATTGTATACACTGAAAAAAAATATTAATTGGATTTGGACATTTTTTTAAAGGTATGTGGTTGCAAACAATTTAATTCATCTTTATTTCTATAGCGCTTTTACAATGTAGATTATGTCAAAGCAGCTTAACATAGAAGTTCTAGTAAATTGCAGTTGTAGTAAATTGAAACTGTGTCAGTCCAGCTTTCAGAGTTTAAGTTCAGTTTAGTACAGTTCAGTTCAGTGTAGTTTAATTATCACTGCTGAAAGTCCAAACATTGAAGAGTAAATCCATCGATGTGCAGCTCTAAGTCCCAAACCAAGCAAGTCAGTGGCAACAGTGGCGAAAAGTGAAGGAAAAAAACCTCCAGAGAAACCAGACTTGGTTGTTTTCTCAATTTAATTTAACAGATTTAACAATTTAAATGTTTTGAAAATGTGTGTAAGCAGTTGGAAAAGACTAAGTAAAGATCATGCTCCATCAAGATATTAAGTAAATTTCCTATTGTGCATCTATCAAAACATAATTTTTGGTCGGTAATGTGCATCACTATGAACTTAATTTGCACAACATTAAAGTCATGCAATATTTTCTCAATATTTAGATTATTTTCTAACGCTCAGATTCTAGCATACATCGATGGAAATATTATTTATTCCATTTTCTTAGGCAAGGCAGGTTTATTTATATAGCACACTTCATACACAATGGTAATTCAAAGTGCTTTACATAAACATGAATAAAAGAAACAAGTATAAGAAGATATAAACAAGAAAAAATACAAATGATTAAAAAAAAATAAATAAATAAACAGGTTGTAAAAAAAATGAAAATTGCAATTTCAGAAACATTGACACTTATGGCTGGTGTTGTGGTCCAGGGTCAGATTTTTATGACAAAATGTAATTTGTGGCTCGTGTGCCGCGCTCAGTCATAATGTGTTCAGAACTGGAGAAAACCACTGTGATAATGTCTCCCATAATTGCTGTTTTTGTCTTGGTGACAAATCTAAAACAAATGCTGACATTTCTGCCTGAAGCCAAATATTTAGTAAACATTCAGTGTCATCCATCAGTCAATTCATACACTTTAAAAAATGCTTGCTTATGTCAACCTTAAACCAACCACTGGGTTGAAGAGATTTTTTATTTTTATTCAGTTGAACAAAAAAAGAAGATACTTTGAAGCTGGAAAGACTGTAACCATTGACATCCATAGTGGAAAAAACAAATGCTATGGAAGTCAGTGGTTACAGGTTTCCAACACTCTTCAGTGGGGGCGTACTTAGTTATTTGGGGGCCCTAAGCAATTCCAGGTATGGGGCCCTAGCATTAAAACTCAAAACATTCTCTTTCTCTATAGATATTTTTTTCTCTGTAAATTTTAGGGATTTTTTGTAAATGAACTTCTCGCACATGAACGTGGCATGAACATTCCACTATTCATGGGGACCCCTGGTTTGCAAAAGAAGTAATAACTTTAAAATCTTAATGGTTATAGTTAGATATTACAACATATGATAGAAAAATTATAAAACTCACTGGCATTGGTTGGGGCCCCCTAATTTACCCGGGGCCCAAAGTGGCAACTTACCTCGCTTATTGGTTAAGTCTGCCCCTGCTCTTCAGTATATATATATATTTTTTTGTTTGTTTAAGGTACGGAAATAACTCAAACAGGTTTTGAACAAGTGAAGGGTAAATATATGATGACAGAATTAGCATTATTGGGTGAACTATCCCTTTAATGATGTACTTTAAATGTATTTGCCAAAATTTAAATCAATGTTTGGTTGGGCTTGTCCATTTTTACCAAATCTGGGTTTAAATTACCCAGCATTTTTTGTAAAGTAGGACGAACATTGGGGACAACACAGTGGCGCAGTGGGTAGTGCTGTCGCCTCACAGCAAAAAGGTCGCTGGTTCGAGCCCCGGCTGGGTCAGTTGGCATTTGTGCGTGTAGTTTATGTTCATAGTCCTCCTGTAGTTTGCATGTTCTCCCTGTGTTGGTGTGGGTTTCCTCCGGGTGCTCCAGTGAAGTGTGAAAATGTTAAAGCCTGTCTGAGAAAAGTAGTGTGTAGTGAGGGCTTTTACAGCCTTAAAACATCTATAATAATTGTAAAAAATAAAGCTGACTACTTCGTGGATTTCACCTATTGCGGGTTATTTTTAGAACATAACTCCCGTGAATAACGAAGGGCCACTGTATACAGAATTCTAAGACAACAGGAGGGTTAAAAGTGTAAAAATGTAAGCTACTTTATTGCCATGTAGATTCTTTAACAATGTATGGAAGCTTTCCATTCAACAAAACGTTCACGTTCTTCAGTTCATTGAAATCACAAAGAAATAAAGAGTTCAGAGCTTTCTTTCTTTTGAATCTCTTTTTAAAGAGAGTTACCTGTAAATTGAAGAAACAAATGCATGACACGTTCAACATTCACAAAGGTAAGAACCTTTTAACTGAAATTGAGTGTAATGATGTTAATTTAATGATGTTGATAATATAATAACATGCAAGTGTCTGATTAAAATACTTTACAAAGCCTTGACGACTTAATATTTACTCAAAAAATGATTTCCTTAAAAGAATTACAAGTTTTTCCACCCAACAGCAACGATATAATCACTGCGCCGAGACATTTTTATTCTTTTGACTCCTAGATCATCCTGGTTGCTTTTTTTATTCTTTCACCCTCATTTGTTGAACTCTCATTACCTACTCTCATTTTTTTTCCTCCACCCTTTGTTCTCATCCTGTATTAGACTGCCTTTAGAGAGATGTGCAGTCTCTCTCTCTCTGCCATCATTGTCATCTCCTCTCCTGTTTTATAAGAGTGCTAAATATTTATTTATTCACCAGCTCTGCTATATCAGATGAGTCTGCAAGGAGTATTGTAATTGGGACTGAAGTAAACACACACCCACACTTGCATGAAGTAAATATCGGCAAGGCAAGTTGCTATTTTACCGCATCTCATTTACCAATGCAGCCTCCCACGAGAGCCCTCAGTGCTTTGTTACAGTGAGGTGTAGATGCCATGGATCCAGTCAATGTTAATCATATAAATGTCAGCTCCTCTCTGCGTCCCACTGTATTTTATATATCACTCTGCGCATTGTTGTTATTGATCTGGGCCCTTCAAGAGCTATTTTGAGGCTGGGTTTGTGTCTTACATGAGGTGTATTTCACTAATTAAAGGGATAAAGAGAACATATTTACCTTTAAGTTTGGAGAATTCATCGAAAATCTAAATTCTGTCATCATTTACTCAGCATACACAGGTCTATTGGATTTTCTTCCTTTTTCTGTTGAACATGTTGGAAACTGGGGTAGCCATTGACTTCAATAGTACTTTTTTTATATGTCAATGGCTACTGGTTTCCAACATTTTTCTGAATATCTTTTTTTGTGAAAAAAGAAACACAAAGTTCTTGAACCACTTGAGGGTGAGTAAATAGTGCGTACATTTTCAGAATTGTTCTTCAAATCTGACTTCTTTATATCACTGCTATATCACTGATATGGGAACTAAAAAACACATGTCCACTTTAAGATTTTAGCCATACTTTCATTTCATCATTTAGATCAGAGGTCACCAATCTCGGTCCTGGAGGGCCGGTGTCCCTGCAGGGTTTAGCTCCAACTCGCCTCAACACACCTGTCTGGGTGTTTCAAGTATACCCAGTAAGACCTTGATTAGCTTGTTCAGGTGTGTTTGATTAAGGTTGGAGCTAAAATCTGCCGGACACCGGCCCTCCTGGAAGAACAAGTTTGGTGACCCCTGATTTAGATGGAAGACGCTTCTTAAATTGCTTTTCAGGATTACATTTATCTGGTAATTTGGCAAGTTTGAATTTACATACTGGAATATTTAATCCAGGAAAGTTTCTGACACACATTTATAAGTGTTGTGTATGTTGTTAAGACATTTTAGAGGGTTTACAATCGCAAATGTCCTTCTTGGATTTTTATCCTAAATCATAATTTAATTTGATTAATGATTATTATTAATTATTATTATTATTATTTTGAATCCAGCGGCTTCACTTTGAAGTGTTATTAAACAGACATTCCCTTCATTATTTTTAATCTTTTGAAGGTGAACGATGTAATTTCTTCTGTCCCTGTATTTCTCAAGAAAGTGGTCCTGAACATCTAGAAACAAATAGAATAACAAAAAAAATCTTATTTTAAGAAAAAAAGTAACAACATCACAACTTCATTTTTGATCAATTTAATCTACTAACGTATATATCATGCCCCTATCATATATCGACCTATTATGCCCCTTTTTACAACATGTAAAATAAGTCTCTGATGTCTCTAGAGTGTGTATGTGAAGTTTCAGCTCAAAATACCCCACAAATAATGTATTATAATGGTTTGAAACTGGCCCTTTATAGGCTTTGATCCTAATTGTGCCATTTTGGTGACTGTCGCTTTAAATTCAAATGAGATTGTGCTCCCAGCACTCTGTTCAAAAGAGGGCGGAGCTACAAATGCCTGTGTGTCAGCATAGTGGCAGATTCAAAAACAAGACTATATTAAGTCCTATGGTAATGAGGGAGAGACGGTCACTAATGGGCGGGGTTTTTGCCTTCTGATGACACATACAAAGGGAGAATGTCAATCAAAGTGTTTCTGCAGACTCTTTTTATAAAATGTGATTATAAATTTAAAATGTAGAATTTTTTACCATTAGAAGCTGGTTATAACTGCTTAAACCCCTTATAAATGTGTTTTTTTAGGTCCCCTTTAAAGTACCATATATATGTCACGCTTGACTGTCCACAAAAGTACGAAAACACGGGGATTATCAAAAACATACACGGATTTATTTACAAACACTCACGGGAAACACTGGAACATCAACATACAGGAATCAGGAGATGAAGACGACATGGAAGGACACTCAGACTGACGTGCTGACAATACAATACCGGAACAACGAAGGAAACAAACTAAGGGGTATAAATACACAAGGAACATAATTAGACTGATGATACACAGGGGAGGAACACAGGTGAAAATAATGAACATGGGAAACGGCGGGAAACATGACAAGGGAAACACAGAACAGACACCTGACAATATATCACTTTCAGAGTGCCCCTAGCCATTGACTTGCATTTTATAAATAACCAACGGCCACAGACTAAGCTAAAAAAAAAATATATTTTTATTTGATAAAAAAAAACCTACATCTTGGATGGCCTGAGAATGAATAAATTAACAGCATATTTACATTTTTGGGTGAATTATCCCTAAAAGTAGTTTGGAGATTTCTTCACATCTGCTCCAAACTTGTAATTTATCCTCCTTTTATTCTTTTATCTTCTGCATCTTTTGAAAACTCCTCCAGCTTTCCCAGTATCCAGTGAACCATTCAGCAATCCTGTCACGAGATCGAGAATTCTCAAAGAATTGTATATACTCCGAATCTGGCCCTGCGCAAATTGGACACATGATGATGACGGTGTGGTTAAAGGCTGCGCTGGACTGTTTGCGAGAAGCGTCTTCTCTTTTGCATTGCAATAGCGGTATCCAAGTTGGATGAAGTCACGGCTCTGGCGACCCATCAAACACAGCCTAAATGTAGGGAGGACAGACTCCAGCCCTCTATGGCTAATTGTGTTTGAAGGAGAATGCAGAAGCCGGGCTTTTCTCCGCTATTCAAATCCACAGGCTGAACTCGCGAGCCATTCACTGCAGGGCAGAGCGCCGTCTGAATGGAGGATTCAGAGACCAAGAAAGGCAGAGGGTCTTTTTTTTCACTCTTTCCTTCTTAGAGGGCTGCTTTGCATTGCCAAACATTCAGCCAAAATACGTCCATTGAGGCTTTGTTCTGTGACCCTGTACAAATTAGGGTTCCCACAATGGTTCTTTATGCAGCATCAGCCTCGCTAACGGGATGTTTGCAAAAAGTTTAACAGTGTTGTTGTAAAAGTGCTATTATTGCAATTATTTAGTTAATTAATAGTCTCTGTATCACTTCCTTTGTTATTCACGTATATCTCACTTATTCACACGCTCTCTGAACAAAACAAAATACAGTAAGGTGAAATTGTTCGAAGTTATTACACCTGAATCGAACCGTTTTCTACCTTAAAGGGATAGTTCACACAAAACTGAAAATTCTGTCATTATTTACAGTAGTTATCATTCACTTGTCACAAAGCTTTTAAGTTTCTTCTGTTGAACACAACAGGTTCTAACATTCTTCAAAATAAATTATTTTGTGTTCAACAGAAAAAAAGAAAGTCAAAAAGGTTTAGAACCAATTGAGGGAGAATAAACAGCGAGTATATTTTACTTTTTGTGTGAGCTGTCCCTTTAATTCAACTGGGAGGAATGGCTAATTGGTAATGCTTTCACAGTAGAACTAGATAAACATTGGTTATTCTAAAATCCTGGTTCGTTTTACCTAGAAACTGCAGTCAAGCGTATTTTTAAGTACATTTTTGCCATTTCACAAGGCTGAAGCATGTATTTCCAATGCGCCTGTGTTTTTTAATCCAGTTACGACAAAGCTGCATTTTCAGCATCGTTACTCCAGTTTTCAGTGTCTCATTATTCTTCAGAAACAGTACCTGTTATCAGTGTTGAAAACAGCTTCATATTTTTGCCTAATGTAACAGCATTAATAGACTTTGTAAATATATGTACTGGGTTTGCTGAATAATAGAAATTTGTTAAATAATAAAATACTGAACCTAAAAGGAATGAAATATTTTTAGAGCTACAAAAAGATTCACGTGTACTTGGGTACACTACATT
>CAIGQW010054063.1:3442091-3461062 GCA_903798125.1 Danio choprae | reverse complement strand
TGTTTTTTGTTCTGTAGTTCAAACAAAACCCAATAAATATATCATGTTCAAGAATAACGTTGATGTGTTTCAAGAAAATAATCTTTACATTTCGAGAAATAAAGTCTAAATAAAATGTTGAGAATAAACTCATTAAATTTACAGAAAAAAACAATGTATCAAAGTTAGAAAAATGGTTCAAGGATGGGTTTAATCTCGGTCCAACCCAATATCTTGCAAAAGATTTAACTGTTATATTTTGGCGAATTAGTGACTGATTCGTAGGATCGCATTCGTTTAAAAATATATGGAAAAAATTACGTTACAAAGAGGTATAAGAAGATCATGTGAAAACTAAATTCAAAGAACACTTCTTTTTTAACGTCTACATGGGGGTCTGTGTATAATACTAAAGACTGTGTTTCTTGGAGTGTTGTGTCTAAAATGTGTCTGCAATTCTATTTTAAATGAGCAGAAAGACATTCTACACAATCATAACTTTGGAGAGGGAAAGATTAGACACTGGATGGATGAATATACAAACTGAACATACAGTTGAAGTCAGAATTATTAGCCCTGCTGAATTATTAGCCCCCCTGTACAGTTTTCTCCCAAATTCTTTTTAACGGAAAGATTTTCTTCAATAATAAACATAGTAATAACTGATTTCTTTTATCTTTGCCAGGATGACAGTACATAATATTTTAGTAGATATTTTTCAAGTTACTAGTATTCAGCTTAAAGTGACATTTAAAGGCATAATTAGGTTAATTAGGCAAGCTAGGGTATTTAGGGAAATTAATGATGGTTTGTTCTGTAGACAATCGAAAAATAATATTGCTTAAGGGGGCTAATAATATTGACCTTAAACAAATAAGACTCTCTCCAGAAGAAAAATTATTATTGGAAATACTGTGAAAAATGCCTTGCTCTGTTAAACATTCATTCATTCATTTTCTTTTCGGCTTAGTCCCTTTATTAATCTGGGGTCGCCACAGTGGAATGAACCGCCAACTTATCCAGCATATGTTTTTACGCAGCGGATGCCCTTCCATCTGCAACCCATCACTGGGAAACATTCATACTCATTCATACACACACTCATTCATTCATTCACACACATACATACACTACGGACAATTTAGCTTACCCAATTCACCTATAATGCATGTCTTTGGACTGTGGGGGAAACCGGAGCACCCGGAGGAAACCCACGCCAACACAGGGAGAACATGCAAACTCCACACAGAAATGCCAACTGGCCCAGCCGAGGCTCGAACCGGCGACCTTCTTGCTGTGAGGCGATCGTGCTACCCACTGCGCCACCGTGAGGCCCTCTGTTAAACATAATTTGGGAAATATTTGAAATTTCACAGGAGGGCTAATAATTCTGACTTCAACTGTATGTTGAGTGCCAGTGTTTGTGCACGCTATCAAATGAAGTATACTTTAAACATTTCTCCAACTCTTATTTGCAGTTAAATCACGAACAACGACTCCACACACTTTTGCCCATAAAATTCAGTTCAAACTTGTTCGTCACGTGCTTCCCATCGTCCCCAAAGCAGATCCGTACAGCACGATCGTTCAAAATGATGGCGGTGCTGACCTCATCACGTCCAATGAACATGTCATAATGAATGGCAGCGGTGGGTGAACAGATTCAGAATCAAAACCTCTGAGACGCATGCCACATAGGGGCAGGTTGGAATGTTATTACACTATTCACTGAATCTCATCATCAAATCATTTGTCACCAAAGCACATATTGCCAGTGGATTACAGCAGGTCGCGTGTATGTGTGGTTAGTCAACCCTGCCAAGCAAGAAATGAGGTTCTGCGGTACAGTATTGCTTTAAGATTGAGGACTGGAATAGGACAGATAGCACATGCCATGTAACCTCTAACCTTTAATCCACACCAAGCACAGCGCTTTCATCAGAAATGTCTAAATTAGAGTGACAATAGAATATAGATGCATGATATATCCAACTTTAAAGCTCAAATGTTGACGGCATAGCCGATGGCAAGGTTAACCAGCATCCACACTTCAAAAATCAATCGCTGGACAAAGATTAAAGGGATGGTTCACCCCAAAAAATGAAATTCTTTGATGATATGCTGGTTTTTGTCCACATTTACAAAGCAGCAGCCAAATGTGATGACTCTTTTTAGTTTTATGGATGATCCCATGTTTGATGTTTAGTCAATAGCTGCGTTTCCTTCCTAATTGTGAAGCAAATGTTTTCAAAGTTCCTGAAAAAAATCCCAAATCTGAATTAGGTGTGCTTGAATCAAGTTGCCAGAGTAGCTGACGGTAGTATTGGTAACCTAGTAACCAACAGTAAACAAGACAAGCATTATGGAGACAGCTGATTGGTCATGTTGGTGTAATGTTCGCTATACATCAAGGTTTATTTGGCAAATCTCACATTATTTGCATTAATCCTTTTTCGCACAAGTAAAAAAAAAACACACTGTTAACAATTTGTGTAAATTACACAGTATTTAACTGTATAATGAATTGTATTTTACAGTTATGCAGTATGTGACTATTTTAAAGTTGCATTGTGAAAATTACTGTATATTTTACAGTAAAGATATACAATACTGTAAATGAATATACAGCAAGATAAATGGTGCTGTAAATACAGTATTTTGGCTGTAATCGACTTACAGTAAGTTACTGGCAAACTGCTGCCAGTAAGTTACTGTAGATTCTACAGGCAATTGTTAACTTGCAATATTACATATGCAAATTAAGTTTTTTTTATTCGCAAATTGGCATTTCCATCATCATTGTTTCTCATGTGGCCATCCATCCATCCATCTTCAGGAGCTCATCAGTAGTCTCAGCAGGGAACCCCAGACTTGATGCACATTTTGAAGTAGTGCATGAAAACTTTAGATTAAGACTAAAAGGACAAGCTTTTGGACTGAAATGAGCTTCCTTCACAGGGTGGCAGAGCGCACCTTTAGAGATAAGTTGAGGAGCTCTGTCACCCGGAAGGAGCTCGGAGTAAAGCTGTTGCTCCTCCACATCGAAAAAAGCCAGTTTCGGGTGCCTCCTGGAAGCCTACTTCTGGTCTTGTCCCACTAGGAAGAGGCCCTGGGGAAGACCCAGGATACGCTGGAGGGACTATGTCTCTCGGCTTGCATTGGAACACCTTGGGATTCAGTGAGTTTTTCACTCACTCATTAATTTCAAGTTGCTGTTCAGGTAAAATATGGTTTTAGACAATATCTCGGATATAAGCGGCCGAAATGAGTTTCCTTCGCAGAGTGGCAGGGCGCACCCTTATAGATAGGGTGAGGAGCTCTGTCACCTGGGAGGAGCTCGGAGTAGAGCCGCTGCTCCTTCACATTGAGAGAAGCCAGCTGAGGTGGCTCGGGCATCTGTTTCGGATGCCTCCTGGACACCTACCTAGGGAGGTGTTCCAGGCATGCCCCACTGGGAGGAGGCCTCAGGGAAGACCCAGGACACGCTGGAGGGACTATGTCTCTCGGTTGGCCTGGGAATGCCTCGGGATCCCCTCGGAGGAGCTGGAGGAAGTGTCTGGGGAGAGGGAAGTCTGGGTTTCTCTCCTAAGACTGCTGCCCCCACGACCCGGCCCCGGAAAAGTGGTAGAAAATGAATGAATGAATGACGTGTACGCAGTTGTACGCAGCACCTTATAACTTGTCTGTACATACAATTCATCATCCAGAGATTTTTGTCTGATTGCATCTCTGTTTAATGTGTGTCGTCTTTTTCATATTTATTTCGTGTTGTCACTTGTCACTTTATGTACACTGGAAGCTTCTGTAGCCAAAACAAATTCCTTGTGAGTGTAAGCACACTTGGCAATAAAAACCCATTCTGATTCTGATTCTGAATGAATGAATATATTCTGTGGCAACTGACAATATGTCCTGACACCTAACTAATTTGTCTAACTAAATGTGTCTTTTTATGTTCTCTTTTAGCTTCATGCACTCATTGACCCTGACTCTAAATTTGGCCACTTTTAAGTATCTAAAGTCTTTAGATCAAAGCCACATGTCCAAACAAATGACCAAAATACCATCGAGTCCACTTTGTAACACTGTGCAATCTGAGAATCGAACCGATGTAGACTTTGAAGCTACTGCAGTTCAGCGTCTGATAAGGTGCACTTTTGTAGCCAAGCATTCACACACACACACCCACAGGCTCAAAAAATTATCTGATCCAGACCGCAATTGGCCCTGAGCTTTGCAAGCCTCTGCAGTGAAGCGCTTTTTGTTGATGTGACCCGCTTAAATTAAACTCCATACAGTTGTGCTTTCTCTACGTGTCTTTTTTTTTTCTTTTTCTTTTTTTTACTGAAGATTGCCTTCGAAAATTTTACTGAATAGCTTGTTGAGTTTTATTGAAGGCTCTGTCATGTAAGGGTAAACATCCACTGACAGCAGTTATTCCCCTCGGCCAGAGAAGTTGCGTTTTTTTGTGTGTGGATACAGTGAGAGATAGAGAAGGACATTAGCATGTCATTAGCAGAGCAGCTTTGAGATGTCAAGCTCCTGCTGATAAACACAGGCCAATGTAGAGCACAGCTGGATCTCAGGCCATTAAACTGAAGGAAAAGCAGTGTGGCGGCTGACATGAGAGGGGATTCTGGGTCCTTTCTTAGTGTGGAGGGGCTGAAGAGCGATAATAGACAGATCAATTAAGATGGTCTGCACCCCTGGGCCAAACTAGCCATTAACCAGCTATTAACCGGTTATGCTGTGTGTTGAGTGCTATACCTAGGGTTTCTATGTGATATTGGCTATGATTCAACTGATCGTAAATGCTGATTGGTCAATATAGGCATGATGCAATTCTCAATATAACTGTTTATGACATCACTGCACAATGTCTGGGAATAAAAATAATTTTAAATATTAGTAATAATTTTTTGTGTGTTGTTGAAGTCTCTCATGCTCACTAAGGCTGCATTTATAGGATCAAATATAGAGTAAAAACTCTGATGTTTGAATATTGTTACAATTTAAAGAAATCCCTCTGGTCTTTAAAATAACATGATCCGTATGAAATCATACTAACATGCCGATTGCTGCTCAAGAAACATTTCCTATTATTTATTATTATCAGTGTTGAAAACATTGATATTTTTGTGGACACTGTCATACATATGGAAAAATGTAATTGTCTATGTAATGTAATATACATTATATCTATATAATGTAATCTCATCTATATAATGTAATCTCAATGTTCTGCCTTTTTTCTCAGAATTGTGACTTTATTTCAATTTACAAACTTTCAACTTAAATCAAAATTCTGATTAATAACTCATTTAAAAGTACAGTTGTAAGAAATAAACTCAGAATATCATGGAGGCATAAAAATGATTGTGACAAAAAGTAGAACTCAGATTTAAACTTAAAATTAAAAAAATATATATTGAAAAATGAAATGTTAACCCAGAGTTGCATGAGAATAAAGGACCCAATTAGTATTTGGTGTAAACAAGCCTTCATACTATTATATTTTATGTATATAGATTTTTTTACCTTTATAATTTTGTTACTTTTGATTGATTTAAATACATTTTTATTGTAAAGTGTTACCCTAAAGTCTTATAAAGTCTGTGCAAAAAAACTGAATATGTCCTTTAATCCAAAGTTGTTGTTATTTTGACTTGAAGTTCTGGTAGGCGTTGACTTACACTGTACAAAATCCAGGGTTCCATACAATTCATTCATGTTGTCCCAATACAAATCGATTAAAATAACATAACAAATTTAAGTGGACTCAACATAAAACAATCAAGTTGTCCCAAAAAAATCACAAGTATTGTTTTGATTCAGCTCATTTTAAAAAAGTACTTTGAACAAGCATTTCTGTGTGGAGTTTGCATGTTCTCCCCATGTTGGCGTAGGTTTCCTCCGGGTGCTCCGGTTTCCCCCACAGTCCAAAGACATGCAGTATAGGTGAATTGGATGAACGAAAATTGGCCGTAGTGTATGAGTGTGTGTTTGAATAAGAGTGTCTATGGGTGTTTCCCAGTGCTGGGTTGCGGCTGGAAGGGCATCCGCTGTGTAAAACATGCTGGAATAGTTGACGGTTCATTCCGCTGTGGCGGCCCCTAATATACAAGGGACTAAGCCAAAGGAAAATGAATGAATGAATATTATTTCAATATTTATTGTTTTAGAGCACACTTTATATAATGGGGAAATGTAAGTATGATGAACTACCATAGTATGATGCATCATTTGGGAAATGAATGATGTAGATGCCTTTAATGCTTTTTTCATTTCAAAACATTGAAAAAGCAGCATTTTTTTATTGTATGAACCACCAAATACAGTGGTTTTAGCATAAAATCTTTTATGTTCTACTGAAGAAAAATCTGCATGGTCATGGTTTTTGCATGGTCGAGGGTGAAATAATATTTTATTTTTTTTCATTCAAATAGTCAACTAACATTTTAAAAAAGCTATATTAGTTTGCCTCAACTCTCATAGTAACCATACTTCAGTCCAATTAAAAGCACATGCACTAGTAAGATCTCCTGACTGAGTAGATATTTGACAGGAATTTTTTGAGCTCTGCTGTTCAGCCATGGAGAGCGAGCACTGATACTGTCTGAAAAAAGAAAAATTCCTCTAATGGCTTTCCCTTAGTCTCCACACACACGCACACACGCGCACACACGCGCGCACACACACACACACACACACACCCAAGGACTGTCAGTCATCATCCAATGAATTTTGATCTCAGTCATATATGGGCTGATGGTTTTGTGTATATTTGATATTTCCATGGCAAAATTGGAAACAGCATTGTGGGCCTTTCTTCCATTAATGCTCTTTTGATTGAAATCTACATCAGACATGGCTCTCTACTGCCACCATGAGCATTGCTGTTGCTACTACAAGTATATTCATTCCCAAGTGTATTCAGACATTGCAGGGAATTTGAGAAATCGCAAAGAAATGAGCAGTAACAGTCAATTAAATGTGAAATGTTGAATGTACTCTAGTCTAAATTATTTAATATAATTTTTGTGTAGTTTTTAGATTTTTGGACTAAAATATGTATTTTAAGGGGAATTCATTCATTCATTTTCCTTCTGCTTAGTCCCTTTATTCATCAGGGGTCGCCACAGTGGAATGAACCGCCAACTTATCCAGCATGTTTTTTACACAGCGAATGCCCTTCCAGCTGCAACCCAGTACTGGAAAACACCCATACACTTTCACATTCACACACATACACTACGGCCAATTTAGTTTATTTAATTTACCTGTACCGCATGTCTTTGGACTGTGGGGGAAACTGGAGCACCCAGAGGAAACCCATGCGAACACGGGGAGAATACGCAAACTCCACACAGAAAGATCAACTGGCCCAGCAGGGACTCGAACACAGCTTCTTGCTCTGAGTCGACAGTGCTAACCACTGAGCCACCGTGCTGCCACTTTAAGGGGTATTATTAAGGGCAAAAATTATGTAATTAGTTAGATTTCACCTTTTTTTACAGATACAGTAGAATTTATAAGTATTTGATTTTAGATATTTCTGCAATAACTTTAAATGAAAAACTTCATTACATTTAATTAGCTTATTAATTACTCACTTCAGCATTAAAATTGTATTCAGCTGTATTTTTATACATTTAAAAAAACATTTTTAGTAATCTTTTCTTATTAATGTGTAATTTTAACAATTAATTTGTTTACTTTTGGCAAACTGCCCAATTAA
The DNA here is from genome assembly GCA_903798125.1 of Danio choprae. Classification (NCBI taxonomy): domain Eukaryota; kingdom Metazoa; phylum Chordata; class Actinopteri; order Cypriniformes; family Danionidae; genus Danio; species Danio choprae. The sequence continues at coordinate 3,453,345 of CAIGQW010054063.1, read as the reverse complement.
TTCAGTTTTGGTGTGTCCAAATCAAATTAAATTTATGAAAGTGATTTTATAAAACATATTAAATTCCATTAACATTAAACATTTTGCTGACAAATGGGCAAAAAAATAGTGGTTTGAAGGACAGTGCCAAAGTATAAACATATGACAAATGGTGATTCAATGATATAATTATAATTTTGAGGCTGCAATGTGAGTTTTTTTTATGTTTAATATTTTTAAATACATTTTTCAAATCCTTCTTTTAAATAAGCCTGACAAGATTATTCTGTATATAAACTATTGTTAGAACTAATGATATTTTTTGTGGGTACCTTGCCTTCGATAAATCATGTAAAAAAAAAATCTTATCTTTTCCATGTTATTATTATCTTTTCTTGTTTTTCTTATTTATGTTTTTTTTTTTTTTTGCAGATTTTTAAAAAATATATATTTAATCAGGAAAAAAGTTGTATTACACTGCTATCGTTTTGATGCACGACCCAATATATTTTCTGTATTTAATTAGTTAATGCTTAATTGTCATACGTAACTTTTTAAAAATAAAATTATAGTGCTTAACTATTTTTTCCACTCATTAAATTAATTAATATCTTCTCTGTTTTTCTCTCTCTTTTTCTCTAGTGGTCATTATGGCGTCTGGTTTACTGGTTTACCCATTCGGTCTCAACTCCAGCCTGGTAAAATCTTTCTGCGGAGACTCCGACATCTACTACGCCGGGGACTGTCAGATAGGATGGGGCTACATGCTGGCTGTTGTGGGCGTCATGCTTACCCTATTCCTGCCCTTTTTCGCCAAGTATGCCCCCAAGGAGCATCTGTCACCCACTCCATTGCCCACACTTTTATAGAGCACTAGTGCCCCTACAATATTCAGCCAGCGCCACCATCATAACTAAAATGTGATCGGATTAAGGCAAAGCCTCAGCATCATTCGCCATAGCTGGTAATGATGTCGTTAAGATGATGAGCAGAACTCGAGACCCTTCACCTCCTCTATTCTTACTTTTTTTTCCTCTTCACAGTCAACGTGCCAGGTGAAAAACTCATTTGAAAAAGATTAAGAGGATTTTGGTCTTTCTTTCCCTTGTTTTTAAGTTATTTTCGAGCTTCATTTGTTTGTCCTGACTGAACAGCTCTAAGGACTTACTGCTGAAAATATTCATTCATGACATTTCGTTTGCAAGGATCAAAACCAAAAAAGGCTAATTTAACAATGAAATTGAGGGATGATTTCCAAATTCATCCTTTTTTTTATGGAGACTTGACGGCATGCAGTAAATAAAAAAAATTTAAGAAAAAACAACATGTAGTTTTTAAATGGACGTTTTTTGGACTTCTATTCAAATGGATCCAAGTTTCATCCTGAGAAGCTGAACTTAAACTGAGGAGAGTTTTCACTTTATACAGTTTCTAGCACCTGATATAGTACTTATTCAAGGACCAACACTGTGGCTTAAGTAAACGGACCCTTTTTATCCTATTGGCAGGCTTCTGTCTGTATTTTCTTCACTTTGTTTTTTATAATCCTGCGAGAGGCATCGAGGAACTGTATTAATAACATGGACTAGGCCGTTGCTTCAAACTGCCATGGATGAATCGCAAGCATTGACCTTTCTCCAAAAATAAAAAAAAATTAAAATAAGAAAATAACGTGAAATTATCCTACAAGTAAAACTTTGTGTTTTTCCATACTGAGTGAAAAAGAAATGCTCCAAAGCCTCTTTTCTCTTTCTTTACAGTAACACCTACTAGTACTGAATTATTCAGGATTGTTATTCAGGCTATTCTGACTTAAAGTTGGGGTTAGTATTACACACACACACACACACACACACACACACACACTATCCCAGCAGACACACGACCCCACAAGATGTTAATATTAGGTTAGATTTAGGTCGTGATGTCAGGTGACCAAAATTCAATGTCTAGCCAGCATCTAAGGACATTATTTTGATGTCCAAATAACGGCGTGAAGTGACGTTGATTTTAGGTTGTGTTGGAAAGTGACCAAAATCCAACGTCGAGCCAACATCTTAAACCAACGTCATATTGACATCAAATACCGACATTTATTCGTCAGGTATGGCAACCAAAATCCAACGTCTGATAGATGTCATAGTGGTATCGTCCACACAACGTCAATAACGTAACATCATTAGACGTGATTTTAGGTTGAACGTTGGACATTAACGTCGGCCTGACATTGGGTTCTGACATCAACCCAATTTTCATTTCCAAACGAAATGCAACGTCCCACAATGTTGGGGTACAACGTCAATCTGACGTCATGTTGACGGCCTGTGCCTGCTGGGATGTTTTGGAAAATACCAACTTCTAACCGACTTGTGCCTTCTGACCATTGCTAAGACTTAAGTACCTTTCATCAGGTAATCTACTTGTGAAATATTTTGTAAATGCTTTCTTGTTGTGCTATAATTTCAGTATGTCTTCATCTTTCATGGTGATTCCTTTTCGCAGAAAGTCTTAAGGATGGAGTTTGTTTAGTTTTTGAAGGGGTTGCAAAGACGAACGAAACAATAAAAGCTAAATTAGCAAGTCAGTGAACAACTAATTTATTCCTGATTTGTGATGACAGATTTATGAATTACTTCGGGAGATTTTGCTGTAACGATCAAATCAAGCTAATGTGCTAATGCATTTAATCTTGGCACTGCAATACGGTGAAGCTAAAGCTTCTACTTGGATCATTCCATATTGCACTTGGCTCACTTTTGCTGTTGTGTTGATTCATTCGTGTGTTATGTATTCTGACCTGCTACAATATTGGCACTCAACTGCCCTCAGTATATTTAACTTCAACTTCTATAATCATATAGATGAGTGTAAAGCAAAAAAAATGAAGAAAAGAAAACACAAAACCCTATGATGTGTGTACATTTAACTGTTAGGGGTAAGCTGTAGCTCACAGGACAGAGCACAACTTTTGAACTGGCATCTGATGTCAATCGTGGCAGGCCCTTTAAATGACGTCCTCTGACTGCCTTGATGCAAAGGCAACTTGCATTCTTGAGTTGAGTTTATAATCATGTTTGTGAAGTCTGACCACTGGTAGATCTTAGATCTTGTAGATTAGTGCCGTGGGTTCCCCACTGTGATGTTTTGGTTGTAAATAATACTGTAACATGGCATCCTGACGGTTTTGAAAGAAATAATTTGAGATGTTACCTCATCATTGTGTTTGTTTAACCTTTGAAATCCTTAATGAATTGCTGTTATGTGTTTCTTCTTTGTAATAAATAATTTCATAAACATAAAAAATATTGACATCTTTTGAATTAAGAATCCAATAAAGTTTGTTTTTTTTCCAAGTTGGAAATTGAACACAAATTTGTTTTAATGCAATTATTAATAATATACATGCATATAAATTAGAACTTAAAAATGACATTTTATATGAAAAAATTTGTACTGGGCAATAATTAATTGCAAGTTTATTTTGACAATATACATGTGCGTGTGTGCTGTGTATATTTATTATTTATATATAAATACACGCATGCATGCATACATTTGAGAAAATGTTTATTTATATTTAGATATAAAATATACATATGTATATGATATAAATTATAAATTTAAAATCTATGTACATATAAATCTATGTAACAAAATTGTTTTGTGTAGTGTTGTTTCTATGTATGTGTCATATACATAATAAATATATATTGTTCACACATATGTCAAAACAAACTTTTATTTTGGATGTGATTAATCGCAATTAATCTTTGCCCAGCACTAAAAAAATGTAAATTTGTATAATTATAAAAAATCTAAATATATTATGAGAACACAACAATACAACTCAAATGCAATGTCTGCATGTACACAGCAACTAAAATATATTTAATGAATATAAATGACACATTTTATTTGCATCTATACATTGTTAATGCATCTAAACTGTAACTGGCATTCATTCATTGTTGGTTAATCTCTAAACTAATTCACAACTAAAACAAAACCAAGCCTCACTTCCATAAAAGTCTGTGCTGATTTAATGTTTCTACTGTTACTTACTGGATGCACGTCAGATTTCACTCAGAGCCAGCAGCACATTCCTCAACTCTGCGTCTGACGCTCTCACAGCCTCCTGGGCGTTTTTTTGCTCTGACAGTGAAGCAGCTCGAACGGACACACACGTCATTACGTCTTTATCCCTGTCATAGTTTCCAACGCAGCGATGCACCTGACCTCTGATCAGTCTGGGGAGTGTCTGGTCCTAAGGAATAAGATAAATAGAAAACAACCCTATTATTTCTCTTAATAATTTTTTATGTAATTAGAAAAATACAATGAATGTAAAGTATGTTTTGTTGGGGATGTTTTCATCCACTTTAGGGTGATTATGAGTCTTAAATTGGCCACAACTTTCTCTGTTTTTTAGCAAATGGAATAGTTTTTGAATCTTTTAATCTTATCTTGACACATATTTTGAAAAAAAAAACCCTCAACAATAGACTCTGGGCAAATTTACTTCACTTTCGTTATGTTGGTGGCTGTTTTTGCCCCATTGACTTCCATTATAACAACATTTTTTGATTGTAAAGCCATGACATATCATTTATGCTTTCTTGATTGTCGGTGGTTTTCCCTGTTGAGAAGAGGTCAAATTTGCCATTTTTACTGCTGATCATACATAAACACTACTATTTAAATAGCTAGGCTCAGTTAGACCTAAAAAAAATTTCAAAAGAGCTCTTTTATATGAACCAAAGCTACATTTTATTCGTTACAGTAAATTTTTAAATGTAATTTACCTTAAATAAATCAAAATAAATAAATTAAATAAAACCTGAATTTATTTAATTACAAAAGTTCTATGTGTTACGTGATCAAAAATCATTTACAAATCAGAAATCATTCTAATACACTGATTTAATCTTTGAGTATTATTATTATCCATGTTACTTTATATTTGTATTGAAACATTTATGCATGTTTTGATGAATAGGAAGTTTAAAAAAAATTTTTAATATATATTTGAACATTATACAATTCTTCACTGTTACGTTTAGTCCCTTTTATTTCAATAAAACTAATAATAAATTATAAAACTATTCTTTTTTTTTTTTTTTTAAATAACCCCAGATTTTGGAATAGTAATGTTTTTTTTATAATATAAAATGCAGAAGGCAGCATGGTGGCTCAGTGGTTAGCACTGTCTGCTCACAGCAAGAAGGTGGCTGGTTCGAGCTGGGCCAGTAGGCATTTCTGTGTTCGGAGTTTGCATGTTCTCCCCGCGTTTGCGTGGGTTTCCTCCAGGTGCTCCGGTTTCCCCCAGTCCAAAGACATGTGCTATAGGTGAATTGGATTAACTAAATTGGCCGTAGTGTATGAGTGTGTGTGTGTGAATGAGAGTTTGTATGGGTGTTTCCCAGTACTGGGTTGCGGCTGGAAGGGCATCCGCTGCGTAAAACATATGCCGGAATAGTTGGTGGTTCATTCCGCTGTGGTGACCCCTTATAAATAAGGGACTAAGCCGAAGGAAAATGAATGAATGAATAAAATGCAGAATAGTAGATCCACCACAGGAGGACCAACACTTCCAGACTCACGTTTTCATAGTAAAGACACTGGACCACATGTTTATCGTCCCTCATAAGGAATTTCTTTGCGCCATGTTCTCCAACAGTAACTGCAGAGTCCAGAGTGGCTGTGAAGAGAGTCAGGACTTTTTGGCTACAGGTTCAAATCATTAGGGACCACATGTGTTTGATAGTGTCCTTACCAAAGATCTCGAATAGCATAGGTACCCGGTTCTTGTACTGGCTCCAGTGCTTCATGCCTTCAATTACAGCAGTAATAACACGCATTGAAGTCTCACGACTGGGCTTCTGCACAGCACATGCGAAAATAAATCAGAAATGCTAAAACCAAATTTTATTCTGACATAAAGAACATCTCTGAAAAACAAGCAGTACACACACACACATATGATATGAAAGAAAACATGCAAAAAACATAACAATTTTAATAATTTTATCCACATGGAACACAATAAAGTACAGTAGATAGTGGGCTTCAAAAAAGATTAATAGAGATCAAAATATGGAAGATAAGATCTGTTGTACTGATGTATTTCTATTTTTACGTGCTAAACTAAGTAAATAGTTTTTTCAAATGTATTTTTGATTAAATGCCCAAAATAAATATATTTTTTCAATATATTTTTCACTTTTTATTCTACAACAAAATACATTAGTAATAACTCATTTTACTTGTTCTGAAAAAGACAAACCAGTTGCTAAATAGGACGACAGACATAGTCAGGGACATTAAACTTTATCATGCTGAACAGGTGAACTCATCTAATCCACTTTTACAGCCTCATTGTGTTAATAACTATTTCAACTTAATCTTCCGTAAAAAATGTTTTTCAAATAAAGATTGGCAGAGATGTTGGAAGTTTAACTCTTATGCATCCTTTCAGATTTTTCATTTTTGTCTTTTTTGGCTGCTTTAATGTAAAGCATCATAAATTTCGGCAATCAATTTCCTTTCACAAATCGATTTACGCTAGGTACAAAAATAGTTACACTAAGGACCTTCGGAACAGAAAATTCCCTGTTGAAACCCATTAAAATTGCAGTATTTTATCCCAGTGTTATTTAAGCAAAACACCTTTGGCCTATGAAGCAAATAATTGCATTTTTCCTGTTTTTTGCTTTTGAGCACTGCAGGCCAAATCAATTGAAGTTATAATTATGTTTAGTTATAGAGTTATTTTGTATACATATCAAGAGAAATTTGTGTGAGTGTAGTCTTTTTTTTAAATGTAATGCTGCATAAAACATATTAATGGACCAAAAAAAAAAGTTTTTAATCACTGATTTATCCAAGTCTATAGTAATAAACTTTTATTTTTTCATAAAAAAACAAGTGGCATTATGTAAACAAACTGTAATTAAATTCCCTTAGCAAGAATGAATATTCAGTACTTATCATCAGATTATGTTTATGGAAAATAAATGAAGTCAGTGAAAGTGCAAACAAATATATATGATACATTTATGGTGTATTTTTGTAGCTATGTGTAGGTTTTTTAGGGTTATGGTCTACAGTAGTTCACAGTTGACAGCGATATAGCTAATTTGTGGTGTACTGGTGATCGTATGTAAATTGTGAAGATTTTCATGTTAAGAATCATACATTTCAGAAATCATAAATCTAGAAAATGCTTCTTGATTTAGGCATTTTTAGATAATTGGACTAGTAACAAGACAAAAACTCTAAGTAACAAAACCTTTTTTTTTCAGTGCATGGCATAACCTTTTTTTTTTTTACCTTGCACATTTTTAACACTAACTTCAAAGCTACTATAAAATAGAGTTAAATTGACAGTGTGAATTAGTGTTTTTTAAAAATGTAGCCATATGTTTTCATATGTCAACTGTTGCAGTCTGCAAAAGTCTAAATTTAGTCAAGCAATTTCCTTTCATAAATCAATTTATGCTAAGTACAAAAATAGTTACACTCAGGAATAAAATTGAAACTTGAAACCCATTAAAACTGCAGTATTTTATCCCAGTGTTAAGAAAAAAAGGTTTGGCCTATGAAGCAAATAATTGCATTTTCCCTGTTTTCTGACATCATATGCTGTTGCAGTGTGCGAAACATATTGAGCATCCTTAAAATCTAGTGAGACTTTAGACTAGACTGACTAAATGACCTTCAGCCCAAACGAAGTAACACACACCTGCTGCTTTGGAGTGGTTTGAACGACTGAGGTGTCCGTTTTTTCTTTTGGCCACATTCCACTGGTCGATTGCCCAACAGGTCTGAAGTTCCACGTGCCACCATGATTCAGAGGGCCCTGAGAGTTTCCCGCTGCTGGTGAACACTGCTGGGGACAGTATGGCATTCTGAAGGTATTTGTCGGCCTGTTAAATGACTGTTGATTCTGGATTCCGCTGGAGCAACTGGGATGGCCGAGCGAGGCTGAGCTACTGCTTGGAAAGCAACCATGAATCTGATTTGCCACTGAATCCTGTCTTACTAGAGGCCTTTGTTGCCCAATCTGTGGCCTGAAGGTAAAATAGAGACAAATACTAATAATAATGTCATAAAGTTTTGCATGATAACTTGAAGCCAGACTTGCACTACAACAGTAGTGCACTACAACAGTAATGTTCAGCCCATATTATCTGGTAATGATAGATGTTTACAAATCAAATTTCTATGGAGACACATCAGGGCTGCCCTGATCCCATTAACCATGTTTGACATACAGTATAGGAATATAAATCGGGAATGGACAGCAGAGATATAGGAATAATTATGAAATATTGGAAACAATGCAACTTCAACTAAAAACGTAAGGGAACATCATACGCAAAAACAAAAGCAGTGGGGAAAAAATTATTGTGGTTTTGAATGCTGTTCACTATTCAGCAAACATGAACTTGTAAATGTAATCTTAATATTATCTTGTAATGCGTCACAATTTTGGTGTGTGCATGCTGGAGATTTACAAGAAGAAAATAGCTTTAATAATCACAACTCCTGTAGTGCAGACCTGGCTTAAATGGTTCACAGGCATTTTTTTCATTGTTAACTACTGTAGTTGCAGTGTTACTTATGTGATCACCAGCAATGTAGCCCTCGTGGAGCCTTCACTCGAACTACATATCCCATCATGCCTTGCAGTCGCAGACCTGTTTCAGTTCACCTCCTGATTATACACTCACAGCTAAGCTTTTCATGACTGATTACATGAACTATACATACACCACTCGCACACACATCCAGTGCTGAGTCTTGTTTTACTGTAGTGTTCATATCTAAGTGTTTTCCTTGTATTGTCTCGCTGTGTTTTTACCAAGTGGCAACATCCTGCTCTCCCTTATGAAGCTAATAACGAAATACCTGAAACTGCAAGTCATCAAAATTCCATTAGGCCTGGCTCCATAATAGAGCAAATTTTTATTGACCCCAATGTTTAAAAAGCCAACTTTACAGCAGAAAAAAAGGTGTTTACAGCTGGTGCAAAAAAACGATTTTAGTGTATATAGCTAATATTACACTCCATGACAACTGGGGGGGGGGGGTGAATTTTTTTTATAACTCATCCATTTCATTTATATTGAGTTAAATTAAGTCTGCATAATTAAGGGCGTGGCCACTTGAGTGACAGTTAGGTCTCACTGTTCGTCACCTCAGCTGATTCCGGCTGATTAGCTGCTGAACTCTACATTTAAATCGTATTTTTGTTTTGTTTTATGTGGTTTTACACAGTCAATTGCCTTTTGGAATTATTTGTGAAGTTTATTTATAAACTAATTTCGAGAGGATCACGTGCTTATGATTGCTGCGGCTGGTCCCGCATTATCCAATTCATGATTCACCAATCAGACAATTCCTAAGCCACTATAAATACCCTAAGTTTCATATCACAGCCATCTTCGTTTTGAAGAATCCCCCCTTCCACCCCTACTCCTCCTTTCCTAAATGGGTGGCACGGTGGCCTAGTGGTTAGCACTGTTGCCTCACAGCAAGAACGTCACTGGTTCTAGTCCTTACCAAGCCAGCCGACGTTTCTGTGTGGAGTTTGCACGTTCTCCCCGTGCTCACGTGGGTTTCCGCCGGGTTCCCCAGTTTCCTCCCACCGTCCAAAAACATGCAACTTAAGTTAATTGACTAATCCAACTCGGCATCTAGACATGCTCCTAGTAAGTAGTCATCTCAAGAGCAATCATTAACTGTTCATTAGCTACTACAGTAGGGGAGTTCTCGAGATCTACCTGAGCTCAAACTCCCCTCTCGCCTTGCAAATGGGAGGGAGCCCCGGGCTCGAGGATCTATGAGCTCAGGGCTCTCTCCCGGGACAGCATGCCAAACAAGCTTTATAACCAATCATCAGCTAAGTGTGAACTCTTGAACTTACAATTATCAGATAATATGGCATGCTGTGCACTTAATTGTGGTCACAAACCATTCAAGTGTCCTCCATTTCCCAGGTTAGTGAAATTCTTATATACTTATATCATATCTATAAATGCATTTGTTTTATTTAAGACAATTTAGAATTTCTTTAGAACTTGAATTCACTGCAGAATCTGACAGATTGATTAGCTGTAGGCTATAAAACAGTCATACAGTGTTATGCTTGGATTTCATAAATAGCCTTGCATTTACTAACAAGGACTATATTTGAAATAATTGGAAGTAATTCGCGTTTTCCTCCAGTAGAAAACGTCATAAAAACAATGTTTAGTGGCTTAATGTATAACAACAGTGTTTTTAAAAGACTAAACAATTTATTGATATAGTATACAAGCAAGCACATGTGGTCAGAACACAAACGTGTCGCAGGTAATGAAGTATTAAGCGTTTCTCCCTAAAGAAAAGCCCGTCTAAGCAAAATGCTAGCAGGCATCTGTAGCTCCGCTCACACTCAAAATGGCGATGGTTGGCCACGCCCACTTGTAGCTTCATTTGCGCTCTTCAGAAACCTATGGGTGACGTCACAGATACGACGTCCATATTTTTTACCCCTCCTTGGATTGTCTACGTAATTCTCTCTCTCTGTATCGAAGGTTGCCTGCCTGACAACTGAATAAAGCAGCATTTGGATCCGACCCGTCGTCCACACCTCCATCATACAGTGACTCAAGGTTACTTAAATTTTTTTTTTTTCTTAAACAAAACAAGATTAATCTTGGAAGAAATTGATTATTAACATTTTATTCTACCAAGAGTCAATATTATTTTCATTTTTTATTGTTTTAAACTAAGAGAGATAGTTTTCGCAAAAATTAACACAGATTTGGACAAAGCGGTTTTAAGACCTTTCTGGGTATGTAGACATTATTTAATAGCAGAGCATCATTTACTTACCACACATAGGCTGGTTTTCTGGGGTGGGGAAAAGGTGTGTATCCTTGTCCTGCCATACCAGGTGAAGGAGCGTATCTCCCACTGGCTTGCTGTAATGAAAGATTGGTTTGCTGGTTCCACTGACTACTCTGACCAAAAACTAAAAAGAGACTTATGGTTATATTTCAGAAGACATGATCAGTAAGCAAACAAAACTCTGGTACGGAATGAAACGATAAGGTTTACCTGCATATGTATAAATTGAACTTATCCCTAATTTATAACACCAAATACAATAACAAGTGTGTAAATATAATATATGACCTGTATATTGATTGTATATATTGACTAGGGTTGTGCAATATAATGATAGATAGATAGATAGATAGATAGATAGATAGATAGATAGATAGAT
>CAIGQW010054063.1:3416667-3431222 GCA_903798125.1 Danio choprae | reverse complement strand
TGTATGTCCTATTTCATGTGTAGTGCATTCAGTATTTCTTGTAATGTGGTGAATGCAGGGTGAGCACCTGTTCTGTTTCTGTTTTAAAATATATTTTTAAACGTGTCCATAATATTTGAACATTTCTGATTGTATGTAGTTGTTAACATGTGCGTATTTGTATTTTTATCAACACATATTTACAGAAATAACTGGGATGACCACAAAAATTCACAGCAATACTTACCCCTTAATACATCTGCACATACTTGCTTTGTTCGAAATGTACCCCAACATCTCTGCAGCTTTAAAAGGAGAGCTCATCCAAGACAGTTTAAGTTTTTTTCTTCTGTTAAACAAAAAAGAAGGCATTTGGAAATTATTTCCAAAATTATTTGAAATTATGTTTAGCTGTTGACTTTCAAAGTATATTTTTCCTACTATGGATGTGGCTACAGGTTACCAATGTTCATTAAATACCTTCTTTTTGGATCAGCAGAAAAAAAAGTAAGTCAATGTTAGGTACATTTTAATTTTTGGGTGAACTATCCCTCTTCGCCAAGTCTTGCGCATGCGCTTTAGACTCGTCATTTCCTGGGCGGAACCACATGGCGGCCTCCATATGAAAACAGAGCTGTGCAACACGAGGATATGCTTATCAAGGCATCGTACGTAAGTGACTCTGGACATCATGCAATTGTCGTTTGGTATGAGTAAGTTACCTGATAATTGTAATGCCAAATGTCGTAGATTAAATAGATAGATATGGATCTCGGTAGCGAAGCCGACAGGCCGGTTGGAGAGCTGACGGAGGTTGACCCAAGCGCGGAGCTGATCCTCGAGACCCCGCCGCCTGATGTTGTCAGCTCCATCAACGCCTGCTTTGAGGAGTTCGACAGCACCCTAAAGAAAAGACCAGATGTTTCTGTGCACAATTATTCTTCTGACAGGTAAGAAAAGACTTGTAGCTTCTCTTGGTATTTGTAAGAGTTTGCAGGGTTCCCACTTGTCATGGAAATTCTGAAATATATACTTACGTAATTTAAATTGAGGTAAAGTTGTTTTTATATTCACATTTTCACTCATTTTGACTTTTTATTAATTTAAGAAAAGTATTCTTTGCAAATTCTAAATAGTGAAATCACATTAGCAGCTAAATGCTACCAAAGTACAACATACAGTCAATTAAATAGGGCTAATGTTAGCACTATGAAGTCATATTTACATGTGATTTCACGAATATTCAAAGTACCATGGTAAACAATATAGGGAGCATGTCACAAGTTGTCACTGAATGAATGTGCGAATATACCAACCAACTTTACCCTTAATTAATTTTAAAATATTTATATTCCAGACATCGAAAGTCAGGAAATGTTATGTTTTATAAAGGTTTTCCACTTGAGAAATTAGGCCTTGAGGTATTTAGTAACATTTTTATTTTTTAATTTATAAGAGTAATTTATTGAACTATGCTTTAGACAGTCAAACCATAGGACAGTTTCGAGATTTAACTAAAAAAAATTTATAACAGCAGTTTTTTTTTATAACAAGAGGTCCATTGAAGAGGCTAAAGATTTTTGTGTTTTCACAGCAAAGCTCAAGAATAGAAGCAAATAATGCCATAAGCTTTGAGATATTGTCACAAAATTTACAAAAAAATCCTTGCAAAATCCTGTTTAATGAGCATCAAAACCAGACTAAAAATTGTCAATGTTATTTGACATTTCAAGGTTCTGTCCTGTTTCTTCTATGGCTTTGTCATTATTTACCTTGAATTTAATTTGGTGGTTTTAGAACATTTCGAGATTAAATTTAAATGCTGAATACATAAAAAAAAAAATACTTTACAGAAGTAGTTGTAAATCTTAATTATGCTTGTCAGTGGTTACCCCTTTCGCCTCCCAACAAGGTCTCTGGTTTGGGTCCCTGCTGGGCCAGTTGGCATTTCTGTGTGGAGTTTGCGTGTTCTCCCCTTGTTGGCGTGGGTTTTGGGTGCTCCAGTTTCCCCCACAGTCCAAAGACATGCGCTATAGGTGAATTGAGTAAACTAAATTGGCCGTAGTGTATGAGTGTGTGTGTGAATGCGAGAGTGTATGGGTGTTTTCCAGTACTGGTTTGCAGCTGGAAGGGCATCCGCTGTGTAAAACATATGCGGGAAAAGTTGGTGGTTCATTCCGCTGTGGCAACCACTGATAAATAAAGGACTAAGCCGAAGGAAAATGAATGAATGAATGAATGAATGAATGAATGAATAAATATTATGTTTGTAATATACAAATATTTTTTCAAGTACTGTGCCTTTTCTTCTGCATTCTCCTGTACAGTGACTCTGAAAGCCTGTTTATAACACAGTCTGTGACGAAAGCAGTTCACACTAAAAGACGATTCCGATCATCTAAGAAACAAGCCTCCATCTCTGATGACTCCGGTTATGTGAGAGAAAGGAGACTCTCGGAGAACCAACAGGCTGAATGTGAGGAGGAAAGCAGAAGTCAACGTTCTTCACGCCGCAAAAGATCAAGATGGGAATTGTATGCCTCCGCTCGAAAAGCTACTTTTCCCTTTTTGATGAAATCGCTCAAAAAACAGCATCTGCCCATTAGGAAGCACCAAATTCTGGAGGTTGTGTTTATTTATGTGTTTATTTGCATATGCATGTCATTTTATAATGTGTTTTATTATATTATGTATAATATATTATGTGATTACTGTTTATTATATAATAAAATGATGCTTGTTAAATTATTCATTTGTATTATGACATTTTTTAATTTTTTTATTTTTAGAATTCAGAAGTTGGAGGGTTCTTCAAATGTATTAAGAAAATCAAGACGGATTGTGTGAAGATAGAAAAAGAGATCAATCCATACTTGTATGAGTCTCAGTAAGTTCTAATATAAAACAAGACAAACACACAGAATTGTACATTTTAAATTTGACCGTTTTTAATTTAAATACTCTAATTTTAGGATAAGTGATATGTCAGAGGGAGAGGACCAAAATAGTGAGCATGAAGTCATATCAGTGGTATGTATTTTCTGTGGAGTTGTTTAATAATACAGATATGCTTTAGTTTTAGAGTTAAGCACTTTTGGTTTGATATCCTGTTAAAATAATTATCCTTTTGCATCTGCAGTTAGGTTTAAGATTTATTTATTTTTTATTAATTAATATAAAACTGGAACTTGCAATTTCAAAAAATGGCACACTACTTACTATACTGTAAGAAAAATCCCTTAATTAATCATTTCTCGTATTTTGTGATGTATGGGTGTTTTCCATCTATGTACTTTTGAATTGCATTATGTAGGGTAGGCAAGAGAGCTCAGTGTGCTGTAAATGATGAAAACACATTAAAGTTTAAACATGCCAACAAATTAGGAATACATCAGTTTGACAACACCACCATATATACAGGAATGTGCTGCAAATACTGAAACAGCTTCCGGCCACTGTAATAATGGGACCTTGATCTCTGCTTTAAATTTAGATTTATAATTATTTGACACCGCTGATTGGCCATTGTATTCACGTGTAATGACATCAACTGAAATGACGAATAACGGATAAATGACGAATGACAAATAAAGAAATGTAAAGTTTAAGACTGAAAGTTCATTATTTTATTTTACTCAGTAACGATTGGTATTGAAATTCCATATCGTGATAACACCATCCCGCTCTGATTTTTACCTGGCCTACCACTTATTGGCTTAGTTGCTTTTGTTTCAAATTGTTTCCCTATTGATATAATATGCCTCACAATTGACCGTTGAATATTTGAAAATTTAGTATTGAGGAAAATTCACTTATTGCACAGGTGGTAGCCTATCACACTACCATGCTTGAATTCACTTAAGGCTGGTTTGTTCTTCTGTGTCGAGCGATAGCCATGACCCATGGCACATGCCTTGCGCATCGGCGTGCATTTATACTTTTGCGTGCTGTTTGTGTTGCTTTGCAATAACACTTTCAAAATGCTTACTGGCAGTAGGTTATGTTCTGTTATGTTCCTCTGTATCAAGTTTCTTGGAGAGTGTTTTGTTTTTTCTGAACGCTACTTTAATGTACAAGTAGCTAAAACTCAGTGGACGTGCAACAACATTAATCATAAAGTTTCCATCTGTAGCTCCTTCACGGGACTCGACACTTGTAAACACTCGCTCCATTGTGTTCTCAGCACCACCCACACGCGTCACAGCTTCCATGCTGACCAATCACAGAGCTTGTGCATGTCAGCCACGGCGAGGGCTATGCGACTGCGCGAAGGCTGCGCTAGACCATACGCGTGCGCTTGACACAGAAGTATAAATCAGCCTTTATAAGTGGCCTATTCTTTCACAAATGGTTGTATAAGCAATCTGCATGCATAGATGCTTGATTTTATACACCTAAGTTCAATTATTTGGGGCGGTCTCCCAAAATTTAGGCAATCTAGTGTTAGTATATTTACATAATAAATGTTTCATAAAACAATTATAATGGTTTGAAAAAATATATTTCATACAGTAATCAGTTGTTATCTTTTGGCTTTATTTCAGGATAAAACCCTTTTTGTTTCAGGTTACAATAAAAGAATCAAGTTCCTATGGCTCCCAGAATCTATCATGGAGAGAAGGACTCTGGAAAACCAGTTATCAAATGGCATTGAAAAGAAAAGTAAAGTAAAAAATATAGCCGTCACCAACAGCAAAGCAACAGCAAGAAGAAAACGGGACAGGAAAGCAACCAAGGCATTATCAAAATCGTCCAAGAAGCAGAAAAAACAAGAAATGCATGAGGTTTTAGCTTCGTGTTCAGATGATGAACTCTCAGATTCCTCCCATTGTGGACAGCCGCTTGCTAAGGATATTGTCGAATGTGCTGAAAACTCACATGAAGATCATATAATGGTTATTGAGGAGACACAGAGACACACTGTAGAAGAAGCATCAGCTCGTTTTGAGAGTGAGGATGATCTTAACTGTAGAAGTCAGTCTGATATTGACCAGCCCAATGAAAGCAGTTTCATCTTGCCACCCCAAGGGGGAGATATTTCTACACAGAGTGATATTCAACAGAGTGACAGTGACATCGGCTCAGTGGATTTATTCAGCCCATTGAACAGTCCAAAACGAGACGATCAAATTCCTAAAACCACATCTATTACAGCAAACGTTGAGAAAAGCGATCAAGACAGTGATGTGACACAGATAGAGAGTGAAGGACAAAACATGTCTACATTTGGACCAGAAACACAAAAATGTTTTGCAAATGAGGAATATGACAGCGATGAAACAAACATAGAGACTGAATCTTTGTCCAGGTTTGAGCTAAGAACACCAAACAAGCAGTTTACCAGTACCAAACACCCTGAAATCCCGAAGTTGAGAGTCCAAAGTCCAAAAACACCACCCTCAAGACGAGCGGAGACCATGAATGTGCAACTATCTCCTAAACATTTACCACCATCTAATGTACCATTAAGTGAAGTTTACTCAAGTTCATGTGAAAGTGCCAGCGTAATTCAACAAACAGTGATGGTAGAGACTGAAACCGATAGTCCTATGTTTAAAAACACTGGACCGAGTTTTCTTAAAAGAAAAAGGAAGAGAACGAAAGAAAAAAATGGGGCTGCTGATTTCAACCAACATGATACAAATGGAGATGTTGGTCAGATAGTGAGTTGTGAATGTCCAGGTGATGACATCACAGGACTTAAAGCAACACCCATAGAGAACATTGAATCATGTGGAGTGGAAAATGAAATGGCAGTTGGGGAACAAACCGAAGCATCGGGTTTACAGTCAAAGGAGCTCTTGGAGGAAAGTATTTTAAATACGGTCAACAGTGTTCGCATAAGGGTTAAGAGGAAAAAGATGAAAAAGTATAAGGTAAAAGAGTGTGAGGATGCAGAACTTGCTGTAGAGAATCAGTTGGTTGAGACTGTTGAGACTGAGCTGACATCCAAAAAAGCAAAAAAGAAGAAAAAGGACAAAGAGAGAATAACAATATCATATGAAGAGGAAAATGTTACAGACATCCAATCAAATGAAGCATTTGATTTAGCAGAGTTAAGAGCAAAAGAAGTGAATCAATCATGTGAATCTCTTAACACTGATCAACTGATGTATGTAGAGACCTCAGAGGAAATTACTGGTTCTATCAAATTAATGAAGAAGAAGAAGAAGAAGAAGAAAAAACGGCACAAGACAGATGAGCCTCTTTATGAGTCTGTTGATCTGGATGCTACTTCAGCGTCTCAGTTTGATGTTGGTTTCAGAATCGTTGAACAACAGGAAGGTTTGGTGACCGAAGAAGGGGAGAGAGATGAACATTTGCAGGGTACAGCATTGGAGGTTGCCAAATGCAAAAGGAAAGGCCAGGATGCAAGTTTTCAAGTGGATCATGACATTGGATTGGAAAAACAACGGTCAGATTTGCAGTCAGAGAGTGGACCAGCTAATTTGGGTTCAGATGGCTTGGAAATCTTAATGGTCAAAAAGAAAAAAAAGATAAAGCACAAATTAAAAGAGAAAAATTACACCAAGCTTGTTTCAGATATTGACACTAATGTGCAGTTGTTTCAGTCCAATAAGTTACAAACTACGGATTCTGTGCTTTTGGACAGCACACATACCAATAAACAGAAAATGGAGAAACGGCAAAATTACACTGATCAGGGTTCAGTTTTGAAACAACTGCACATTGTCGCCAATAAATTACAAACTATGGATTTGCCAAAAACCAACAAAGACATGGAAAGACCAGAAGTTGGCTCATCTGATGATTTTTTGGAGCACATTGATGATAGACCTCCAGAAATGAGAGAGAATAACATAATTCAGGCTGATCAGATTGAGCATTTGCAGACTTCAGAAGAAATGGCAAGATGTTCATCACCCAGATTAAGCTCAGAGAAGAAAAGGGAAGAAACATCTGTTGATCCAAATCTGGATGCAAGTTCTGTGTTTCAGGTTGATGGGTTGAACAGGGCTGCAAATGAAGACCGGACAACTCCACAAAACAGCACTGAAGAAAAGCAGAGCGATGAGATTTCCTCAGAACATTTGGAAAACAATCCAGCAAGTCCTCCGTCAGAAGAAATGACAAGATGTTCATCACCCAGTGTAAGCAGATTAAGCTCAGAAAAGAAAAGGGAGGAAACATCTGTTGATTCAAATCTGGATGCTAGTTCTGGGTCTCAGTTTGATGGGTTGAAAAAGGTGGCAAAAGAAGACCAGACGACTCCACAAAACAGCATTGGAGAAAAGCAGAGTGATGCCATGTCCTCAGAACGTTTAGAAAATAGCCCAGCACATTTAGTTTCCACAAATAAAAGTGATAATACAAGTCCTTCTTCTCAAGATGATAACGTTGTTGGACTGCAGTCAGATGTCAATTCATCTGTGCTTTTGGACAGCATACATACTGATAAACGGAAAAAGAAGAAAAAGCATAAATTAATAGAGCAAACTGACACAGAGGTTACTTCAGAAATTAACGACAATGTGGAGTCGTTTCAGTCCATTGAGTTACAAGCTATGGATTTGCCTTCAAAAAGAACTAAAAATAAAAAACACAAAGACCGGGAAAGAACAGGAGTTAGCTCATCTGATGCACTTTTGGACCACATGGATGATAGACCTTCAGAAATGAGAGAGAATAACACAGTTCAGACCGATCAGATTGAGCATTTACAGACATCAGAAGAAATGACAAGATGCTCATCAACCAGTGTAACCGGATTAAGCTCAGGAAAGAAAATGGAGAAAACATCTGTTGATCCAAATCTGGATTTGAGTCCTGTGCCTCAGTTTGATGGGTCGAATAGGACAGCAAAAGAAGACCAGACGACTTTGCAAAACAGCACTGACATCAGTTCTTCGGACAACATGCATACCAATAAACGGAAAAAGAAGAAAAAGCAGAAATTAAAAGAGCGGGAGAATGTAAAGTCTGATGCTAACTATGTTCATTCTGTTGAGCCAGATCAGTTCAGTGAGTTACAAATAACAGAGTCGACAACAAAAAAAAAGAAAAAGAAAGATAAAGAGAGGACAAGGCAAGCAAATGTAGAGGAGAATAACGTAAAAGGAATCTCATCAGACGAAGATTTTGAAGCTCCTCAGACTCCGCTTGAGCATATACAGACCTCTGAGCGAATTACACAGTGTCAATCACCTAATGTAGCTGCGTCAAACTCAGCGAAGAAGAAAAAGAAAAAAGAGAACGAGACTAATGATCCTCAGTATGAATCCATTGATCTGGATTTGAGTTCAGCAAAAGAAGACAGGACGACTATACAGCACCACACTGAAGAAACACAGGGTGATGACAATGCTGTGGAACATTTGGAAAAAAATCCAACAGGCTCAAAGATTGCCAAAAAGAAAAGAGAGAATGCAGGTTCTCCATTTCAACTTGATAACATCGTTGGATTGCAGTCAGGAAATTCTGCAGATGTCAATTCTTATCAGCTTTTGGACAGCACATGTACCGATAAACAGAAAAAGAAGAAAAGGAAGAAATTAAAAGAGCAGGAGAATGTGGATGCTAATGCGGACAATGTTCATTCTGCAGAGCCGGATCAGTTCAGTGGGTTACAAATAACCGAGATGACCACAAAAAAGAAAAAGAAACGTAAAAGATGTGTAGAGGAGAGTGGTTTAGAAGACATTTCATCAAATGAAGCTTTTAAAGCTTCTCCGACCAATCAACTTGAGCATATACAGACTTCTGAGGAAATTACTCAATGTCAATCACCTAATGTAACTACATTAAAGTCAGTGAAGACAAAAAAGAAGAAAAGGGATGAGACTGCGGAACCTCAGTGTCTGGATGCGAGTTCTGTGTCTCAGTTTGCTGATGTCGCTCGATTGAAAAAGCGAGCAAAAGAAGATCGGACAACTACACAAAACGGCTCTGAAGAAGCGCAGAATGATGACATTTCCTCAGAACAATTGGAAATGAATCCAGCAGGCTTAATAAAGGTTTCCAAAAGGAAAAAGAAAAGAGAGAATGCAGGTTCTCCATTTCAACTTGATAACATCGTTGGGTTGCAGTCAGGAAATTCCGCAGATGTCAATTCTTATCAGCTTTTGGACAGCACATGTACCGATAAACACAAAAAGAAAAAAAGGAAGAAATTAAAAGAGCAGGAGAATGTAGAGGCTGATGCGGACAATGTTCATTCTGCAGAGCCGGATCAGTTCAGTGGGTTACAAATAACCGAGATGACCACAAAAAAGAAAAAGAAACATAAAAAATATGCTGAGGAGAGTGGTTTAGAAGACATTTCATCAAATGAAGCTTTTAAAGCTCCTCCGACCAATCAACTTGAGCATATACAGACTTCTGAGGAAAATACTCAATGTCAATCACCTAATGTAGCTGCATTAAAGTCAGCGAAAAAGAAAAGGGATGAGACTGAGGAACCTCAGTGTCTGGATGCGATTTCTGTGTCTCAGTTTGATGATGTCGCTCGATTGAAAAAGCGAGCAAAAGAAGATCGGACAACTACACAAAACGGCTCTGAAGAAGCGCAGGCTGCTGAATTTTCTTCTGAACATTTGGAAATGAATCCAGCACATTTAATAAATGTTTCCAAAAGGAAAAAGAAAAGAGAGAATACAAGTCTTGGATTGCTGTCAGAAAACACTACAGACATTAATTCTTCTGTCCTTTTGGACAGCACACATACTGATAAACACAAAAAGGAGAAAAGGAAGAAATTAAAAGAGCAGGAGAATGTAGATGCTAATGCGGACAATGTTCACTCTGCAGAGCCGGATCAGTTCGGTGAGTTACAAATAACCGAGATGACCACAAAAAAGAAAAAGAAACATAAAAGATGTGTAGAGGAGAGTGGTTTAGAAGACATTTCATCAAATGAAGCTTTTAAAGCTTCTCCGACCAATCAACTTGAGCATATACAGACTTCTGAGGAAAATACATTAAAATCAATGAAGAAAAGGAAAAAAAGGGATGCGACTGAGGAACCTCAATATGAATCAGTTGATCTGAATGTGAGTTCTACAGTAAGTAATACAGAAGCTAAATTAAATCCCACCAAGCACAAAAAGTGGAAACAAAGTTTTTCTGGGAATCACGATTCTGATGCTGTACAATCTCATAAAGCGCCTGAGAGGAAGAGGAAGAAGGAGGACAGAAACTGATTGCGTCACAAATGGAGGTGGAAAGTTCTGATGTTACAACATTCTTTGAAAAAGTCTCAGAGCCGGATGCTGGACACCTGCAACCATTCCAAAGAAACCAAAGGGTATCACAAATAAGCAAATGTGTAGTAATTTTGAACCAGAAACCATACAGACAAAGAGAACTGACTCTGTCAAACTGTAAGAGGACAAACAGGACAGTATTGTTTGATAGCATGGCAAGATTCTGCAGATATTAGAAAGGTACGGAAGACTGAAAATATAAGGAAATTTCCATGAACGCTGGCTCGCCTACAGGAATAAACACAAATGACACACTCGCAATGGACAGGTGCCTGGACAGGTTCAGTGTCATGCTAATATCTTTGTTCAGTTGCACCGAAAACATGATGCATATGAATCTGATGACATAAAGCATAGAAACAAGGAAAGAGAGCTATAGTGTCTCAGATTGAGGAAAAATTAGCAAATGGAACAAGTTATTGCATAGCCAGAATTCCCAAAATATATACTTTTGCGGTATAATGGAAGTATGCCATTCATAATGATAGTGTTGTATTTGCAGAGAATGAACACATGGGAGGGACCATGAAAAACCATAATGTATCGGTTGATGGTTTTGGAGCTAAAAGAAAAGTAAGGAGGTCAAAATCTTTAAGAGAAATTATTAGTGTAAAAAAATGTAAAAGAGAGGTTTAGTAATGACAAATGGTCATGAATGATAAATATGAAAGCAGTGAGTCAATCTTTTTATTTATTTTTGTAATCTTCTGTTTGGTTTCATTTCAATGGAGATTAAGTGATACCAATCAAATTGACAGTTTTGACTAATCGTACACACGAGGTTTTGTAGTTTGGTCCGTGATCTTGTAGATCAGTGGCTTTATTTGTTTATTATAATAATTGTCATTCGGCTCATTTTTCAATGTTTTATTGAATTGTTCATTCATTGTGTAGCCAGAGCAGTGTTTTTTTATTATTATTATGATCGGAGTATTTTTATATAGCATGAGTGTTTCGTTGGCGCTATTGTGCCCTTGCTAATTTGTACATTTCTATTGACAATTTATGCTTACTCTGCAACAGAGAAATAAAATAACAGGTTTCTGCTCATGTGAAATTGACCTGTTTTTAGTTTGTTTCTTTGGTTTTTTTTATTTAGACTTATGGATTGAAAGGGCAGCAGGGAATTGTAGTTCAACACAGCATTGAAAAATCTTTCACAGTCTATTTAACATCAGTAGTTTTGTTTTGAGTTCATTTTATTTAATTTTGACAGCCTAATGAATTAAGCCAAGAATCAACCAAATTACATTTTCAAGCATTTTTCAAACTAAATTTATGTACCACAGATTAAAAAAAAAATTATAATAATAATTGGATATACACAGATGAGTAAATGATGACAGAATCTTTATTCTTTGGCGAATGATCACTTTTGATCCTCCTATTGAGGATATGCAAGTTGAAATTTGAATGGATTTGTCACTGATTTGTATCTGCACATTTGTCCTTGGGCCATAACTGGCAACATGTTGTGCCTGTTTATGAGCGAGTCAATGAATTTACCTCTAAAACAACTCATGGGATCATTTAACAGTGTGTGATGCTTAAAGGGATAGTTCACCCAGAAATAAAAAATTAGCTCACACTCAAGTGGTTATAAACTTTTATGAATGTATTTCTTCTGTTGAACACAAAGCAAGATATACTGAAGAATGTTGAAAAAAAGAAAAAACATTGACATCCATAGCAAGAACAAAAAAATACTATGGAAGTCAGTAGCTGTTATTTTCCAACATTCTTTAGTACATTTTTCTGTGTGTCCAACAGAAGAAACTCAAACAGGTTTGGAACTGGTAGAGAATGAGTAAATGATTGCACAATTCAGGTGAAAATTGATCACATTCAATTTTGGGGGAGCTATCCCATTAAGCTTAAAAATGTGCTTTGCATTACGATGTTCAGCACAGCTCTGACTTCTGATTCATTAACAGTCATAGAACAGTAATGAGAAAAATATCAATAAAGACTCAGTTTGCACAACAAAACAGTGAGTTTATAATTACGACTACATAAAAAATTATATGATATGACTACCCATTTACAATGTCAAGTAACAAAACAAGCTGATTTGAACCGCTAAAAATATATTGAGGCAAATGGACCCTGAAGAAATAGACAAACTCAATTTACACCTGCTCTTTCCTGAAAAAACTAAGGTGGATTTTTATTATAACCTTCTCAGTAACTTATGACTCAGTGATGGTACCTCATATCAAGTCATTATTTTAAAACATCTAATTCTTTTTACAGAAAACCCTAAAATAACTTAAATCCCATTGACCTACTTTGATTTTGTATCTGTTGATATAAACAATAATGAATTGGAGTAAATGCTATTCTCTGTAAGCACTAAATATATTACACTAAATGCATATAAATATTTTCTACCTTTTACTATATTTCAGTTAACAAACTGATTACACTCTTGGATATAAAGATACCAAAATCTGACCAAATGTAAAATTTGTGTTTTTGAACCATACTATTGTAGAGTATGTTATAGTGTGTTATAGTATCTACAACACTTAAATGACTAGTAATATGAACTATAGTGAACTGATAATCTGTATTAGTATACTTTATTTTTACTACAGTAAACTGATGTGTTGTAGTATAATATACTCCATATTTCAAGAAAACGTAGTAGATTCATTCATTCATTTTCTACCGCTTTTCCGGGGCCGGGTCGCGGGAGCAGCAGTCTTAGGAGAGAAACCCAGACTTCCCTCTCCCCAGACACTTCCTCCCGCTCCTCCGGGGGGATCCTGAGGCGTTCCCAGGCCAGCCGAGAGACATAGTCCCTCCAGCGTGTGGAGTCGCCTCCTCCCGGTGGGACATGCCTGGAACACCTCCCTAGGTAGGCGTCCTGGAGGCATCCGAAACAGATGCCCGAGCCACCTCAGCTGGCTTCTCTCGATGTGGAGGAGCAGCGGCTCTACTCCGAGCTCCTCCCGGGTGACCGAGCTCCTCACCCTATCTAAAAGGGTGTGCCCTGCCACCCTGCGAAGGAAACTCATTTCGGCCGCTTGTATCCGAGATCTTGTCCTTTCGGTCATGACCCAAAGCTCATGACCATAGGTGAGAGTAGGAACATAGATTGACCGGTAAATCGAGAGCTTTGCCTTTCGGCTCAGCTCCTTCTTCACCACAACGGACCGGTACATCGACCGCATTACTGCTGCCGCTGCACCAATCCGCCTGTCAATCTGACATTCCATCCTTCCCTCACTCGTGAACAAAACCCCAAGATACTTGAACTCCTCCACCTGGGGTAAGGACTTTCCTCCAACCTGGAGATGGCAAGCCACCTTTTTCCGGTGGAGCACCATGGCCTCAGACTTGGAGGTGCTGATTATCATCCCAGCCGCGTCACACTTGGCAGCAAACCGCCCCAGTGCATGCTGAAGGTCTACGTTCGATGAAGCCAACAGAACAACATCGTCTGCGAATAACAGAGTTTAAATCCTGTGGTCCCCGAACTGGACCCCCTCCAGCCCAAGGCTGCGCTTTGAAATTCTGTCCATAAAAATTATGAACAGTATTGGTGACAAAGGGCAGCCCTGCCGGAGTCCAACATGCACTGGAAACAAGTCTGACTTATTGCCGGCAATGCGAACCAAACTCCTACTCTGTTCATACAGGGATGACACAGCCCTTAACAGAGCGCCTCTGACCCCATACTCCCAGAGTACCCTCCACAGAACGCCACGAGGGACACGGTCGAATGCCTTCTCCAAGTCCACAAAACACATGTAGACTGGTTGGGCATACTCCCACGAACCCTCGAGCATCCTGGTGAGGGTATAGAGCTGGTCCAGTGTACCACGGCCTGGACGAAAACCGCATTGTTCCTCCTGGGTCCTTGGTTCAACCATCGGCCGGATCCTTCTCTCCAGTACCCTGGCATAGACTTTCCCCGGGAGGCTGAGGAGTGTGATCCCCCTATAGTTGGAGCACACCCTCCGGTCCCCCTTCTTAAAAATGGGAACCACCACCCCAGTTGCCCAGTCCAGAGGTACCGTCCCCGACCTCCATGCGATATTGTAGAGATGTGTCAGCCAAGACAGCCCCACAACATCCAGAGACCTAAGATACACAGGGTGAATCTCATCCACCCCCGCTGCTTTGCCACTGCGGAGCTTGCAAACTACCTCAGTGACCTCAGCTTGGGTGATGGGTGAGTCCACCCCTGCATCCCCAGTCTCTGCTTCCTCAATGAAAGGCATGTCGGTGGGGTTAAGGAGATCCTCAAAGTATTCCTTCCACCGTCCGACAACATGCTCAGTCGAGGTCAACTGCTCCCCACTTCCGCTGTAAACAGTGTTGATGTGGAGCTGCTTTCCCCTCCTG
>CAIGQW010054063.1:3405289-3416567 GCA_903798125.1 Danio choprae | reverse complement strand
TTTTGCTTCCACAGCTGCCCGGGCTGCTCTGCGCTTGGCCTGTCGGTACCCATCAGCTGCCTCGGGAGTCCTGCAAGCCAACCAAGCCCTGTAGGACTCCTCCTTCAGCTTGACGGCATCCCTTACTTCCGGTGTCCACCACCGGGTTTGTGGATTGCTGCCCTGACAGGCACCACAGACCTTACGGCCACAGCTCCTCACGGCTGCATTAACAATGGAGTCGGAGAACATGGACCACTCGGCCTCAATGTCTCTTCAGCCTCCCTCAGGATCTGGTCAAAGCTCTTCTGGAGGTGAGAGTTGAAAATCCCTCTGACTTGAGGTTCAGCCAGACGTTTCCAGAGGACCCTCACGATACGCTTGGGCCTGCCAGGTCTGTCCAGCTTTTCCCCCTGCCAGCGGATCCAACTCACCACCAGGTGGTGATCAGTTGACAGCTCTGCCCCTCTCTTTACCCGAGTGTCCAAGACATATGGTCGGAGATCAGATGATACAACCACAAAGTCGATCATTGACCTCCGCCCTAGGGTGTCCTGGTGCCATGTGCACTGATGGACACCCTTATGCTCGAACATGGTGTTTGTTATGGACAAACTGTGATTAGCACAGAAGTCCAATAACAAAACACCACTCGGGTTCAGATCAGGGAGGCTGTTCCTCCCAATCACGCCTCTCCAGGTATCACTGTCATTACCCACGTGGGCATTGAAGTCCCCCAGTAGAACAACGGAGTCCTCAGTCTGAGCACCTTCCAGCACCCTTCCCTAGGACTCCAAGAAGGCCGGGTACTCTACACTGGTGTTTGGTCCGTAGGCACAAACCACAGTGAGAGACCTATCCCTGACCCGAAGGCGCAGGGAGGCGACCCTCTCGTTCACCGGGAAAAACTCCAACACATGGCAGCTAAGTTGGGGAGCTATAAGCAAACCCACACCAGCCCGTCGCCTCTCACCGTGAGCAACTCAAGAGTAGAAGAAAGTCCATCCCTTCTCAAGAAGTTGAGTTCCAGAGCCCCAGCTGTGCGTGGAGGTGAGCCCAACTATCTCTAGTTGGTACTGTTCCACCTCCCGCACCAGCTCAGGCTCCTTCCCTCTCAGTGAGGTGACATTCCATGTCCCAAGAGCCAGTTTCTGTGCCTGACGATCGGGTTGTCGTGGTCCTAACCTTTGACCACCACCCATTCCACAATGCACCGGCCCCTTACGGCTCCCCCTGCACGTAGCACGTAAAACGTAGTAGAGTAATAGGTAATTTCTTCATTTATTTTCTTTTCGGCATATGTTTTACACAGCAGATGCCCTTCCAGCTGCAACCCATCACTGGGAAACATCCATACACATACATACACTACGGACAATTTTAGCTTACCCAATTCACCTATACCGCATGTCTTTGGAATTGTGGGGGAAACCAGAGCATCCGGAGGAAACCCACGCAAACACATGAGGAGAACATGCAAACTCCACACAGAAATGCCAACTGACCCAGCCGAGGCTCGAACCAGCGACCTTCTTGCTGTGAGGCGATTGTGCTACCCACTGAAGGGTAAAGGCATAGTTCAGCCAAAAATGAAAATGTACTCATAATTTACTCATCCTCAGGTGCTTTCACACCTACATTTCTTTCTTCTGTTGAACACAAAGTAAGATGTTTTCAAGAAAGCTTAAAACCTGTAGCCATTGACTTCCATAGTGGGAAAACAAGTACTATGGAAATCAATGGTTACAGGTTTAAAGCATTCTTCAAAATATCTTATTTGTGTTCAACAGAAGAAAGTAAAATATGTTTGGAACAATAAGGGAGAGTATTTTAGTTTTATGAACTGTCCTTTTAATTCAAATACTTTGCTATATAGTTAAAAACAACTTAAAAATAAATGACTTTAGTTTTGTTTTCTGCAAAGGCTTTACAAGAACTTTTGGGTTCCCTAAAGAACCTTTCAGGTATTAGATATTACAACAACCATTTTTTAATGATGAGAGAGCATTTTAATAGCTGTGTGAATTTCTGGAAAGATCTCTTCTTTGGACCAATGAATACTTTTATTTTTAAGAGTGTATACCACCTGCTTGTGTTTATTGCTTATCCGTGTGTGTGTGTGTAATCTCCTTTGAATGCTCACGGCTGCCATCCAAACGCTCAATAAACCACAGCGCGAATGTGTTGAAACCTGACCCGTGCGCGCTTATAACGCAGATGACACACGGACACGGCTATACACGGGACTTAAGCACAGCCTTCAAAATAAGCATTATATAAGAGCAGTCACACATCACATCGGCGACCGGAAGAAACGGCAGTTGTGTGGAAAAACTTTGCTTTCTCGTGAACTGCGCGCGGCCCCGCTATGAGTTCGCGTACTAATATTTCTTGTTTACAAGAAGCCAAACGAGTGGCTATTTTCGGTGGCACGCATGGGAACGAGATGTCTGGCATTGTGCTGGCAAATATGTGGATACAAAATGCAACGGAGATCGAAAGAAACGGGCTGGTGTGCAAACCGTTCATAACCAACCCGAGAGCGGTGGAGAAATGCACCAGGTACATCGACACGGATCTGAACCGAGCCTTCACGCCAGAGAACCTCAGGTAAACATCGCCCGTTTTCTGCACGGCGCGCGCTTGTTTATGTAGTCTATAATTGCTGTACAACAATGGCTTTTATTCTGTGGTGAAACTTTGAGGCTCGCTTGTGTTTAAGGTCTATTATGTTGTTGTCATGCGTATGTCAGGTCGTCTCGTCTTGTATTTCCGCTATGTTCGCGTCTTGTGTCGTGTTTTTAGGCTGAGATATTACTGCAGGAGCAATATGTTTGCTCCGTTTCATTCGGTTTCGGACTAGTATTAGTCATTAAATGACTAAATTATAATGTTATATTATTCTGAAATGGCTAGCATTAAAAACAGACGCACACTCGTAGTAGCATATCTTTGATAACGGAGAGGTGAAATAACAGAAAAAAAATACACCGTTTCGTTCGTTTAGTTTTCAGGTAAACATCGCACTGTTTTCTGCATGGCGCGTTTGTTGAATAGCACTTTAGATGTAGTCTATGTATAAACAATGGATATTATTCTCTGTGGTGGAACTTTTACACTCGCGTGTGTTTGAGGTCTGTTATTATGTTGTTGTCATGCATTTGTCAGGTCGTCTCGTTAAGTCGCTGTGTTCGCGTCTCATGACGTGTTTTTAAGCTGAAATATTGCAGGAGTGCTGGATTCTGCTTCGTTGAAGCTCAGTCGAGCTGTTTTTTGGACACGTCCTGTGTAAACAGCCCCTTTACATGACAAAGTATTGGTGGAGCGGTCAGCTGATCTCAGCTGCTCATGTCATGACTGTTGGGAAACGTGAGTGAAGCGTGATTTGGGTCATGAAGAGCCTGTAATATCGCTGCATCCCAGTCAGCACGTAAACACAGGCTGATTTCCAGGATTATGTTGCAAAGTTAACCTTTTGATTATTCAGAATGCAAATGTTTGGTTTTACTGTGATATTTTGCACACGTTAGTATAGTTTGGGTTAGAATTAAACAGGTATTTCAAATTTGCCCTTGGTCCTAAGGTCTTAAAGAGACAGTTCACCAAAAATGACAATTCTGTCATCATTTACTCACTCTTTACTTGTTCCAAACCTATTTGTTTCTTCTGTTGAACAAAAAGGATGATATTTTGAAGAAAGCTGGAGACATTAAATAGTATTTTTTATTCCTACTATAGAAGTCAATAGATACAGGTTTTCAGCCTTCTTCAAAATATCTTCCTTTGTGTTCAGCAGAAGAAAGAATCTCATAAAGTTCGCTTGAGGGTGAGTAAATAAAATTTTTTAGTGAAGCCATTATTTATTTCTACGGTAGTGCATTTAGGAATATTTCAAGTCTTGAATAGCTTATTGAACATTTCTGCGGTTTCGGCTTAATAAAGATCACTAAACACAGGTTGACATTTTGTGTCAACATGCCTTTTTTCAACAGAACATGCCTTATAACAGTCTATATTAAGGCTTATTGTCCAAATTTAAACAGGACTGTAGAAAGAAAGCACATCTTAGCAAAATGCTAATTAATTTTAAATATTTATATTTCCCACTATCCTTCAAACCACTAGATATTATTTATTTATGAGCACAACAGTTTTAATAATATAAAGCAGCACGGTGGCACAATGGGTGCCCTTCATTGGGTAGCACAATCGCCTCACAGCAAGAAGGTCGCTGGTTCGAGCCTCGGCTGGGTCAGTTGGCATTTCTGTGTGGAGTTTGCATGTTCTCCCCGTGTTCGTGTGGGTTTCCTCCGGGTGCTTCGGTTTCCCCCACAGTCCAAAGACATGCGCTATAGGTGAATTGGGTAAGCTAAATTGTCCATAGTGTATGTGTGTGAATGGAAGTGTATAAATGTTTCCCAGTGATGGGTTGCAGCTGGAAGGGCATCCGCTGCGTAAAACTGGATAAGTTGGCGGTTCATTCCGCTGTGGCGGAATGAAGGGACTAAGCCGAAAAGAAAATGAATGAATGAATGAATGAATGAATGTTGGGACAACATAAAATAATTGTGTGCAACCCAGCATTTACAGTGAAGGCAGCCTTATTTATGAGCAAGACATTTTTAATAATATGAAATAGAAACAATCTATTTTTATGTATATATTTTCATAAGTACAGATCAGAATAAGTTTTACTTTTACTTAAATAAATAAATCTGTTACAGTGAATGAAGTTCTGAATGAAGCCAGCCTTCATTTCCCCCATACTTTGATATTTATTTCTTATTTACAAAAGATAATTAAAGCAGACACTTTTTTTTTTAAATCTTTGACAAAATAAATAATGCTTTCTGGAGAAATGACAGCTACGTTTTTTAAATAAACAGGATTTGCTTTGCTTCAGTGTTGCAGAAAATTTCTCCATCTATCGTGAATGGAATATTTTAATACAGATCGGTTGCAAAGTAATTGGAATGATCAATATGCCTTGGAGGAATATAAAAAAACTATTGAGCTTGCTCATTGAGATACAAGCTGTATACACCATATAATGTACTGTGAAGAGCTGCAAAACATACACAACAGATGTCAACGGCCGACTGTTGATTGTTTTTATGCATTTTTAATTTTTTTTGGCCAGCTGGAATGCTTGATAAATTGTTTCTAAGCATTATTTGTCTGTCCTCTCTTGCTTTGAGTTTGTTATAAGAATATCTGCAGCTTTTTAATGCTTAGCTACAATAATAATAATTATAAATAAATAAATAATAATAAATATTAATAATAATAATTATTATTATTATTTTGTTAACCTTTTACAGTAGGAATGTGTTTTTAAACAGTAAAACCAATGTTACCTCTAGAGTAGTTCATTTAATTAGAAATTAAATTACAAATGATTTATGTAATAGCAGTTCCTTTGACCTTTACTGCTTTGTTAAAAGATTTAAAGGGATAGTTCACCCCAAATTTAAAATTCGGTCATAATCTATTCATTCTCCACTTGCTCTAAACTTGTTTCTGTTGAAGGAAATATATATACTGAAGAATGTTGGAAAAAAAACAACCATTGACTTCCATAGTATTAATTTTTTTGTTCATACTATGGATGTCAATAGCTGCTGGTTTCCATCCTTCTTCAGTATATCTTCCTTTTGTGTTTCAATAGAAGAAAGAAATTCGTAAAAGACTAGAATGAATTGAATGTGAGTAAATGGTGAGTAAAACCTTTTTTAACCTTGCAAATTATGAGCAATGTGAAACCTAGGTAGGGTACTGTTTACACGAGGCATTGAATTACCCAGGGCTAACTAGCTGAAGTGAGATTAGCCCTTAAAGGGATAGTTCACCCAAAAATGAAAATGTACTCCAAATATTTATGAGTTTGTTTCATCTGCTAAACACAAATGGAGGTGTTTTGAAGAAGTTGCTAATACGTATCCATTGACATCTGCAGTAGAAAAAACAATTACCATGGAAGTCAAATGCTATTGGTTTTCAGCATTCATCGATATATCTGTATTTGTGGAGCTCAAATGGGTGTGGAACTAGTGGAGGATAAGTAAGTGATGACAGGATTTGCATTTGGTGAACTGTCCTTTTAAGTGTCATATTATTTGCAATAGACTAGAGCAGGTTTTAAAGGGAAAGTGCACCCAGACATTAAAATTGATGCCAATGGCTGCTTTTTCCCAACATTCTTCAGAATATCTTGCTTTGTGTACAGCATTAAAAGACATTCCTAAAAGCTTAGAACCACTTGAGTGTGAGTAAATAGTATGGACATTTCCGTTTTTGCCTTTCCTATAGGCATTAATCCACTTCTTTATGTCTTGTTCTTAATTGTTGCGTTATTAATATGTTTGCATCCACAGTGCTTCAGAATTGGAAGCGCTGCCATATGAAGTCCAGAGAGCCAAGGAAATCAATCAGATGTTCGGACCCAAAGGTGGCTCGGATGCGTATGATGTCATCTTCGACCTTCACAACACCACCTCAAACATGGGCTCCACCCTCATACTGGAGAGCTCAACAGACCTCTTCAACCTTCAGATGGTGCATTATATCAAAGTAAGATGCTAGATCCAATTATATTGCATGATAATAATTGAACCATTTTGTATTATTTATTTGCCGACTGCAGCTAACCTTCCTTTTAAAACTCTGGGGTCAGTCAGTAACATTTTTATTTATTCAAAAGGAATAAAATCTTTCAGTTAATTAAATATTTAGTTCACTCAAAAATGACAATTCTGTCTTAATTTACTCTCCCTCCACATACTCACAAACCTGCTTTTGTTTTTTGTCTGAGTTTATTTTGTCTGTCGGACAGAAAAGAAGATATTTTGAAGAATGTTCAAAACCATTAGCCATTGGCTTTTTTTATTTCCTAATATGCATATCAGTGGCTACCAGTTTCCAGCATTCTTCAAAACATCTGCTTTTGTGTTCAGTAGAGGAAGGAAACTCAAAGAGGTGAGTATATTTTCATTTCTGGGTGAACTATTCCTTTAAATTTAGAAAAAAATACATTACATTTACAATTTATAATGTTACAAAAGAAAAATGCTTTATATGTATCAAATATGTTTCTTCATGTTCATCAAAAATTGATTTACAGTGTATTCAATGATTCTTGAGTACCGAATCAGTGTTTTACGATCATCTCTGGGAATGTAGTTTTATCACATGTATGAATTGCATTTTAAAAACTATAATTAAAAAAAAAATGTAATCAAATATTACATTTTACTTTATTTTTAATCAAACAAATGCAATATTTGTGGCTGTGAATACAAGAGATTTCTTAAAAAATAATAATATAAATAATAATTAGTTAATAATTAGTTGCATACTAAACATTAGGTTCTTTACCAATCCAACATTAAGTTCTTTACCAAATAACCAATATGGATTTTTGTTTAGAGGGATAGTTCACCCAAAAATTAATATTCTGCCATCGTTTACTTATCCTACACTTGTTCCAAATCTGTTTAAATGTCTTTATTCTATTAACGCAAAAGAAGATATTTTGATAAATGTTCAAAAGAAAAAAAAGACGCAATTGACTTCTATGCTATTTTTGTTTCCTACTATGAATTTCAATGCTACCTTCAACATTCTTCACAATATCTTGTTTTGTGAGCCACTTGAGTGTGAGTAAATGCTGAGGTAATCTTCATTTTTGAGTGAACCGTATCCCTTTAAGTTCTAAAAATAAGAATTGTCCAAATGCACCTGTGCTTTTCCCCCCGCACAGAAAGCTATGGCCCCTCACACCTGTTCAGTTCTGCTCAATGAACATCCGCAGCTGAAATATTCAACAACACGCTCGGTGGCCAAACACCCTGTCGGTGAGTACAAAGCCCTGGGTTATTCAGCAGCCCAAATCTGTCACTAAATAAAGTGAAATATTACCTCCAAAAGTTAGCCAGCAACAAAAAGTGGGATAAAAAGAAATGGTGTGAAAATCTGGTTCTTATAGAAGCATTCAGAGCTCTAGTGATTATTCTGACACCTTAATTCCATTAATTAATTTTATACTCAAGAGCTCTCGAGTGGAAACCCAACGCAGCGGGGTCGGTAATTAACATTTCCATTAAGAGGCAATATTTACACTCTGGAAATGCTTTCTAAGAGGTTTTTTATATATTTTGTATGGACATTTTTATATAAATGTATAAATTTTTTCGTGTAGAGTTGAAGGCAAAATTATTAGCCCTCCTGTGACATTTTAATTACTTTTCAAATATTTCCCAAGTGATATTTAACAGAGCAAGGACATTTGCACAATATTTGATGTTGCATTTTTATTCTACTACAGAAAGTCTTATTTCTTTTAGTTTGACCAGAATAATTATTATTTTTTAAATAAATAAAACTGCAATTTAAGCTGAATACTAAGCTGAAGTATCTTGGAAAATGACTGGTCAAATTTTATCATGACAAAGACAAATTAGTTATTAAAAATTAGTTACTATTATGATTTTTGATTCAAATAAAAAGAAATGAAAACTATTATGTTTAAAGAATCTTCTGCTTACTAAAGTGTTATTGACAACAGCTAAAAAATGTATTGCTTTAAAATGGAAAACAGACATTGATGTACTAATTGGACTATGGATCTAGAAGTTTGCAACTGTATACCTTTGGAGAAGATCACATCCTTTGAGAGAAAAGGGTTAATAAAAATGTTAATTTTTAATTTTTGAATTGTATAAAAACAGTACCACAAGATTTGATTTGATAAAAAAGTTTTCCCCATTGGTTTATACTGTATCTCCTCCCGTTTCAATTTTTTTTTAATAATTCATTTATTATTATTTAGATTTTATATGCTGTGTGTTGTACTTTAGTTTGTTTGTTGCTTAGTTTCAATGTTCTGTATTGTTAACTTTTGAAAAAACTAAATAAAAATATATAATTCAGAAAAATAAATCTTCCCTCTGTTAAAC
This sequence comes from Danio choprae, assembly GCA_903798125.1. Classification (NCBI taxonomy): domain Eukaryota; kingdom Metazoa; phylum Chordata; class Actinopteri; order Cypriniformes; family Danionidae; genus Danio; species Danio choprae. Next base: position 3,407,634 of record CAIGQW010054063.1, on the reverse strand, counting down.
ATCACTTGGGAAATATTTGAAAAAGAATGAAAATTTCAGAGGAGGGCTAATAATTTTGCCTTCAACTGTATCCATGTTTAATTCATATTTATTTAATTTCTTTGATAATATTTATTTCAGTGACTCAAAATGCTGTAGACTGTTAAAAAAGTGTTTTTTTGTGTGTGTGTAAACAATATGTTTACACTGCAAAAGGTGCATCTGAAATTACATTTATGTACATTTACACCTTATATGTTGGCCAAAGTCTTTTTTTTTGCACAACATTGCATAATGCATGTAATATTCTGGCTATACAACAAGCAGAGAACTTTACACATTAAAATACCAAGACTTTACATTGGCTGTTTTAATAGCATGAAAAATACGAGCTATTAAAAGTGGGAGTAAATTGAAGTGAACTAAATACGTTTCTTTAAACTGAAGCAGACTGAAGACACTAATGTGTTATGCATTATCGCAAAAAAAGTCTGACACAATCACTAAAGCTGTCTACACTGCAAAGTTAGTCTCTTACATAATATCTGCACTTTGTTGTTTATGATAAGAGAACTTTAGTTGCAGCAGTGCAGAAATCAGTCAATGAGCACTGAAATATTAATGTGGAGTTTGCAGCAGCGACTAATCTGAACACCTCTGATTGGCTGTTGCATTCATAAGCTCAACAGTAATGCGTGTGATTGGTTAAAATGTGTAAAAAGAAATTTAATACAAGATATGAATGTAATTATGCACTAAACACTTTTTTTAAATAGTTTTTTACTTTTCACTTTTAAATGCAACGGTCTACATTTTAGTTTATTTAGCTGTATATTTTGTTGTCTTATATAAAATTTTAGGACACAGTTTTGTTTGTTTTAGCGGTGTTTTACATTATTGGTGTTTTACACTGCAAAAAATGCTGTTCTTAGAGTTTTTTTCTTGTTTTTAGTCCAAATATCTAAAAAATCTTAAATCAAGAAGCATTTTCTTTCTAAACAAAGCACAAATATTGTTTTGTTTTCACTTTTCAGAAATAATATGTAAAAATTAAGCAAGTTTTTCCTTAAAACAAGCAAAATAATCTTGTTTTTGCTTTGAAATAAGATGATTGGAAGTTGTTTGTTGGGATGTATGGGGAAACATACTTAATTTTGACATTATTTCTGAAGACATGACAATATTATTAACTAGGGATGCAGCGATTTATAGATTTTGGTTGTATTATAGTCTGAGGAATCATGACGGTTTCACGGTTATCAGGATTATCATGCATTCATTAATTTCAAAACACTGCTTGTTTAAAATAAAAGGAGTTTTCATTTGATTTTCTAAAGTGTTATTTATTGCTGCTCAGTAACCAAATAATACAGCACAAAATAATAATGATAAAAAAATAATAGTCCATTTCTCTTTGGACTTAAAAATAAGTGAAAAAAGATGTTGACATTTAAACATAATTAATAATTTGACACAAAAATTATATGAAATAAAATTATTTGTCTAATGTAAATCTAAGCTACATATTAGCTAAGTATTTTCCTTTTAAAGAGAACGAATGTAGTCAAAGGCTGCTGAACTTCTGTCTGAAAGGCACTTTTGATTAACTATATTACTAAATTGTTTGGTATTTTCGTTTTGTATTTTTTTTTCTTTTTGGATTAGAGTAGAAATGTGTATATTCTATACAACGTATGAAGCTGATCGGTCAGTTCTTGTCACTTGACTCGCGGTGCGCTCATGACATTCTGAAGTTGAGATGTTTTCAACTAGGTGGTAACTCCATTGGAAATAACGAACTTGTGTGCACAAAAGACGCGATATGTGAACGGTCCTTAGTTAATAGCATAGTTAATCCAATGTGTGTCCATATTAGCCTCTGTGTATAAGCTCGGAACTAGTGCACAGTTGGCATAACTTTCAGTTGCAGCAGTTTTGTGTTGAGAAACCTTTACGATTAATTAACCATAATGAAATAAAGCGAAATCAGTTAATCGTTGCATCACTATTATTAACTTGTCTAGAAAAATGCTTCTTGATTTAAGAATTTTTTGATGTTTGGACTAGAAACAAGACAAAAAGCATTTTTCTTGCAGTGTAAAAGGACAGTTCACCCCAAAATGAAATTACCTCACCATTAACTTACACGGCAGCAGTTCTAAACTTTTACAAATTTCTATTTTCTGTTGAACACAAAACAAGATATTCAGACAAATGTTGCAAACCAGCAAGCATTGACATCCATAGTAGAAACTACTAATGTTTCTGTAGTAGTTATTCATTGACATTCAAAGCTGTTGTTATTGAAGCCAATGGCTGCTACTTTCCAGCATATTTCAGTGTATCTTCCTTTGTGTTCAACAGAA
>CAIGQW010054063.1:3377644-3395289 GCA_903798125.1 Danio choprae | reverse complement strand
CACTACCATTCAAATGTCTGGGATCAATATAATTAGTTTTTTTGGTCCCACGTTATATTAAGTGGCCTTAACTAATATGTTCTTACACTGAAATTAATCATTTGTTACAATGTATGTATTGTGCAAATACATGTTTTTACATTATATTTATGATTGATAAAATACCTGCATTTAATTACATCTGCAATACATTATGAACACATTAAGTACATTTGTATTTGTTTTTGGATGCAAGTACATAGTAGTTAAGACAACTTAATATAAAGTCTGATCCTTTTTTTTCTTTTCTTTTTTTTTGCTATTTATGTATTTTAAAGGAATGCTTTAATTCAGCTAGAACAGGTTAATTCAACAAGAATTCACATATTTTTCAAACACTCCTTAAAATGCATAATCCACAGAAATTGGCCTCCAAATCATTGATTTCTGAATTGCAAACAAAATACATTTTAAAATTTATTAAATGCAATTTTGCCCCCACACATTTGAACTGTTATATATACACTACCTGACAAAAGTCTTCGATCCCAGTTGTAAGAGCAACAAATACTAACTTGACTTCTAGTTGATCATTTGGAAAAGTGGCAGAAGGTAGATTTTTCCGATGAATCATCTGTTGAACTGCAACCCAATCATCACAAATACTGCAGAAGACCTATTGGAACCTGCATGGACCCAAGATTCTCACAGAAATCAGTCAAGTTTGGTGAAGGAAAAATCATGGTTTGGGGTTACATTCAGTTTGGGGGCATGCAGGAGATCTGCAGAGTTAAGGGTAACATCAAAAGCATGAGGCATCAAGACATTTGTGCTGCCAATTACATTACAAACACAGGAGAGGGCAAATTCTTCAGCAGGATAGCGCTCCTTCTCATACTTCAGCCTCCACATCAAAGTTCCAGGATTGGCCAGCCCAGTCACCAGGCATAAACATTATTGAGCATGTCTGGGGTAAGATGGAGGAGGCATTGAAGATGAATCCAAAAAATCTTGATGAACTCTGTGAGTCCTGCAAGAACACTTTCTTTGCCATTCCAGATGACTTTATTAATAAGTTATTTGAGTCATTGCAGAGATGTATGCATGCAGTCCCCCGAACTCATGGCAGTCATACAACATATTAATTCTTTTTCCACTGCACCATGACTTTATATTCTATATTGTACATTATTTCTGTTAAGTGACAAGACTTTTGTCTAAGCAAAGTCAGACCTTACTGTCCTAATTAAATAATTAAAAATCATGGCATGATCATGTTTTATTTTGGTAAAATAAGCGTAATCTAGAGGCCTTTGCCTTTCATATAAGCCACTTCTGATACCAAATGATCAACTCGAAGTCAAGTTATTATTTGTTGTTCCTAAAACATGGATAGGTGACAAGACATTTGTCAGGTAGTGTACACACTTTAAATCTGCCCCTTTATACATTTACAAATGCATTCATTTTGTAGTCTAAATAAGATTGAGATTGATATTTCTTTCCAAAATGAGTATTTTCTTACATCTTCAATAACATAAATTTTGTACTCAATCACTTGGTTTGAAATTCACAGTAGATAGTGAAGAATTGATGTGTATAGCTGTCTAAAAAAAGCTACCTCTTGTGTACGTGCTCAGATCCTGAAGAAGTGAACAGTCTCAGGAACAGTCTTCACTGCCCTCTAGCCTCTGATTCAACACACCGTTGACTCAAACAGCCTTAAAACAAGCACAAAATAACCTCTCAGTACTGTGCGGGTGCATCATACATTATATAGAATTAATTGTCCAGACCTATGTGAGTTTATTTGTGATGCAAATGTCTGTCCCAGGTTAGATCTTAGAGTTCATGACTTCATTATTGCCTTAATTGAACCAAGACAGAATGATTTTACAGTAGGAATATACAGTAATACACAATAGGAATTGATGTTGTATGTTATATGATGGTTATATATAAAAAAAGATAGTTCAGCAGGCTCTGAAATAAGTGAAACGTGTGAATACGATCTTTCCAACTGTGATTGATTTTGTGTTGTGATGTATAAGGTTTGTGTAGATTTCTGAAAAGACCCAATCTTGTGTTTTACATTTACATTTATATTTTATGAAATACGATGTTTTGAAATATCATATCTATCTATGCAAGTAATCATATAGTCACTTTATGTGAAAGTATGGTTTTAATTTATTCCAAATTGAGGAAGAATAGCTACTATTTTGTAATATATTTACCAGTAACACTTTACTTAAAGGAGGTGTTAACAAGGTCATAAAACCTTTATAATCATGATTTGACGCATCATGAATATAAAGGATATTTTATGCATGCTTATGACAACTGTTATAAAGGGTCATTAGCTCAGAAATGTCATTTTAAATGAAAAGGCGACATTGTTTGAGATGTCTTTATTGTAACAACTTGAGATTATCAAGACAACAAATCATTAATCTTTCATAAACATTGTCATGAGGTCATTATAATTGTGTCATGAATACTTTTTCAGAGGAAAAAAATATTTTTTCAATAACATTTCTGAGTAAAAGTGTCAATAATAAATATTTACCCTTATGTAATGTTGGGGAAATTTTCGTCCACTGTGGGGTGCTGCTGCGTCTTAATTTGGCCACAACTTTCTCTGTTTCAGCATATGGAATGATTTTTGGTGACGAACCTTATTTTGACACATATTTTGGAAAAATGCTTATGGGCAAATTTGCTATTGTTATGTTAGTGGCTGTTTTTACCCCATTGACTTCCATTATATCCTAATTTTTTGTGTGTGCGCGTGCGCGTGCGCGTGTGTGTGTGTGTGTGTGCGTGTGCGCGCGCGCGTGCGTGTGTGTGCGCGTGTGTGTGTGTCCTTTTGCACACTTACTTTGATACGTCTATGAAAATCAAAATCAGCACCTCGCCTCTTAGAACTACATGGAGTAAACAAAAACATAGCAAATATTTTTATGTACGCACACTATAATTAGCAGTTTTACTCCACATAACCCCACATAAAAGCGAGAAACTATGCTTTTTTTTAAAGGGTTAATGTTGCCAACTGATGATCAACAGTAAAAGTTACTAGTCTTACCTCTTCCCAACAGGGAAAACCACCAACACTCAAGAATGCATGATTATTTTGTGTCATGGCTTTGCAATCAAAAATGTCATTATAGTGGAAGTCAACGGGGCAAAAACAGCCATGAACAGTAAATGAGGGAGATGAAATTAAAATTTGATGTTACACAAAAACTAACAATACATCAAAGCCAATGTTGTTATTAATCTAATGTCCAAGACTGTGAGAAAAGGTAAAAATAAATCCAGTCCACAATTACCTTTTATTTAATTTGTTCCTTAAAATCAGTGACATAATGAACTTGGCAATTAAAAAGTCAAAATCCTGGCTTTAGTGAGTTTAGATCAGGAGGTTGATTAACAGATTAATGCAAAAAAAATTATGAATTTTTTACATCAGTTTAATTCAGTGTATGTTTACATCTCGAACATATTGAAAGGGTTAATGGCGTTGAATTTGTACCACTGTAGCTGAGCTCAAAAAACAGATTAATGATGCCGTTATTCAATTTATGACACATATAGATTATAATGGCTTCATGACAATCATGTTTATGACAGGTTATGTTGTTTTAGTAATTAGTAACTGAGCAAATGACGCATGCATAAAACCTCATTCCAATTCACAACATGTGTCACGTCCTGATTATAAAGGTTTCATGGCAGTTTTATGAACACCCCTTCAAGTAAAGTGTTACTTTTACCTATTATTCCATACACTTGATTATGTCGTGTGTTGTATGGCGTCGTCAAGGTCCAGATGGTGATTTTATGTTTATTTTTTCTTGATAAACTTCGGTGTTGTCAAAATATAATATATCTTAATGTCATTTTGTGCAATGTGTTTGCATTAATTACATGAGGTCTCGTCAGTCTTAATCATAATGGAGGAAATCATTTGAATTACATTAAACCACCAGAAATTTATATTTTGTCTCGCATAGATCTTTTTCAAAAAAAGATTTAATCAAATAAAATATATATTATGTCTTTATTACATTTACTTTGCACTCTTTATTTCAGCTTATCTTGTTTGTTGATCAGTGGCCACTTTATTAGGTACACATGGTCACAAAGGTACACATTACGTAGATTTAAGGCATCCTCGGTGTATTTGACTTTCTTCTGTCATACGGTAACAGTCGGAAAGCTTTTAAATGTTGTATAATGGTGTTGGTGGGTGGCACGGTGGCTCAGTGGTTAGCACTGTCGCTTCACAGCAAGAAGGTCGCTGGTTTGAGTCCTGGCTTGGTCAGTTGGCATTTCTGTGTGGAGTTTGCATGTTCTCCCCGTGTTGGTGTGGGTTTCCTCCGGGTGCTCCGGTTTCCCCCACTGTCCAAAGACATGCGCTATAGGTGAATTGAATAAACTAAATTGGCCGTAGTGTATGTGTGTGAATGAGTGTGTAAGGATGTTTCCCAGTACTGGGTTGCAGCTGGAAGGGCATCCACTGTGTAAAACATATGCTGGATAAGTTGGCGGTTCATTCCACTGTGGCGACCCCTGATGAATAAAGGGACTAAGCCGAAGGAAAATGAATGAATGAATGAATAACGGTGTTATATAAAATGAGCTGAAACAACACAAATCTTGTTTTTTAGGGGGGAGCCAACTTATTTGTTTTACATTCGATCAACATAAATTTGTAAAAACTAATAAGTTGACTTAATTCCTTCATGTTGTCCCAACACAAATCGATTGTGTGGAACCCAGCATTTTTCTTACAGTGTAGTGTGGATTGATCAAGTGGCCAGTGAGTGTAATTTGCATAAAAAAAAAACAAGTTTAATGTGCCTTTTATTTATTTTTCTAAATATTTATGTATCGCAAAATTTAAATAATAATAATATATGGATCTGAAGGGCATTCCAATAACCTAAGATCATACATAATCACTTTTTTTGTTTTGTTTTTTGGTGCCGACTGACCACTAGAGAGCAGCACTTTATCCTTAAACTTCACAACTACTTCCTTTTCTGTCCCTGAAGCCAAACTATTAAAATGCACTGTTGTTCCACAAGCTGCAGGAACTCTGAATGCCCAGATCTGTTTGTTTTGAGTAAGTGAATTTTTAGCCGTGTTTGCTTTCGGAAGACAAAAAGGGGCAAAATATGTTTTCATTGGGGGATTAAATGTCAAGTACGCTGGAAAAAGAAACACTATTTCTCTGTTAAAACAACTCACTCAGAAACTGCTGGAAAATGCAGCATTCATTTTATTATTTAATTGAATAATCAGTATTTAGTATTTACAATGACATAGCTGATAATGCATTAAATTAAATATGACAATTTGGAGAAGAAACTGAAGTTGATGAGTTGAAACTGATGACTTTTATTGATGGAAGGTGTATTGTTATGATTTTTATTATATTATTATTTATTATATTGTTTTAAGTTATGATAGATATTTTAGAAAAAAAATGGTCAAACCTGCATTAGCCATAGAACTTTGGACGTCACAATTTTAAGATGTCAAATGGAATTGAGACCATTAAACTCTCCAGACATTTTTTTTTTATTGCTGCTAAAAAATAAGGGAGGCATTTTTAAAGATTTTATTTATGTGATTTGTCCTTTACAAAGGGTCATTGCCATTTTTTAAAGATATATACTTAAAATGTGCTTTTCAGGAATTAGAGAAAAAAAGTTTTTTTTTTTTTTTTAATGTAACTGAAACTGCCTTTTCATGTTTTAAAATGATAAAATAAAATATTTATGGTTTATTTAGTAATTTGCTTTGTTTAGTTTTGCCCTTTATTAAAAAAAAATAAAAAAATAAAAAAATAAATAAATAATATATATATATATATATATATATATATAAAATGAATACATAAAATAAATAAATATTTATTATTTATTAATGAACAAATTAATAATAAAGAAATAAAATAATAAATAAATTATATATATATATATATATATATATATATGTATTTGTTGATGAAATATACAGTCATTAGTTTCTCTTCTTCACAGATGGCTAAAGGATCGGTCATTGTGCGCTTTCACAAATTCCTTTCATCAGTTTGCTAGAAAGTGTGGAGGGATTTTAATGTGTGAATCGCCATGGCAACTGAACCAAGTTAAGTATCACACATTAGTATAACTGGAAAGAGTTTTCGCTTTTAGTAAAAAAACGACCTTGCGTTTCTGGGATAGAGTCCAGAATGCAACTGGAATAAAGAAAGGAACAAATGAAAGATATTGCGCTGACCTTCCATCGGGCTACTGAAACAGTTTACAGGAAGACTTTCTCTTTTTGGCTGCTGTTCAAGCCGGAGTTAAATGCATTGATGCGTATCAAATAAAAGATGACCTAATCGGGTCTTCAGTTGCTGACCATGTCCGTTCCGAAGCCGGTTTTAATAATGCCTCTGTAAGTCTGCTGGCGTTGATGTAAATGCCGAAATTGCTGAATAAAAGGTAGATATGCTAATGATTATTCAGAAACATGTTTGAGTTTTGCAAATCGGTTCAGTATTTTATCAGCAGATGTGATGAGATGGAGGTATGACTGCATTAGTGAATGCATTCGTCTCCTCTTTCTAATGTAACATGACTTTCTTGCTCTTTCTTCCCCCAACTGCCTCACTATCTTACTTTTTTTTTCCTTCACAGTTTTGTCTTTCATAATGCAATTTCTTTTTCTTGGCTCTTGGTGTGACTTTTTGTTTTAGTTTTTTTACAGTGAAAAGAAGATATTTTGAAGAATGTTTAAACTATTGTTTTTACACCGCAAGTCAAAGGCAGTGAAATTTGAAACCTTTGATTTTCAATTTTGGTAGAATTAATATACAGTCAAAAATGATTCGCCCTCTTAAATTTGTATTCTGTTTTTTTTAAAGTGTGTAAACCAAGGAAATTTTCACAGTATTTCCTATAATATTTTTTCTTCTAGATAAAGTCTTTATTTTTGTTTTGTTTGGCTGGAAGAAGAGCAGTTTGTAATTTTTTTTTTTAACTATTTTTAAGGTCAATATTATTAGCGTCCTTAAGATATAATTTTTTTAATGTCATGATTAGTCTCGATTTCTGCTGTGACATTCAGATGGTAGGTCAGAATTTGGCATCAACACCATGAAAGCATGGATCCATCCTGCCTTGTATCAACGGTTCAGGCTGCTGGTGGTGGTGTAATGGTGTGGGGGATATTTTCTTGGCACACTTTGGGCCCATTAGTACCAAATGAGCATTGTGTCAAGGCCACAGCCTACCTGAGTGTTGTTGCTGACCATGTCCATCCCTTTATGACCACAGTGTACCCATCTTCTAATGACTACTTCCAGCAGGATAACGCGCCATGTCATAAATCGCGAATCAATCTCAGACTGGTTTCTTGAACATGACAATGAGTTCACTGTACTCAAATGGCCTCCACAGTCACCAGATCTCAATCCAATAGAGCACCTTTGGGATATGGCGGAACGGAAGATTCGCATCATAGATGTGCAGTCGACAAATCTGCAGCAACTGGGTGATGCTATCATGTCAATATGGACTAAAACCTCTGATGAATATTTCCAGTACCTTGTTGAATCTATGCCACGAAGGATTAAGGCAGTTCTGAAGGCAAAAGGGGGTCCAACCTGGTACTAGTAAGGTGTACCTAATAAAGTGGCCGGTGAGTATATACAGTATATATAAGATTAATTATCATTAACATAATAAATATTACATTACTTTGTTTTATTTGTTTTTGTCATTATGAAATAAAGTATCGGTTTCTGAGTGAACACCATCTATATATAACATAACATCTTACATACGTTTTATTTTTGGCATGAAAGTCAGTAAGACAGTAGTGTTTTGATTTACCTTTACAAAATGTTTGTTTAACAGAATTTTTAGTTGTGCCATTGAAAATGACTCCAAATGCAAGGCTTGGTTTAAACTAAACCCCAAAAAGGAAAAAAAGTATCATCATTTACTTATCCTCATCCCTATTCCAAATATGACATTCTCATGTTAGACACAAAATAAAATTCATTCATTCATTTTCTTTTCGGCTTAGTCCCTTTATTAATCTGGGGTCGCCACAGCGGAATGAACCGCCAACTATTCTGGCATATGTTTTACACAGCGGATGCCCTTCTAGCCAAAACCCAGTACTGTGAAACACCCATACACTCGCATTCACACACACTCATACACTACGGCCAATTTAGTTTATTCAATTCACCTATAGCATATGGGGAAACCGGAGCACCCGGAGGAAACCCACGCAAACACGGGGAAAACATGCAAACTCCACACAGAAATGCCAACTGACCCAGCTAAGGCTTAAACCAGAGACCTTCTTACTGTGAGGCGATTGTGCTACCCACTGCGCCACCGCGGCGCCATCAAAATAAAATTACATGTAAAAAATTAAAAATAAAGGTAAAATAAATATCCAATAAAAACATTTCATTCTTGACTTTCGCTTAAAGCAGTTTGAACATTTCTTAAAATATTTTCTTTCTACATAAGAAGGTAAGACATACAGGCTTCGAATGACATGAATTTATTAATTCATATGAATGGCCAACTTATTCAGCATATGTTTTACGCAGCGGATGCCCTTCCAGCTGCAACCCGATACTGGGAAACATCTATACACACTCATTCACACACATACACTACGGCCAATTCATGCAATTAACCTACAGCGCGTGTCTTTAGATTGTGGGGGAAACCGGAGCACCCGGAGGAAACCCACGCGAACACGGGGAGAACATGCAAACTCCACACAGAAATGCCAACTGACCCAGCCGAGGCTCGAACCAGCGACCTTCTTGCTGTGAGGCGATGGTGCTAACCACTGAGACACCGTGCCACCCCATCTAGACAAATTACACATCATATTTTCAAGTGTGAACTCAGAATGGGGTGACAGTTAATTATTGTTAACTTACTAAATTACATATACAACGTTAAACCACCAAATGCTGAACTCTAAAACACTTTTCAAGGCCTGAAACTGAAAGCCAGCACACGATGAGACAAAAGGATGCAAAATCTCATAAATTATTAAAACAAATTCCTGTATAGTATAGCTGAAACTGCATTTAAATGTCCGGCGCTAATGCACAAGCACACACACCAACACAGTCATGCAAGAAGCGCTTTGCTTCAATGGTGTGCCGCTAACAGTCAGAGAGGTTGCCAATCATTTCAGCATTTTTAGGCATCTGAAGCTGCTGGAACACTATATAACGTAGACTACTCATGTACTAGAGTCAGTGTGATGTGCATGCGGCTGTTGGTACACACTTCTCACACATTCTCATCTTCAGTTTCTCATACAACTGCTGGAGCTCGGCCATTTCCAGATCTCCAGTGACACCGCGATACCCATATCAGATTTGTGCTGCCCGTTCTCTGCTAATGGTATTGACATGGGGGTGAGAATGGGAGTCTGAATGAACAATGGGCTTTTGGACGGAGAATGGACCGTGGATTCAACTCAACTGGGATATAAAAGTCTGACCTCAAATGTACTGGAAGACGCTTCAGTAAAAGAGTGGGTCAGATTTGATTATGTGTAAATGTGCAATCTTTTAGGAACAATTGAGCGCAGAGGAAGAGGAGAAGCCAGAGGAGAGTTAGAGCTTCTGGTAATGCCACAATGAACACATTTACAGAAATAAAGTGTTTTTATTGACATCTATCTATCTGTCTGTCTGTCTACTATCTGTCCATCCTTTTTCTGTCTGTCTGTGTATTATCTGTTTATCTTTTGTCTGTCTGTCTGTCTACTATCTGTCCATCTTTTGTCTGTCTGTCTGTCTGTCTAATATCTGTCCATCTTTTGTCTGATCTTTCTGTCTATCTATCATGACTGTCTACTATCTGTCCATCTTTTTTCTGTCTGTCTGTGTATTATCTGTTTATCTTTTGTCTGTCTGTCTGTTTGTCTGTCTACTATCTGTCCATCTTTTGTCTGTCTATCTATCTATCTGTCCATCTTTTGTCTGGTCTGCCTGTCTGCCTGTCCATCTTTTGTCTTTTGTCTTGCCTGTATGTCTGCCTGTCCATCTTTTGTCTTGTCTGTCTGTCTGCCTGTCCATCTTTTGTCTGGTCTGTCTGTCTGTCTATCTACTCTGTCTGTCTACTATCTGTCCATCTTTTGTCTGGTCTGCCTGTCTGTTTATCCATCTATCTATCTAGTCTGCCTGTTTGTCTATTATCTGCCCATCTTTTGTCTGTCTGTTTGTCTGTCTGTCTATCTATCTATCTATCTAGTCTGTCTGTCTACTATCTGTCCATCTTTTGTCTGGTCTTTCTTTCTGTCTGTCTGCCTACTATTTGTCTATCTTTTGTCTGGTCTGTCTGTCTGTCTGTCTGTCTCTCTGTCTATCTAGTCTGTCTGTCTACTATCTGTCCATCTTTTGTCTGGCCTGCCTATCTGTCTGTCTGTCTGTCTGTCTATCCATCCATCCGTCCGTCCGTCTGTCCATCTTTTGTCTGGTCTGCCTGTCTGTTTATCCATCTATCTATCTAGTCTGCCTGTCTGTCTATTATCTGCCCATCTTTTGTCTGTCTGTCGGTCTGTCTGTCTGTCTATCATGTCTGTCTGCAACCAAAAACTTTGACACATATATTTTAATTATGAAATGGTCTTTTTGAAAGATTTTCATTTAATTATTTGCGTCAGACCAAAGTTTATAATGTTGGGATTCACTTCATAAAAAGGTTGTTTTGGATCATTGGTTATGTTGCTTTAACCAACATTTGTTTTGAAAAGTATAATGCAGTCCATAGTAAATTCTTCAGATTTAAATAGCATTTGCCCTTCTTTTTGCTCATCATTGCTATTGCTAAAAATGTATGCATATTTATTACTAATAATAGATTAATAATTTCTCAGCTGTATTAATGTAACTCGATAATATTACTTTATTATATATATTTTCCCCGTTGTTTCATTGAGTTTTCTCTTTAATTGTAACATTTTCCTATTGACTAATTTGCACTATTGTTATTTTACTTTATATTGTTTATTGTTAAACTTCAGATATTTATTTGGATTTGCAGATGCATTTGTTTGTAAATCTGAACTGCATTTCATATCAGAACGGAAGCGCGTGTTTACTCAACAGGTGGGGCCTCAGTTGTGTATAAAAATCAACCACAGGCTGGGATTTTGCACGTCTAAATGTAAACGACAAGTAGACCTGATTGGCTCTTTGTCCAGCTGACGTCACGACTTTCCAAAGTAGCGGAAGCTGAAAGTTTTTTCATTTGTAAACTGATCTGTGGCGTGAGTGAGTGAGTGGATGAAGAGAAAATGAACAGTCGCTGCTTCACAACGCGCGTTTCAGACAGTGAACCCAAACTGTTTTAACACGAACTTCACATTTTCAAGGACTTATTTCCCTCCTGTTTGACAATGTGGGAGCAGGCGGAATTTGAGAAGCACTGGAGGAATGAGTTTCCCGACGGTGAAGTGCCCGTGATGAACCTCCACACGGTGGAGGACGTTGAGGCTGAGCTGGAGAAATGCAAAGCCAATCTGAAGGTGTTACAGCAGGCTCTGTCTGAGGAGAAGTTTAAGGTGATTTACTTGCAGACCACCATCGCGCAGAAGAAGAAAAATTATGACATCGAGAAATGCTGGAACAAAGCTTTAAAGAAGGACAACGCTTGCGGGACAGAAAGCAGAGGCGGGGACGAGCCGTTCGCCCGGGACTTACTCCGGGGCAGCAAGACAGGTAAACCCATCCTCGCTCCTCCTCGGAAAAAGCCCGAACTCCCGCAGGAAAACTCACCGGCTCCTGACATCCCTGAAAGCGTTGCTGAGCAACCGAACAACGAGCCGGACAGTGACCGCGAGTTCGAGAACGAGGAGCTCAACCAAAACTTCGTGCAGAAAAACCTGCTCGTCCCGATGGGTTACGTCCGGGAGTGTCACCGGCGGAATCCCCGGCTCCGCATTAGTCGAGATCTGGACTCGGATGATGGCAGATTCTCGCCTTACCTGCGCGGGTCTCACGGCTCTGGGCGCAGCACACCTGACGGATATCTGAGCTCAGACCACGACGACTCCTCCTCCGCAGGTGAGACCAACACAACTGACAGCATACCTATGTCTTATCACAGGCTAAGCGCCTGTTAAAGTTGCCTCAGGAGGAATGTGAGCAGCTACTGTTTATCACTTTTCAAGTTGTTATTACGCAGTTGTTGGTTGTTGTCGCATAATAGTCTGTTGAAGCTCATTGTCGGGAATGAACGCGTCACAGAGACGTTGATGGACGTCATTACTGGGTTATTTTTCCAAACTGATATAACGTTACTTGTTTGCTGTTTAATATGTTGAGCATTGTTGTTGGAGATTGAGATGCATGTTTTATGCTACCTGGATGTTTTGACATTTAAGGCAAATTCTATATCTTTCTGTTTGGATCCTTTCGAGCTTCTGGTGAGAAAATAGAAATTATTACAGAAGGAGTGTTTGCGCTGTTTCACTCCACTCCAGCTTTAAAGCCACAATATGTAGTTTTCGCCACTAGAGGGTGCGTATTCATAACAAACATAGGTGTTGTGTGATGACGGCATGAAATCTTGGGAGTTGTCATTATCTTCATTACATCATATGGGGCTACTGCAAAAATCATCTTCATTGATGAGCTAGCGTATTCTAAACTTATCTTGTAGTATAAAGCAGTGAGGCTGAAAGCAGTTGAAGCTAAACGAGACTGCAAAGTAATTGCTGATGAGAGATAACCTCAACGTGGCACAGATGTAGTGGAGCTTTTATTTTGCCACAGTACACTGCTGCCAGCTCTTTCACTCACATGGGGAAAAAGCAAGGTATAAAAAAAAAAAAAAAAAATATATATATATATGATAATATATTTTCTTCTGGAGAAAGTCTCATTTGTTTAATTGCGGCTAGAATAAACACAGTTTTTAATTGTTAAAAACCCTTTTAGGGTCAAAATTATTAGCCCCTTTAAGCTGTATATTTTTTCAATTGTCTACAGAACAAACCATCATTATACAATAACTTGCCTAATTACCCTATCCTGCCTAGTTAACCTAATTAACCTAGTTGAGCCTTTAAATGTCACTTTAAACTGTAAGTATAAACTAGAAGTATCTTGAAAAATATCTAGTAAAATATTATTTACTGTTATCATGGCAAAGGTAAAATAAATCAGTTATTAGAAATTAGTTATTAAAACTATTATGTTTAGAAATATGTTGAAACAATCTTCTATCCGTTAAACAGATATTGTGGAAAAAAATAAACTGGGCTAATAATTCAGGGGGTTTACTAATTCTGACTTCGTGTGTGTGTGTGTGTGTGTGTGTGTGTGTGTGTGTGTGTGTATATATAATATATATATACACAGTTTTATCATAATCATATGATTTATCTTAAGTTTTATCGTCATCAATACATTTTAAAATTCTGTTATAACGTTGGGGCCTCACAGTGGCGCAGTGGGTAGCATGTTCGCCTCACAGCAAGAAGTCGCTGGTTCGAGCCTCGGCTGGGTCAGTTGGCGTTTCTGTGTGGAGTTTGCATGTTCTCCCTGTGTTGGCGTGGGTTTCCTCCGGGTGCTCCGGTTTCCCCCACAAGTCCAAAGACATGCGGTACAGGTGAATTGGGTAAGCTAAATTGTCCGTAGTGTATGAGTGTGAATGGGTGTGTATGGATGTTTCCCAGGGATGGGTTGCAGCTGGAAGGGCATCCGCTGCGTAAAACATATGCTGGATAAGTTGGCGGTTCATTCCGCTGTGGCGACCCCAGATTAATAAAGGGACTAAGCCGAAATGAAAATGAATGAATGAATGAATGTTATAACGTTGCTTTAAGCAGTCTATTAAAATGCACATTTTAAAGCATCTTTGATGTTTCCCTGTTTTTTATAAAACCAAACCGTAAATTGAGGGTGTGTAACATCATTAGCATGAACACACAGGACACATACTATAGTTAAAATTGCTTATTTTTCTGTATTAGAATATTCTTCTTCTAAACATTTGGGATAATGTAAGCAAATTGTACAACACTATTTTAGTGGTTTTATAATATATTGTGTCTTTAAGAAAGTGTGTCTTAATCTGATAATTAAATACAGAAAAAGTATTATTTTGATTGGTGGATAATCTATACTCCATATCAAAGCTTTTACTTTGGATTTATGAAAACATGTCAAAACGATTTCCTTTTACTCAGAACTAAGAAAATGTGTTAAAAAAACTAACTTGTGCATGGCGAACAAGAAGTTGGGGATGCCATTGTAAATTTCTAAAGAGACATGATGCATGTGCATATGTTTGGGCATTTCACTTTTCGACACATTTTAAAGGGTGCATAACTTTGTCAAGTGGACAAGGGAATGTTATAGGTCATGTCAAAGTGCACATTTTTGTAAAACCATAAGTTTTATGTTCTTGCTTTTGTCATATTAAGTAAATTATTTTAAAGTAGTTGCAGCTGGAAGGGCATCCGCTGCGTAAAACATATGCTGGATAAGTTGGCGGTTCATTCCGCTGTGGCGACCCCAGATTAATAAAGGGACTAAGCCGAAATGAAAATGAATGAATGAATGAATGAATTTTAAAGTAGTAATATAATTGAAAATAAAATGAAGCCAAAACATATCTGTATACTTCCTTATAGTTAATGTGATGAACTACAGCTGTCTAGTATAAAACCTGTCTGATATGAATTTTACTTTAGAGAACTTCTTTCTCTAATAATCATGTTGACCTAAATTGTTCCAATGTCGTTTGCTGTTTATACTGTCAGCTAAATGCAGTGCAATAGATTTTCCCTTTGACATTTCTGGACCACAGTTATAAACCGATTCTATCAAAGCATCCTCTCTTATGGAATCTCACAATATGGTCAGCTGTAGCATTTTTTTATTTGCCCTCACAATTCTAGTGTGACATTAAAATGAGTTGTTATATCAGATTTGATACTTTTGAAAAAAGACAATGATCCCAAAACAGGAAACAGTTGGAGGCCCTAAACCACGTGGTGCAACACGACATACTCACATGCTGCTGCTAGCCTGCTACTGTAATTGAGTCATCTGTGTAAAAGTTTATGCATGCCTTTTATGCTGATCAAAGGCTAAATCACAACCCCAAATTTATTTATTTTTTCTTTAAACTTGTGCTAAGACAGCATACATAGGCCTGTTACAATAATCAATATATTGACTTATTGTGCAATTCATAATCATTTTTGTGATGCAATATACAGTCCATCATGTTTACATAAAAATGAATATCTGCAACATTTTAGTTGGCTGTTTTCGTGAAGTGTGATTATAAAAAAATCTAATTAATAAACTTTTACCATTAGAGGCTGGTAGGGCTGGACGATATGGCCTTTAAAAAAAAATCCCAGATTTTTTCACAAAAAAAAAAAGATTTACAATTTAAATATTTTGTTTTTACCCCCCAAAAAATGCATGGAGTTGAAGGTTATTATGGGCTTAAGCGTATCATAATTATAGGATATAAAAAAATGCTAAAAAAAACAAAACTTTCCCACAAGAACCTTGCTAGCTGTCATTTAAAGATGAAAGATCTATTTACGATTGCATTCATTCATTCATTCATTCATTCATTTTCCTTCAGCTTAGTCTTTTATTTATCAGAGGTTGCCACAACGGAATGAATCGCCAACTATTCTGACATATGTTTTACGCAGCGGATGCCCTTCCAGCCACAACCCAGTACTGGGAAACACCCATACACTCGCTTTCACACACACTCATACACTGCGGCCAATTTTGTTTATTCAATTCACCTATAGCGTATGTCTTTGGACTGTGGGGGAAACCAGAGCACCCGGAGAAAACCCACACGAACACGGAGAGAACATGCAAACTCCACACAGAAATGCCAACTGGCCCAGCTGGGACTCAAACCAGCTACCTTCTTGCTGTGAGGTGACAGTGCTAACCACTGAGCCACCGTGCTGCCCCGATTGCATACAAGAATTTTATTATAATAATAATATGAATAAAACCATTTTTGCATGTGTAAGAGTAAAAACTATTTTTATTCAAACAAATCAATATAAACTACACACTCGAGTTAATCAATAAAATCAATTAATAAAATCAGAAAAGGCCTGCAACCCATTTTACGATTATAAACCACTTCCTATGAGTTTTCATTCTTGAGGGGATTGATAAGAAGCATCCAGACAAACAATTCTGTTTCCCGCACTATTGTTGAGATGTTCCGTTCAATGTATTCAGACATTACAGCACCATGTCTGTTCAATGTCAGAACTATCTGGACTGTCAGTAAAGTGATCACACCAGTTGCTTTATCAGGGTGTAAGACTTTGCTTTTAATGGTAGTTTCATGGACTGATCTGCTACTTTTAATATGGGATAATCAGGGATTGGGATTGATTACGTTGCAGGGGAAAATGGGAATGAACATCTGTGCTGCTGGAGAGGATGAGTGGTTGTAAACCGAGAGATTGAGATGAAGAAAAAGCTCAGAGAGTGATAGAGAACCTACTTTATCCATATCCTGTTCATCGGCATCAAGGGTGTGGGTTTGTTAGTAAAATGAGAAGCAATATATTAAAATCCAGTTATAACGAATCATGTTTTTGTAGTGAAATTGGCTTTAATAGAAGGTCACTTGTTCTTGATTAGAAAGGGTATTAATGTAGGCTTTTTATACTATTTTTATACTACTAAGGGCGTAAATAAATTTGTGGCAGGAAAAACCACACACGCATACATAACATAAGGGTAAAACATTCCCCTTCACAGTTGAACTAAATGTCAATTTGGCTGTATTTTTTATTTTTATTTATATTATTTAAATAATTATTGTTGTGCGATTTATTGTCACAGAAATTATTGCGATAATTGATATCGATGTCATTTTAAGAGCATTTTATGCCACCGTATAATGATTGTACAACAGAATAATAATGCAAATTTGGACAAATAGGACAAAAACTTCTCATTCTTTAAGGTTATCTTAATGTTCGAATTTAATGTAGAGACCGGTAATGTAAAATGTAAATGTTCCTGTAAAATGGCTGTAACGTTATTTGTGAATTAGTGCCAGTTTGCATTGTCACTTTTATGGAAGTGGACTGTAGCTTTAAAATAGATGTAATAAGATTAAGATGCTTTGTGTTAGGGCTGTGCGATGTGGGGAAAATATCTAATTGCGATTTTTTTTTTTTAATTTGTATTTATTTTTTGACAGATATTGACAGATTTTTTTCAGATTTTATTTGCGATTTAATTTTGTAGTCAAGCTTCAGCTTAATAATCTGTATCGTAGCTTCGTACTGCTCAAATGCAGTGAGTGTTAGTTAAAAAAACTGAAAAGATATTAACTTAAACATTTATTCAAATTTATTTTTAAATATTCAGAAATGAAACACTCGTTTTTCTCTAGAGCAAACAGTAAACACAAATAAAATGACCTTACCTTTCTGTAAACAAGTTGAACTCAAATTAGGGAGATAGTGTAGCTTATTATAAAAAAAACAATAAAAAAAAAATACAGAACACTTAGCAAACTAACATGGCTGAAACAACTCGATTTCGCATATATATATAATTTTTTTTAAACAAATGTAGTTTATTAAGTCAC
>CAIGQW010054063.1:3324083-3334368 GCA_903798125.1 Danio choprae | reverse complement strand
ATTATATATTTATATTCCTCTTTTTCTTTTATTTATTTTCCTATATTCTTTTTCTTTTTTTCCATTATTTCCTTCCTTCTGTCCTTTTCTCTTCTCTCGATTTCTCATCCCTGTTTATTGTATATTATATTATTTTCCTTCTTCAATGCCATCCTTCTGTCTTTAGTCATTCCACCTTCTCTTTTCCATCTCTATCCTTCTCAACATATCATTTCCATTCACTTATTAATGGCGAACGATCAGTGAAAATAAATCAAACTTGCTTGCTTGATACCCAAAGTACACGCTGTTCTCAGGAATATTCAAATGTTGTTGACTGTGTACAATCATAAGGGCTCTGGGTGGAAGTCATGTGCACATGAAGTGGCCAGCAGGGCTTTGTGGGTAAGGCTGGAATGGGAAGATGCACTTGTTGTGGTTGTTTAGTCTGCCATTCGTTTGCTCCGGCTGTAAGGTTGAGTTACATAAAGGGCTTTCAGAGAACCGCGTTAAATAGAGGAAAGACTGGCAGAAACTGGAAGGGGTGGAGGGTAGCAGAGCGAGAGAGAGAGAAAAAGAGAGAGAGAGAGAAAGAGAGAGAGAGGATTTCATTCACTATGGAGAAGCCATTGAGGAGTTAACCAGGAAAGGACTAATCCACCACAAACACCTCCCTCCCCACCTCATAATTTCACACTGAATTATATGAGGTGTGTGTGTGTGTGTGTGTGTGTGTGTGTGTGTGTGTGTGTGTGTGTCCATATAATGTGATGTATAATTGGTAATTCAGAAAAACAGGCAATCATGCCACAAGATACTATCAGTTTCACCCCTTTTCTACCCCCATTTTCAGCCTTTTTACATGTAATATATACAATTTGCTTGACTTATGTATTTATTGAAATAAAAATGATAAAAGATTGATAATCTCTATTTTAGGTATATTTAAAATAAATAAAATGATGAAATGAATGTATTTATTTAATAATTTCTCATTGAAGTATTTTACGATTGAAGGGATGAATGAAAAGCTTAACAAAATTGCTTTAACTTAAAATAAAAATGTTAACAGAAAATACATAAATAAAAGTTCTGCCAAATATTAACAAACAATAATAAATAATATATTAATATAAAATAAAAATAAAAATAAATTTCTAAACAAAATATGAACATTTCTAAATTAATAAACAAATTATAGTATTATAAATGTATTCCTTTTTAGGAATTTTGTAGAATAATTGTAATTTAAAAATGTTTTTACTATTTAAATATAATAAAACAATAATGTATATTAAATATATATAATATAAAATAAAAATAATCTAATATATAATGAATATAATATATAAAATGAATATAATGTAAAATATATAATATAATATATAATAATAATATACTTTTTAAAATTATATTTTATATTATATTAATATTATATATTTTATATTATATTTTTGTATAGTATAAAATATATTAAATATGTATAAAATAAACTAATATAAATAATCTAATATTTAATGAATGTAATATCTAAAATTAATATAAAATATACATAACCTAATATTTAATGAATGTAATATCTAAAATTAATATAACATATAAAATGATTATAATATAATAATAAGTAATATAATATGTTTAAATTAAATACATTTATCTTGAAAAATGTATAAAAACATATGTTAGATATGGTTTTACAACTTGATATATTTACGCAACACCGCTGGTTGTATTTGTTAAGAAAAATCTTATTCCATATGCTTGATTATCAATTATTTCATTTGCTTATTGTGCAAATGTACACTTCTGGTCACGCCATAAAAAGCACACATTGGATTGGAATCAAAAGAGAACAAAAGAGCAGTGAGAAATTTCAGCGCTGATATGCAAACGTTTATAGAGCTAAAATACCTCACAGGGGGAAAACATCTCTTCACCCAGAGCCTTTCAGCATTTGTCTGCATTTGATGACCAATGAAGAGCCCCTTTAAAAGCACAAACCCAAATTGCAGCCCTCTTCTGTCTCTGTCAGTCATGAGGTCTTTAACAAATTACCACATTTACTCATTAACATAAAGCGCAAGCCTCATTAAGCGCTTCTGCAGCAATAACAGTGTTTCTGGGTTGGTTTGACTCATCCTGTTTTTATTGTTTGAACCCTTTTTGTTCAGTGCTCTCAAGGTACGGCCTTGTTAAAAAAAAGTACAGTCAATTAATAATTTATGGATGCTATTAAACATTAAAAGGCTTTCTTGCTTAATAAAGGATGTACATTTCAAATGCAGTGATGTTTCCATAGAGGCTAATATCAATGTTAGTGCGAGTATATTAACTGCGGCGAATTTAATCATATTTGATTGTGTTTTAGAACATGCCAATGGGGGATTATTCTGAAAGCATAATAAAATCAGTCATCGATTTGATTATCTCTTAGTCAGCTTGTTTATCTGCCCGTTTCAGGTCCGTCAGTGGAATGTAAACATGAAATGGATCAGTTCTTTTTATTATTATTATTATTTAATTATTATTATTTTTAAAGAGGGGAAGAATCGCCATAGGACCTCGAGCCATGAATTGAACTCGGGTCGCGGTGAGCACCATGGTGCTATATGTCGGCGCACCTAACCACTAGGCTATTGGCCAAATGGATCAGTTCCTGCTATTAAAGGTCCTCTGATGTATTTTGAAATGCACAGCTTTGTTTATTGTGAGATGTCATTTCAACTGAAACATAAAGACAAGGCAGGACCTTTCAAAGAAATAGCCAATAGGATTTTGTATATATCATTGCTCTGCCAGTCAGACTTGTATAGCTACAGCACATCTGACTCATGACAGCCACAGTCTATAATAGCAATGCTGAGTCTGCCAATTCGCTGCTCTGCTTTAAAATACAGCATTCAGTGCAAAATTCAAATGGATCCAATAACACATGCGAATATAAGTCCAATTCCAGCTCTACCAACAGAGTCTTAAAGAGGTGAAGGTGCTTCATATTAGGGCTGTACAATTTATTGTTTCAGCATCAATATTGCAGTGTGATCAATAGCTATGTTTCCATCCAAAGATTTAAATTTATTTTAATTTCATTCATCCATTCATTTTCATTAGAGCTCTTGGGTAATGAAACCAATTTATCACAGCTTGTTGTCAGAAAGCAAAATGTGGGATAAAAGGATTCTAAATGTATTCAGCGACACCCCGAAGAGGCATACGTTCTCTTTAACTGTATCCTTTGTTATTTTAACGTGTATATTGTGAAATTCGCAGCATATGGTTGTAATAAGGCAACAAGCACATATAGTCTGCCGAATATAAGTGTTCAGTTCACTCTTATGCATATCACTCAGCTCCACTGTGATTTTTCAGGAGTGAAAGGACAGCAATAATCTGCAAAACCTCAGCATGAGAACAGAGCTCATAAATATTCATGACCCTTCCAAATAAGGTAACATCAGGACTTTCCATTCTAGGGCCAGTTTCTTTGATTTTTAAGGCTTGTAGATTTATTATTATTATTATTATTATTATTATTATTATTATTATTGCACTTAGCTAAGACATGTAACTTCCATGTAGATATTGGCGAGCAGTTTAAACATGATGTGTCAATGCATTCGATGGTACCTTTAGTTAGTTGTAGTTAATTCTAGTTAAATCTTTAGTTCCATCTATAATTAAAAAAAAATATATTGACAGAAATTACATTTTTGGGTAATTCTTTAAGACTAAAATATTGATAGTAATACCCCCCAAACAACTTTAATTTTGATTTGAGGGGGACTTTGTAGGCTGTATATTATACGCTGTATATTCATTTAATCTGAGTAAATCTTTTCTCCACCTCCTCACAGTCTTTTTCTCTATTTGCCTGGCTGATATCATCTCTTGCCTCCTCTAAACGTTTTCTCGGCTCTGTTGTCATGGTTTCCTCGATTCAGAGTGGATGAGAGGCAGTAAACTTAGACATTGATGTTGAGTTTGCATGTGTGTGTGTGTTCTGGTCCAGCAGCTGTGGTCAGACTCTCTTTGTTAGACTGAATCAGGCTGGTAGAACATGCGTCTCGTGGGATTATTCTCCCTCGGAGAGATTTTCCCTCCTCCTGTCACTTCCTGTGTATCCGCGTCTCTTTTTGAAGTCCTGGGTCTGTATCACATTCAATGCTCACACACATTCTCACACTCAGATCATCTCTTTTAGGCTCTTTAGCCTGCATAGTGGTTCTGTGCGTGTTATCTGGAGTAAGCTGAGCTTTCTGTAGAGCTTTCCTGATGCTGTACGATACACTGACTGACTGACTGACACGTTTTTCTTTCAACAGAACTCGTTTATAAATGTTTTAACCCATTTTTTTTTTTAAGTTTGAATTTTGAAGCTTGGAAAACTTGCTGTGAAAGCGTGTCCACATTTAGGTTCTCATTACATAATGATGTCCTAAAAACTAAAACATTATCTGTCCATAATTAATCTCACTGTATTCCATAATATATTCCATATAAAACCAGCAGATTATACTATATATTTCACATGTCATGTACTTAGTGTCATTCAAGTATCTGATAAATAATAATAATAAAAAAAGAAATGTTTTACTTTCCTCGAAAACAATAATGTTGTGAAATAAATGTCCCTGTTTTTTTTAATAAAAAGGACCAAAATGCTTTATTTTGCAAGACAGGCCAGTAGCGGTCACTTTTTAAAGGTACATTCAGTATGTGCATACATAAAGGGCTGTAGTCTGCAGCTCTCACACATACCTATGGGCTAAACACATAATACACATGTACAGGAGTTCATAAATTTCACAGTACCGAGACTCTGCCCACACAAGGTTACCATTGATTTGCTTATGGGTTCTGATTCTGGTTTAATTTCCATTTTCATCCTTCTCGATCTTAGAGCCGTATTCAATACTGTTGATCAAAGTCTTTCACCTAATTACCTTGATGGAGTTTTTCTATGTTTTGGTGTCCGCCTGAGCTTAGTTTTAGGCCCTTTACTCTTTAATATTTATTAGTCATCACTTGAATATCTATTGCAATCATTTGGCCTCAATTACCAGTTTTTACACAGATGATTCCTAAATAAATATACGTTGAAAACTTGGTGAACACATTGATATTTTCTGTATGTATTTCTGAGGTTAACGCCTCTCAATAAGCCACATGATTTTAGGTGTCATTCATGACTAATATAGGCAAGATGCATTAATGACTTTTGTTTTACATGTTTCGTACCACCATCAGGTAGTTCATAAGACTTGTCATAATCCCTGTTGTGTCATTAAACTGGTTTCAGAGGCACACAGCAATATTGAGCACAGCTGCCTCATGTGACTGTGTGAGCATCAGAAGAGCTCTGTTACATAAGAGACGATGAGAGTGAGAGAGTGGTCATACCTACTACTACATGAGAAACATAAGTACATTGACATTTACAGATGTTTTCTCAGCAAACCAACCTACAAGAAAGTGCACATACCTTGTGCCACACATGTCAAGTGTGTGGATGAGCACTAGAGTCTGTAATCCAGTTGTGCTGACTGGAGAGACTCTTGATAGCGATGTGAGAGATGTACACATGCAGGCTATTTAAGATTTGTTATTTAAAGTAGATTTTGAAGTATTAATTTACATATTCATAAAATGTCAAAACTCTGTGTTTAAGAATAAATAATGCAGTTGCGTTAATAGTCATAATAAGGATCAATAATATTAATCTTTTACTGGCCTCACGGTGGCGCAGTGGGTAGCACAATCGCCTCATAGCAAAAAGGTCGCTGGTTCGAGCCTCGGCTCGGTCAGTTGGCATTTCTGTGTGGAGTTTGCATGTTCTCCCCATGTTGGCGCGGGTTTCCTCCGGGTGCTCCGGTTTCCCCCACAAGTCCAAAGACATGCGGTATAGGTGAAATGGGAAGCTAAATTGTCCGTAGTGTATTTGTGTGAATGAGTGTGTATGGATGTTTCTTAGTGATGGGTTGCAGCTGGAAGGGCATCCGCTGCGTAAAAACATATGCTGGAAAAGTTGGCAGTTCATTCCGCTGTGGCGACCCCTGATTAATAAAGGGAATAAGCCGAAAAGAAAATGAATGAATGAATAATCTTTTACATTACACTCCTTTGATTGTTTCATGTTTAAAGATATTTCTGTACTGCTGCGCATCTCTGTGTGTGTAATAAGCAACATGCATGCACATTTTGGACCAACTACTTATTAATAATAGCAAAAATGCCAACAATGCTCCTTAACACACCTCCTTTTCAGACCAGCACACCCATGGGTGCACAAATAAGCACAAATGCATTTGCTATTTTAGCAATGTGGCGCAGGATGTGAAAATGATACTTGTGCCGGTCTGAAACTAGCAAGAAAACACTTGCATTACACCAGGCGCTGGGTGTATGTTACAGCCCAAAGTATTTATTTGAACTATAAGTATTTTGCAACATTTTAAATGCCTTTACCGTCACACTTTGCATCAGTTAAATACATATTAGCTGTGTAAAAGCATTAATGTATTTGTGTAAAAGTATCTGAACTCTGAATATGTATTGTGTTGACCCTAATGTTATGTTCTCATAGTTTAAGCATTTGACTTCCTTTCTGTCAAGCAGATAAACCTTGTATTTAAATGTATTGTATTAATATTCCTTTCATTTGTTGAGAGAATGGCTGTCTCTGTGTTTTAGTTTGTGTTCTGTGGCCATGTCAGCCTTTGTCTAGTTTGAGCCTGTGTTCTCATGGATGCCTGTGGGCAGTAAAGTCTTTATGAGAGATGCATGGCTTTCCTGGCTTTTACGTAGAGCTGTAAAGGCGATTGTTGAAGCTGGGGGTGAGCTGCTGCTTTGGAGTTTACTCAAAGCAACAACACACCACATGTTTATGCAGAAACCAAACGATAAAGATGCACTGAAGACAAGACAATGCTGTGCAGAACCAAACTGGGAAAACAATTTTCTATGCATTGCCTTAATTCTGATCCCAACATTAGGAACTTTACCTTTCATGAAGTAGCTATTTCCATCCCAAAGATGCAGATTAAATTTATGCACAAAACTGGAACATAAAACATTTGCAAATAACTCCAATGAGTCAAAGAGAACAACATCGTCATAAAGGAAAAAATGTATTTGCAGTAGCAGCCATTGTGGGCCTTTTTTCTTGTAAATAAAATACTTGCGTCTTGGAAGATGAAATTAAAATGCAATGAAAATCCACCGACTTTTGGAGGTGCTTTTTGCGAGTAAGTTCTGTAGGAAATAATACAGAAGATCTTTCATGACGGGCTTTGGCTAAGGGATTTCAGAATGACCAAAACAACATTTTAGATGCTTTACAATGTGGTTTGCCTATTAATGCCGTCCCACCGCACCCATTTTTTCACATGACATCACATCACATGATCTGTTAAAACAAAATCACATGACTTTTTGATGCAAATTCTGGATTTTATTCAGTAGATGTTTTTTCATTGTAGTTTATGCACATAAGCAGCGAAGAAGAAGAGGGTAAAGCACTATTGGGAAGGGAAAAAGGGTATCAAAACATCCCTAAATATAGTAAATGTAGTAAATGGAAACATAGAAAGTAAGAACTGTCATTTGTTCTAGTAAAATATACCATGCTTTTAGTGTTACTGTTAGTCAGTCATGCCAGTGGCGAGAGTTTGCAATCTGTGACACCTGTTCAAATTCAGAAAGCAGCCTATTACTTTTAAATGACAGTGCTTTTGATTGTAAAGACCTTGATGAAATAATAAGTATACCTCAGAGAACAGTGCAAAGTAATAAAGACAGTCCATGGTACCTTTTTAAATACATTTTGTCATGAGAATGTACAAATGTAGTACGCAACAAACACATTTTTGGTTACATCACTTCAGGTTACTTTCAGGTTGTTTTTCTGAATAATAATTGTATCACATTTCTTCAGAAGACTTAAAATGTGCATATAAAAATTATGGACGACTTTAATGATACATTTATGGTGCCCTTGTTATCTTGTCATTATATGATGCTTAATTAGTTAATAACAAGCAATGAATATTTGTGGATTTTTAAGGCAGAGCGACAAGAGACCCAGTTCAGAAATATCAGAGCTGCTTAGTGGTTAGTAAATACAGTTGCTCTTTTGCTCTTACATAATGCTGCACTGGGTTGATATTGTTTTCTTGTTCAGGTCACGTTCTGCTTTAGATGTGTCAGCAAGTTCAGTTCCAGCCACCTGGTTGGTTTCACTGAAAACAATCTGTAAACATTAATGTTTGTCTCCTTAATCGGGACCTTAACTCTATACACAGCACAAAAAAATTGGCTTAATATTTACTCATACATTCTTATATATAATATTCTAGTTTTACTCTAAATAACCTACATCATTTTATTCTCTCCTTCTTTCGTGATTGCACGATTTGTTCTTTTTAAGTAGAACTGCACTGATGTATTTACATACGGCAATAAATAAAATCTGTATTGATTGATGCTTTATATCATGGCCATAATTAAGGAAGCACGGTATTGAAGAAAAAGGCAGTATGCATTGCATTTCATTAGGTAAAGTGAAATGCTATCTTATAATGCTTTGTGTAAAGTAAGTACAATTCAATTATATTGAGAAATTGAAAATTGTATAATTTATGTGTCACATAAACGTAGGGCAGAACAATATATTGTTTGAACATCAATATCGCAATGTGTGTATCCGCAATAGTCACATCGCAGGATTAGATTGCTTAGTAAAGATATTATTAAATATTTAAAAAATAATTATCTATACAATGATGACCATGTTGTTTTACGTTTGATTGTTCAATTTCTGTACTCGAATACTGCTTGACTTCCCAGTTTATTTAACTTTTTATTTAAAATTTTTGATCTGGCATATTTGTATATTGCTTGTCAATTTTTTTTTTATATTTTATGCAGATTCACTGGATAGAAAAAGACTTTGGACTCTATTTTAGTGGTCTAGGCGCAAAGTCTAATGTGCATGGTGCAAAAGCATTAAGAGGATGCCCGAATCCACTTTTGCTGTTTTAAGGATGGAAAAGATCAGTTTACGCCATGGCGCATGGTCTAACAGGATTGTGCTTATTGTCTTAATGCTTCATTCAGTTAGCGAGAAAACGGTTAAACAGACCATCTGCAGCGAGGATAAAGAATGAGCCTCCTCCATTCGACCTCTTTACTTTTCCTTTACTTTTACTCTTTACTTTACTCCTTTACTTTCGTGGATAAGGAAACGGTATTGTACGCACTTCACTGAAGACATCCATTAACCTACATATTTAATTTTGCTTAAGCGTGAAGATTTGTTTTAAAACTATTTCTAAATTCAGTTCTAATTTCCAGCAAACAAATAAATGAACAACAATAATAATGAAGTGTGGTAAAAAAACAGAGTTATATCCAAATACACGTCCTATTGTTATTTCCCGTACGGTGATGCATAAGGCTCCAAAACCTGACAGGTGGACAAATGTAAATGTGTTTTTATTAAAAGAAATATAAATATGCATATAAGAAATACTACTACTACTACTGATAATAATATTATGCAAATGCAAATTGTCATGAATAAGCTGAAAAAAGCTTATTTCAGCAATCCCAGTTTAAGGAATATATGCATGCACGCTTATTGAATTTCATGCTTGTTTTGTAGATATGCTGCTTGGAAGTTGCTAATAAAGGTTTATTAGGGGAACTGAAGAAATCCCATATAGAGGTCTGGTATATAGAAATACAGCATATGCAAATATAGGATGCACAAGTTCATATATATATATATATATATATATATATATTTTATTTTATTTTTTTTTAAAGTATCGTCTACAACTGTAAATAATTT
Organism: Danio choprae; assembly: GCA_903798125.1. Classification (NCBI taxonomy): domain Eukaryota; kingdom Metazoa; phylum Chordata; class Actinopteri; order Cypriniformes; family Danionidae; genus Danio; species Danio choprae. The sequence goes on along the minus strand of CAIGQW010054063.1, from coordinate 3,324,539 downwards.
AAAAAAAAAGTAATTTTAGACATCATACATTATTATTTTTATTAGACATCAGCCTAAAAATAATAATAAAAGTCTGTCTGCCTTCATATATTAAAACATGTTTTATGATTATACAAAACAAGCACACAAATAATTAACACAATAATTTCAATTTGCACTCTCCCTATCCAGTCATGCCAACAGAAATCCCTGCCCAGTTTGTTAAATTTTACATTAACATCAGCGGAAATTATTCATATGGTCCCAATGGAAATGAATTAAGCCAACCTCTATTTTTCACAAATGTAAATTGATGTTCAAATAATTGTGTAATGAACACACTAAACACAAAGTGGCTTTTGGTTGCTATCTGGTAATTGAGCTTGATGTATTATAGGTTTTGGCATTATATTTATGTTATCTATATGATTAAATCTCTGATGTCACTTGTAGCTTCTTTTGTGGGATGATGTTTGT
>CAIGQW010054063.1:3306712-3323683 GCA_903798125.1 Danio choprae | reverse complement strand
CTTTTTTTTTTTTTTTGGTCCACCAGGGAGTCGAGGCATGATTAAGCATTCAGGCCAGTCAAGAGGAAGAGTGAAGAAAGGAGGTATGGAAGGGTTGAGGATGAGAGAAGGGTTGACTGTCCTGAGACCAGCTTTCACCACAGGGGTGCTCCTCTCGCCCCTCTGAACATTTGTGAAGACCCCACTCAGTGTTTGTTATGCACAATTCCTCCTTTTTATGATATGAACTAAAAAATCTTTTCATTTTTATCATGTATTAATGCTAAAAATCTTATTTAATTCATGTATTTATTTATTTTTATTTATTTGTTGTTTTTAATTGTATATTTATTAATTAAATGTTCTTGCCATGAAAATAGCCTTTGTTGCAGATATGGCATTAAATGAAAGAAATCATCATCTGAACATTTGTAACCCTTTCAGGCTTTTTCCTTCACATTTTTAGTCATTTTTGTTACTTTTGAGTTAGTGTAGACTAAAAAAAAAATTCCTCATAGCCTGGTGATATTATTTAGAGTTTCTGTACAGAATCTAAGAGGAGATTGTGACTGTATGAAGTGATATGAAAGGATGTGGCAATAAAACCCAGCAGTTTTTTTCTTTTTCTTACGCGAGCAGTTCATAAAGCAACCGTGTCAAAGCAGGTATATAAAAATGTGCTTTAATTAACAGGTTCCTTATTTTGTTTGTTTTTGTTTTTTGGTAGAGGGAAGCTTTTTCTATTCACACATGAAATACCTTGTCTCCTAGGGGTTTGAATTTGGATTTTGACTGGAAATCATTTTTGTAATTATATGTGTGTATGTATGTATGTGTATGGATATAGATTTTTGTATTCATTTTCTCTTTGTTTCAACTTGTGTATTTTTCGTATTTATTTGCTCGTTGGTTAATTGGGTTGGTCATTGTTTGCATGTGTGATGTGTAGGTCTTGAGTTCTCTTGTATTTCCTGTGTGACCTGATGAAGACCATGTAGGTTGAAACGTTGTCCAATTAAATTTGTCTTTTGAGAACTAAGGCGGTTCATTCCGCTGTGGCGACCCCAGATTAATAAAGGGACTAAGCCGAAATGAAAATGAATGAATGAATGAATGAGAACTAAAGTGGCAGTGTGTGCCAATCTTTTCAACTTTTTCTATTGGTTTTTTTTTTTTTAGGATTATAAGTTGCATTATGCAAACTTTATCTTTGCTCTGTTGACTTTGTAGTTAACAAAGTGATTTTCTTGACATTTTAGTAGTTTAAATATATATTGTATAAGGAATAATATGTAGCGAAATAAGTCTGTAAAATATTACCAGGTTTTTGTACTGTAGTTTACACCATTACCCCAGGCAATTTATTACGTCAACCTATTAAATTTAAGTAAAAGTCACTTTTTAAAACTTTTCATCATTAAATGGTGTTGGAGGAAAGATCAAGGTTGCATAATGTAATTCAAAAGCATAAAAAATACGGGAAACTGTTAATTAACAGATTATTTTTTGGTAACACTTTAAAATAATGGTCCATTAGTTAATGTTAGTTAATGTATTTACTAACATGAGCAAAATATTAGCAATGCATTTATTGAGGTGTTTATTTACCTTAAGTTAAATAACGTTAGTTCATGTTAGTTCATATTACCGCATTTATATTTTAATAATGCGTTAGTTAATGTTGAACTATGGTTAGTAAATGCTTTTACAACATTATTGATACTTATATAATGTTAGTAAATACATTAACTAAAATTAACTAATGTACTATTATTCAAAAGTGTTATAATTTTTTTACAGTGTAAATATTTTACTAAACCCACCAGTAGGTGTAAATAGGCTTAATGAGCGATTCATGTAATTCATTGATGCATTATTGTACAAAATGGCCAATTCTTTTAGAAATAAAGCATTGAATGAATCATTCAGGAACTAAACCTATGAGACACATTGATTTAATAAAAATCTGTCATCTTTGAACTTGAATTAAATGGTCATTTTACAATATTCTAATAGGCTTCATTACACTGAATACTGTTTACTACAGTATACAATACTTTTGTAAAGTTTTTTTTTCCACATGCACTTTTTTTTAAACATATTTAATGTAACTGGTTGCAAACACTGTAAATGGGCTGAATTGAAACAAACTAATTAAATGGAGTAATGTTCAACTTAACTTGTTTAAATTCAGCCCATATAAAACAGTTACCTTAAAAAATTGTAGTAAATAGAGTGAATCTTTTTTTTTTCTTCTTCAGTGCATACTCTATAATGTCAGCTCGCACTTGTGTTTGTGGAATTATGATATTATAGACTGTAAATATCACACAGCTCTAGTTCACCAGGGGGTTGTATTAATCTTATGATCCAGATGATTTTTTTTATTCATTAATTTTGCTTAGCTTTATTCTTTGAGGCTCTGTTGGCATACTTATTAAGTATACTTAATAAACATACTTTGAGGAGATCCCAGACTTTGTCTTGATGTGCTAAGTGAATATCAGAGGCTCAGGCTCATCTTTTAGACCAGACTAATTTGCTTTGAAGAGGGACTGATCGATGTCAGAGATTCCCCTATGGCATGATTACAGCTCACACACTCTCGTGGTTAATAGCTCCGCTCTTTGTGTTTACAGTCTTACAGTGCTTGCATTTAAGATTCAGTTTGTTGTTAAAACATATTTCTTCTTCTTCTTTTTTTTTTTTTTTGCTTCGGCTTCATCTGTGCTTTTTTTTGTCTTTCTGTCTTTTTTTGGTTATCTTCCTCCATCATCCTCTTCTCTATCTTCTTATTGTTTGTTTTCTTTGTAGCCTTTATCTGTTTTTTCATCTCTTCAACTTCGTCTCTTGCATAATGTATAAAGTGATGACCAAACAGGTAATTCTGCTGACATTTTAAGATTATAAGGCTGAACCAATGCATGAAATGCCATCCGTCTACTGAGATATTTCCATACAGTATTAGTCTACAGTATTTCTCTGTTGCAATCGGGAGATCACAATAATTAACCCCGAAAAAAGCAGCGCAATTACTACCAGATTGCTGTTGTTTGCGATAAGGAAAAACGGTAAACACATGCAGGCATTTCTTCTTTCTGTTTACTGAACTAGTCTGCAGTAGCAAAAACAGGAGACTCATTAGAAACAGATGGCCAACCAAAAAGTAACTCAAAGAGTCCCATCTCACTCAATACACTACAATTACTATGGTATAAATACAGCACTACAACATACAAAAGAGAGAGATCGACTTAGAAAGTCACTTAAAACTTTTATAATGATTTGATCAGCTGTAGTTTTAAATTATGCTGGGTTATTACTCTTCTAAGGGCTTATTATGCGGTCTCTGTCGCCGTCTTGTGGATGGACAACGTCAACCGTCTTTGGTCTGCTCACAGTATGGCAGGCTAATTGCCGCCGACACGCTCGCTTCGAAATTATAAATAATTAAAAATAGGCACTATCTTTATAAATAAACTGCATAGTTTCAATCTAAACAACTCCATTCTCGACAAAAAAGCCTCAAAAGTACATTTAGTCGTCCAATAACAGCAATATTTGTTAAACTATAGAGTGTCCTCTGCTTGTTGCTGTATGTGAGCAGAGTAATACAAGAGTGAAGGGTGAAGAGGCTGGTCGAGTGCTGTTACTGGCAGAATATCTCAACTCAACTATGTTAAGCTGCTTTGACACAATCTACATTGTAAAAAGCGCTATAAATAATAAATAAACTTAACTTGAATTGAATATTGCACGGCTATCAGCTAATCAGCCATTTATATGACACTTTTATGATGGGTTCACACCAAACAGGGTATTATGTATTTTCGCGATTAAGTAAAATCAATTCAAGTCATTACATGTGCATACTAGTCAATGCAAACGTGAGAACAGTGGTGGATTACTGTCCTGCGATGTGAACGATACGGAATACGCAATGTGTTTGCTGTGAACGTGCAGAATTTTCCTCATTTGCATTTCCTGTGTTGACCAGTCAGAAAGGAGAAAACGGCTGGCATTCATAATGCTTCCATTTTGACAACTTCATTCATTCATTTTCCTTCGGCTTAGTCCCTTTATTTATCAGGGGTTGCCACAGCGGAATGAACCGCCAACTTATCCAGCATATGTTTTACACAGCGGATGCCCTTCCAGCTGCAACCCAGTTCTGGGAAACATCCATACACACTCATTCACGCTCATACGCTATGGCCAATTTAGTTTATTCAATTGCCCCTCCGCTAAGCCAGACCCGAAAACCGCCACACACCAATCGTGGCTTAGCAATCGTAGCTACGCGCAGGAGGTCTGTCAAGCTTTCGAGCGAGGGGAAACAAGGCAAAGTGTTGTGCATATGGATTGAGCAAATCTGATACCTGGTATCCTAAAAGTTTGGATGGGGTGGTGGAATTTTTTTCCTTTTCCAAAGCCTTAAAACCCAAAGGGAGAAATGCCAGCGTGGATCAAGCTGTGTGAGGGGCCGTTAAAGCAGCACAATTCAGTCAAATTTCCATCTGTTTCAATCTACAAATATTTGGATTACGTATTAACAGAACAAAACAGAGATATGATCACAAACTGAGCACTTGCGATCAATATACTTCACCCGCAGCTGTTTTTCAGTAATTTATATTCCTCATGTCCACGTCAGAGCTACAATTCACCGATGTTTTCGTCGGTCTATTGGAGATTTAGTCATTGGTGACGACAATATAGCCGGTTAGTGTCTGCTTTTAAATTGTCGAATTAATATTTGCTGGTAGGGAAAATCTATTTGTTCCCTTCTGCTATTTATACCGCAAATTAGAATAGAAACTGTATAAAAAACATACAAACATACGGACAGTTATAGTTACTGTACATTGTTATGGATCAATGACGCTAATATTTGGCACAAATCCATCAATTTCCTCATTCTCTCTATGAATGAATTATGTCGACGCACAGTCCATGCGTGTTTCCTAGTCGGTTTGTAACGCAATATTTCATTGCACAACAATTATTCTATCAGGCTTTTTGGCAAAAAAAAAAGAAATCACGGTTTAATTTGTTATTATTAGATTATTTTAAAATTTACCCTATCCTGGTGTGCATGAACTAAGCTGTTGAATGGTGAGTGTCTGAGGCGGCTAGGCTTTAGCTTCAGTTTTGATTAAATTATTTTCTAATTGGTTGCGTATTATGTGGTGAATATACCCCTGTAATGCATACTGCAGTCCTTTTTTGTCTGGCTTTCTAAGATATCTCACCTTTTTGCCAAAAATGAGTAATTATATTCCTGGCAGTGTCTGACACTGGCACATATACATGTTGGAATAGATGTGTCAGGCACGAAAGCTTGACAGGCGTAACAACTAAGGAGGGCGGGGCTTAGAGAAGGGTCAGTTCACCTATAGCGCATGTCTTTGGACTGTGGGGGAAACCGGAGCACCCGGAGGAAACCCCCTCCAACACAGGGAAAATATGCAAACTCCACACAGAAATGCCAACTGACCCAGCTAGTACTCGAACCAGTGACATTCTTGCTGTGAGGCCACAGTGCTAACCACTGAGCCACCGTGTCGCATTTTGACAACTTATTTATAAATAATTCTCATCAGAAACTTGGATAAACGTAATTGGCATGTTGCATTTTCATATGCAGGTTATAAGCACAGTTACATTTGTACAAACGGAGTTTGTGTAGATCAACCGACAAGCTATTTTTTTAAGTACAAAAATAACAAGTGTTAATTTTGCTTTAGAATAAGCTAACCCTACATCTTCATCAGTGATAAAGCAGGTTTAAATAGAGCCAAAACCTAAACTTATTAACATTTAGTCTCTTGCTGCCTTACAAGATCTGCAGTTTTCTTACGGAAATGCTAATCTAGTTTCCCCTCCTCCCTTTAGTGTTTTATGAATATCTCTCACCCTTTCTCAAGCAAACACTGTTGTTTTCTTGCCGTTGTTACAGTTTAGACATGTTTTAATCATTGGTAACAATGTAAAATCATAATTACTGTATAAATATAGCCAAAATAAAACAAATAAAAGACTTTCTCCAGAAGAAAAAGATATTATAGGAAAAACTGTGAAAAAATCCTTGCTCTGTTAAACATCATTTGGGAAATATAAAAAAAAAATATATATATACACACATCACATGAGGGCTAATCATTTTGACTTTAACTGTATGTCAACATTTCTGCTTTGTTTTTTTGTACGAGTGCTTGCACATTGGTTGAACATTGTCAGTTACATATCTAGTGCTTTAGGAAGCATAGTTTGGACGTTTCCGCAGTTTGATCGACACTGTTGAAGGACTTCTGAAGGTGTGCTTGTCTTCATCCATCCATCCACTGCTCCCTCATCTCTCAGACAGCCAGAGATTGATTGACGTGTCTGAATCTGTACCGAGCTGATATGAAGTGCGATTTTATGCCTGAGCAATGATTGATTCTTGTCAGTAATCTGCAGAGACGCAAATTTGTGTACAGCAGGCATTGATTTAATACATACATCGAAGTAGGGCTGGACAATATATCGTTTCAGCATCGATATCGCAATGTGCGCATCCGCAATAGTCACATCGAAAGAAATGCAATGTTGAGTCTGAATCATAGTTGAGCAGGGGCCACAAAACACGTGATTTGTAAAGTTGAACCATAACAGAGTGAACATTTATCATTTGCATGTCTTTAAGCCCTGTGACTGAGCATTTTCAAGAGTTTAAAACATCTGGGCACGAAAAATGATGATGTTTGGAGGTGTAGCAAAGATTAATTGTATGTAAATATTTAAACGATTTATGCAAAAAAACCAAAAACAAGCTTTCTTACTTAGAATTTTGGTAACACTTTAGTTTAGGTCGCAATTCACAGTATTAGCAAACCATTAACGGTGCTGTATGTACGTTTTTGACTCTTCTAAAGCATAAAAATACTTTTATCTGAAAAACAATGCTAAAGTCAGATATTCTGCTTTGAAAATGTGTGTTACGTGCTGGAACAGCTGTCTTTGTTTTGGTTCTTTTAACTTGCTCAATGCCAGTTTAGCCAATTATATTTCAACCCCACGGGTTGCCTTAGTGGAAAACAGCATATTTCATTCACTCAGTCTGGAAGGCTCTCAAAGTATGTGTCCATTACCGAAATGCGACCTCCAGTGGACAGTAGCAGCCCCAAAATGAGACGCAGATTCAGAGTTCCACATGAGGTGGTTATTAATTAGCCAATAATATAAATATTATAAACGTAAGCATTAGGTGAGCAGGTTACATTGTAACCCTGTGTCCTAACAACACGCTACGTGACGAGATTTGCAGTGAAAAGCAATTTGGCTGTTTGCACTAGACGAAACACGACAGAAATTTACAGCTATTCCGCTGTTGTGAATACAGCTATTCAGAAGAACATAATAGTGCACTTACTGCACTCCAACGAAATAGTAAGGTTTATAATCTAATTAATGCATATTAAACCTCTTTAACATTATTAAATGTACATGCTGAATCACTGATATGTTGGTGCCATCAATCTGGGAACCTGCGCTTGTGTGCGTTTTGAACCAGGCATGCAATACCTAGCTCAACCACTGGGTGTCAAATTTACATACTGCCCCTTTAACTAACACTACTTTTGGGTTAGGGATGCAGAATAAGATCATACTTTATAACTACTAATGAACAGTTAATATCTTAATAATAAGCAGGTAATAAGCCAGTAGTTAATAGCATGAATTGTGAAGTTTTTGTCTTGTTTCTAGTCCAAATATCATTTCAAAGTGAAATTTCTTCTGAAGGTGAAAACAAAACAATATTTTTACTTGATCTAAGAAATTTGAGATATTTGGACTGGAAACGAGACAAAACAAAGTAAGAAAAGTATGTTTTGCATTGGGATTATGAGCAATTCCATGCAAATGTCAACCTTGCCATGAAAAACAATGTTTTCACCAAAATAGCGAAACCCTTTCTAGTATTCTTTTGTGTCGGCTTGTATATCAAATATATCAATATTTATTGAAGAAAAACAAATATCGCAATATCAGATTTTTCCAATATTGTGCAGCCCTACATCTGAGCTTACAGAGAAGGAGATACTGCTTACGACAAACACCTCAGCTTCAAATGCAATTCATGTCATTTCATTTACACGGCTGCTGTCAGAAAGACACTCACGGGCTTCCTAACACGCTAAAACAACTCTTGACTCTCCCCTGAGAACTGCCAGAGATGTGTTCAGTCTTATTAGAATTGCAAACTATCTGCTATACTGGATTCACTGGATTTTGTGCCGAGCTTTTGGATGAAATTCATGACCGTATTAGATGCTGCCTGCCTGTGGAAGAGCTGTCAGCCAGTGACCCTTTAATCATTACTATGTGTCAAACCAACTTGAGCTGTAACCTTCCAAATCAATACACTTGCACTTTGGAAATTAAATAGCTTTGCATGTTTCGTTTTTTGGTCTTGTTGTGGTTTCTTGACATAGTTGAAGTCCGAATTATTCGCCCTCCTGAATGATTTGCTACCCTGAATATTTTTTTCCCACAATTTCTGTTTAATGGGAATTAGATTTTTTTAACACATTATTAAACATAATAGTTTTAATAACTAATTTCTAATAACTGATTTCTTTTATATTTGCTATGATGACAGTACATAATATTTCACTAGATATTTTTCAAGATACTAGTATTGAGCTTAAAATGACATTTAAAGGCTTAACTAATTAGATGTTCTGTCCTCACTCTGGTGTCTCTCTTCCAAAGTTAGACAGGCAGATAAACTCTTTCCAACATGTAAGTTTTTGGGAGAATGTTGCTTTATTCAATGCCACGTTGAGTATGTTGAAACAGAGTGAAACTATACAAAAGCTATGTACATCCAATAAACCATAGTTATCTCTATGTACATAACATTAATATATGAGTTAGAATATAGATACAAACAAATAATAAACTTACAGACTGCTTCTACAGGTGATCACAGGATGAGTGGATTGTAAGTGTCTTCTTGTAAGGTGTTCTTTTTAAATGAGGCAATTAACTGAAACTGGCAAAATGTTTCTATGCCAACAATAATTTAATAGAAGCTAAATGACTAGGCATTAACTTATGCTTTCTAAATATTAATATTAAATAGACGATCCAGCACAACTAGTATTCAGCTTAAAGTGCGATTTAAAGACTTAACTACTTAGGTTAAATAAGCAAATCATTGTTTAAGGATGGTTTGTTCTGTAGACAATTGAAAACAAAACATTGCTTAAGGGGGATAATAATATTGAGCGTAAAATGGTTTAAAAAAAATTAAGAACTGCTTTTATTCTAGCCGAAATAAAAAAAATAAGACTTTCTCCAGAAGACTAAATATTATAGGAAATTTCATGTAAAAAATCATGTTAAAAATTCCTTGCTCTGTTAAACATCATTTGGGAAATATATTCGAAAAAGAAAAAAAACTCGGGGATGCTCAAAGGGAAATGTCCACTTTGTGACCGGTGTCTTACATCATCGCTGGAGTTTTGTAATGACCGATTTGCACTGACATGACAGCACTGACAAGAATAATGCTGACAAGCCTTTTATACAGGTGTTATGTAACATCCACTTGCTTTTTTTCTTCCTTTTTTTCCTCAAGGAAGTACAAAAAAAAGTTTATTCAAGTCAGGCACTTCAGATTATTCCAGTACTCCCTTAAACAATCAATAGGGATTTTTTATGTGCTTATTATTGTATAACAACGTGTCCTTTTTTGTTAAATAAGATTAACTTGGTCATTGAATAGACTTACAATAGTCCCAAGTTCCAGGATGAATTTTCTGATATGCACATAAACTTACAAAAACAAACAAACAAAAGAAAAGAACACCCCAACCCCAGCCTGTAAGTATACAATACAGTGATACTCAACATTTTTTTTGTTACAATACATTGCTTTAGGGAAAATAATTCCTCATGAAGTGACAAAAGAAAGCGCCCCAAATCTTGTGAAATTGTCCAATGTTGACTTTTCAAAGATATCTGGTTTGTTTTTAGTGCAGAGTAGATATCAGTTCTTCAAGCCGTAGTTTAGCAGTTGGAGGATTAAAATTTTTCATGAACAATAATAACAGCTTTTTGGCTGTTATAACATGTCCTAACTACATGCGATGCAACATGGCGCTGCGAAAAGCGCTAAAGCTACCTTTTCCATATCAGGGAAGGAGTTTTTGTCCTTACAATCTGCAATGGCAATGAGCGAAATTTATATTTTAGAAATGCTTTCTATTTCTGTGACATCGCAGCAGAACAACAGCATATATTACTATGACAATGATTGCCTCAAGTATTGATCATGTGCTTTATTCAGTGTTAAATGCTCCCAATGTGAATTTAAATACAATTTTACATGACATTTATTGCCATGCTACCGAAAGCAGCAGCAGATAGTTCACCTCAGATCTTGAAAATAAAATAACTAGCAGACAGTTTTGAAAGCAAAAGTCAGAACTGGGACTAAATCAACAACATCAGTAACTTAGTAGCCTATTAATAATGTTAAAAAGGTTTAATATGTATTTAATTAGAATAAAAGCCTTTAACCATTTTGTTGGGATTTGATCAGCTGGTATTTAAATGTTTCTGTCATGTCGTGTCACTTTTTGGTGCGCCAAATTGCTTATTGCTGAAATCTTGTTGCGTCATGTGTTGTAAGTTTAGGATTACACAAAAATCTGCATATACCCATGGCTGTGCGATTTGGAGAAAAAAAATCTAATATATATATATATATATATATAAATATATATATATTTTTTCCTGATAAAAATTGTGATTTGCAATTTTAAAAGTTTCATAACAAAGCTACAGGTTTGGTGTGATGGTTTTAACAGCACCAAAGAAAGATCAAGCATAATCACAAAGTATGCTACAGTTTATTTAAAGCCTCTTTATTAGCCTTTTTTTAGATTACAGTTGTCAGTGTTAATGAGAAAATAACTGCAGTATTTTAAATAAAACTAAGTTTATTATGTATAAAATCTTAAACTTTTAAGAATCCAAACACTATTAAGAATTTTAAAAGCAGTAAAACACTGACCTTTCCAGCTGCAACCCAGTACTAAGAAACATCCATACGCACTCATTCACACACATACACTACGGCCAATTTAGTTTATTCAATTCACCTATACCACATGTCTTTGGACTGTGGGGGAAACCGGAGAACCCGCAGTAAACCCACTCCAACAAGGGGAGAACATGCAAACTTCGATTTAACACACTTACTAAATACAATTAATGCAGTTAAAGCACCATTACTTCTGAAGTGTGTCTACTAACTGCTCTGTTGGCTTATTGTTTTGGTTACCTAACTAAAGTTTTCTTGAAAGAGTTTTTCACCTCTGGCTGATCTTACAAGCTTAGTATGTTAACTGACATTTTTGCCCTTGATTGCCTGGCGTGTTCTGTAATCATGATAATTAAATCTCCCTAATTAAAAGCCCTCTAAACTTCAAGTTCCCTATGACATTGCATCACACTCAGAGCTCTGCCGGTTCTTCAACAATGTAGATGAGAAGGTTTTAAATCACATAATAACTTTACTGTGACATTTTGTTTCTAATCCATTTAAAACTGCTTTGTTGACTGGTAATCTGTATGTGACTCAGTCAGATTGCATAATTTGATTCAACTAGAGCTGCACGATGTTGACTATTTTTCTACGATAGGTATATTGCGATATTGAGTATAATTTCACCAGATTAAATCAATAGCTCAAGTTGCAAATCCTTTATAATTTTAGATACATTGGGGTGATTTTATTAGGGAGTTTATCGACATATAATAAAGCAATATACAGATACACTAATGTAATAATCAAATGTAAAATACCACTGTATATACATAAATACAATTAAACTTTCTTAAAAGGTACCTATTATGCCCCTTTATCATTTAAAATAAGTTTATAATGTCCCTGGAATGTTTATGTGAAGTTTCAGCTCAAAATGCCACACAAATAATGTTTTATAACTCTTTAAAACTGCCCGCTTAAGGCTTAGATCCAATTTGTGCCGTTTTGGTGACTGTCGCTTTAAATTCAAATGAGATTGTTCTACCAGTCCTCTTTTCAAAAGAGGGTGGAGCTATAAACGCCCATGTGTCAGCATAGTAGCAGATTCAAAACTCTAATGGCGGATGGCTGCTTCTCACCCAGGGTTGTTTATGCTAATGAGGGAAAGATTGTCACTAATAGGCGGGGCTTGCTCCCTATGATGACAAAGGGAGAATGTCAATCAAAGTGTTTCTGCAGACTGTTTTTATAAAGTGTGAGTATAAAAATAGAATTAGTTAATTTTTTACCATTAAATGCTGGCTATATTCACACACGGTTGCCACACAACTGTGTTTAAACCCTTAATGAATGTGATTTTTGCTTAATAGGTCTCCTTTAAACACAATTTCTTATGCCTGAATACTATAAACTGGCTTAAAATACACAGTCACACACACAACTGATAAATGATTTGATTTTGAGTGTTTTCAAATATGGCTCCTGTTCAGCTATAAAAGCGGTTTGACATTACAGATCCTGCAATGTGATTTTTGCTAATACGCATATTGCGATATCAATGCTGAAACGATATATTAGACAGCCCTAAAGTCAACTACACATTTCACTGCATGCAATCTTAATCTATTCTGAGAGAGATAAAGTAGACATTGTAAAATAAGACTATTAAAATATATATATTTTTCTATAACACTGGTGTCAATTCCAGTTCCTGGAGGGCCGCAGCTCTGCACAGTTTAGTTCCAACCCTAATTAAACACACCTGATCAAACTAATTGACCCTTCAGGTGTGTTTTAAACCTACAGGCAATTGTGTTGGAGCAGGGTTGGAACTAAACCGTGCTGAGCTGCGGCCCTCCAGGAACTGAAATTGACACCTGTGTTCTAGACTATTTGCATTGTGCAGCATTGTTCTTGTCTAATAAATTTTTTGGAGAGTTGTTGAGTTGTTATGAATCTGAAAGTGATTGCTAAACTTATTTTATAATATAACAGCACACTGGGAGTGTATATTAAATTAATGCCGTTTGTTGTTCACTTTTTCACATTAAACTGTGACGTACAATTGAAACAAAATTATTAGTGATTTTAATTTTTTCAAATATTTCCCAAAGGATGTTTAACAGAGCAATTTTGTCTTCTGGAGAAAGTCTTATTTGTTTTATTTAGTCTAGAATAAAAGAAAAAACATTTTAAAGTCAATATTATTAGCCCCCTTAAGCATTATTTTTTTCAATTGTCTACAGAACAAACTATAGATTATAAAATGATTTCCCTAATTAACCTAGTTAAACCTTTAAAAGTCACTTTAAGCTGAATACTAGTATCTTGAAAAATATCAAGTGAAATATTATGTACTGTCATAATGGCAAAAATAAAAGAAATCTGTTATTAGAGTTATTAAGACTATTATGTTTAGAAATGTGTTGAAAAGCAATCTTCTTTCCATTAAACAGAAATTGGGTGGCTAATAATTCAGGAGGGCTAATAATTCTGACTTCAACTGTATGTGTCAGACTTGGCAAGCAGATATTATTGTCTGGTATTTACACAAGATGCTTTGGGAGAATGGTGACCTGAAAAGATCCTTCAGACTGAATCTGAGCAGATGAAGGATGTGCTGGTATTGTGAATCAAGCAGAAATCTGTTATTTTCTCTCTCCATGTGCTCTGTCGTCCTGCTGTGGCCCAACGGTGGAATCTCATTCGAATAATTACCGAAGAGTCATGTCATATTCATCCAGGGGAATATGAATAATTAGGACATATGGGGGATGCGAGTGACTGTTGCCGTGGCGACATCATGAGGTGCACGCATATGGCATTTACAAGACATCACTTATCTTCTTGGGCGCAGGCCGGCGTCAGATAATCTCAGGAGCGTCAGATTTTCTCACTGTGTCTTTCTGATTTAATTCAGTCAGAGTATTTTTATATTGAGAAGAAGCCATTGTTAAGTAAGAAGGGTTTTTAAAGGTTATCTCCAGGATGCTGGTCTTTGTGGGTGCTGCTCTATAGTTATTATGGCTGAAAGTGAATTTGTTGAATAAACTCCAGAAATTTCAAACTGTAAATGTCAGACTTTTTTTTTTTCCCTCCAAAAAATATTTAGTGTACATAGTGTGGAAACGCAGGCTTTTTTTTGCCCTCAATATTTATTTATTTATTAATTTTTTTGCAAAAGATTAAAAAGGCTGGCACGGTGGCTCAGTGGTTAGCACTGACGCCTCACAGCAAAAAGGTCGCTGGTTCGAGTCCCGACTGGGTCAGTTGACATTTCTGTGTGGAGTTTGCATGTTCTCCCCGTGTTCGCATGGGTTGCATGATTCCTTTAACATAGGCTTTTGCTTTCAGCTTTGGTAACACTGTGCTCCCCTTCTGTAGTAAATGTCTTCCTCTCTCATTGGGGTTCAGCTGTTTAATGATGCAGTAGAGACTCAAGCAGCCTGTTGACCTTTCAGATCTTTATAAATCTCTCTGTGTGAGCTTCAGCCTCCTCTTCTTATGTACAAGCTTGCTAAACCCAGGCAGGGTCTAGAGCTGGTGGTTTTTGATGCTATCATTACTGCAGAATAAATGGTCAGCTGTAATGGATTTGCAAACAAAATAAAGCATGTAAATAAGTGACCTGTATAGAAGTAACTAACTCACGTGCATTGTGACTGATGCTGCAACCCAATTCACATACTTTCCATCTTAAATAGTATTTGAAAACAGAATTAGTATGTCCCAAACCATAGTACACTCTCAGAAATAAAGGTACAAAAGCTGTCACTGGGGCCGTACCTTTTCAGAAACTTTAAAGCTGCACATTAGTACCTATAAGGTACACTCTTGTACCTTTATGGTACAGATTTGTACTTTTTTAGGTATTAACATTTTTTAGGTATTAACCTTAAAGACCTGTAAGAAACAAAAAAGTACCTTTTGAAAAGGTACCGCCCCAGTGACAGATTTTGTACCTTTATTTCTAAAAGGTCCCCAGATAATTTACTATTTCCTGTAGAAATTGGATGTGAACGGATAATACTGCCCACAGTACATTGCGCGTTAGACGTGAATTCGAACTTCAAAAAAGTGTTAAACTATGAATGAAGAAAATGAAGTATTAAGGTTTATTTAGCTATCATAACCCTTTTCTAGAATAACCTTTAAATAACTACGCTGTAAAAAATGCAGGGTTCACACAATTCATTCATGTCATCCCAACACGAATCGATTAAGTTAGCTTAACAAATGTAAGTAGATTGAACATAAAAAATAAGTTGTCCCAGAAAATCTCAAGAATTCTGTTGTTTCAGCTCATTTTAAATAAGTTTAAACAAGCAGCAAAATCATTTTTGAGTGTACTACCGTGAAATAAAATTATTCATTCCGTTAAATAAAATCTTGATCAGACCGCCCTGAATGAAATACTGTTCAACCAGTTGTTTTTGGTATAAAATAACTTGTTTTTTGGTAGTATTTCAGATCAGTAGATCCAGTCTTTTCTATTGTTTTTGTCTAGTTTATCCAGCCCAACATTCACTTAAAAAAAAGTTTTGCTGCTAGTTTGAACTACTTATTTAAAATGAGTTGATTACGTTTTTGGGGGGGAAACCTTAATTGTTGTACGTTCAATCCACTTAAATTTGTAAAAGTGATTCAGTTAGCTTAATCGATTTGTGTTGGGACAACATGAAGGAATTGTGTGGAACCCAGCCTTTTTGTACAGTGTTGTGTGTATGCTACTTATGATAATGTTGTATGTTACAACATTATAGAATAATGAAATGATATAACTGGTGCTATATTAGAACAGTTCATGTGAAAATGTTTGTTTTTTTTAAAAAGAGCTAGATAACTTTTCTGAGGAACATGTGAGCAAAATTCACTGCCATTAGGGTGATCTGGTTGGTTGCTGTGGGATTCTGAGTGGATGATAACACTTCGCCAGATTGAGCTGTACATTTTGCAGCTATTATGCAACTCTGAATGTTATTCATGAAGTTCATAAACACTTCTACTTTAAACTATAGCTTGTGTCTAACAGCATTACTCATTTGTTTACCATTTTCAGTCCGTTTTATGTGATTCCTCCGACAGAAGCTTGTTAATGCCAGCCAGTTAGATAACATTACCTTGCTGGCAGGATTACATCAGCACTATTCAAAACATCACAGGCAACCACATGCTTAAGGCATACAAATACATTTCACTATTAAAGGAAAAAGGGTTCTTTATTGACAACAGTAGTTCCATTTAGGAAAAAAAAACATTTTCCACAGCAAATAAAAAAAAGGTGTATGTATATTGTAAAATGTTGACCTTATTGTAATTTGGGTCAATTAAATGTATCTGTGATTAATAAAAGTATTATGTTCTAAACAAAACGAACTAACAAAAAAACATCCTAATGTGTTCAGTGTAGAGATGCAACGATTGACTGGCCAAGGAGTACAATCGGCCATTTTTTCATATGATCTTTCTGGAAATGAGAAACATGAGAAAAATGTTGAAGACATAAACAGTGTAAAATTTCACATTTTGTTATTATTTTCTTTTCTTTTAAATTTCAATAATTTTCAAATTCATTTAATATTTATTTTAAGTAGATATTAAATTAATTATTATTTATTGTTATTTAAAAAAATGAATATAAGTTTAGTTTTGACTTTTTTTACATTCTGCCAATTAAAGAAAGAAAATCTGAATCTACAAAAAGTCTTATTGGCTGGTCACACTTATCTGAAACTGGAATCAAAGTCAAAGATATAAACAGTGAAAAAATTCACATTTATTTATTTTTTCTTTTAAATTTCAACAAATTTCAAATTTTGGCAACACAGTGGCGCAGTGGGTAGCGCTCTCGCCTCACAGCAAGAAGGTTGCTGCTTCGAGCCTCGGCTGGGTCAGTTGGTATTTCTGTGTGGAGTTTGCATGTTCTCTCCGTGTTGGCGTGGGTTTCC
>CAIGQW010054063.1:3280761-3296712 GCA_903798125.1 Danio choprae | reverse complement strand
AAAAAAATCTGAAATCGATGCCATACCATAAAAATAGACAAAGTGGTGTGTCTCGTTCAGATGATGACATAGCAGTCTTAATGTAAACAAACAACAATAAACAAATTAGGACAGTGTTCACCGTGTAATAGAACTTTCATAAGAAAATAATAATACTGGCTTTTTCTGTAAAAAGCTTAATGTATAATGTGAATAGTCTTCACTGTAAAAACATATGTTAATTTAACAGTTTCTGTATTTTGTGATTTCCAAGTGTTTTTCGTTTATTTGAGGTTGAGAATTGCATTATGGGACCTTGATCTCTGCTCTGTCGACTTTTGATGTCAAAAATTCATTTCTACAGTTTAATAAAGTGACTCTTTATTAGTATATTAGCGTTTTAGTAGTTGGAAATAATATAATTTATATAAGAAATAATATATAGAGAAATAAGTCTGTAAAATAACAGAAAATGTACTGGCAGTTTACTACAAGGTTTTTGTACCGTAACATACAACACCAACCCAGACAATATATCACTTTAAACTAGGGCTGCACAATATATCGTTTCAGCATCGATATCGCAATGTGTGCATTTGCAATAGTCACATCGCAGTATCTACAATGTTGAGTTGAGACTGTAGTTGGTCAGCAATGAAGACTGTGCAGTGTTATTTTACATTACATTTGATTATTCAATTACTGTACCTGAATATCTGACTACTGTTTCACTCTTCAGAAAACCGTAAAGCACTGCTTATTACACTTTTATCGTTGCTCTATCTTATTTATTTACACTTGCAATTTGTTGGATTCAGTCTGCTACAAGATTATTCCAATCAATCTAAATGAATGCTTTCACTTCAAATGGAGCTCTTCAAGTCATCTGCTGAAATTGTATTCATATCACAATATATATCGCAGAAAAATAAAATATTGCAATGTCGGATGTTTCCAATATCGCGCAGTCCTACATTAAACTATTAAAAATGTTAATAAAAGTCACTCTTTCCAACTTTTTAAGGTTAAAAGTTATTGGAAGAAAGATCAAGGTCCCATAATGCAATTCAAAAGCGTAAATAAACTTGGACAAAGTTGAAAAAGTTGTACTGTATTGCATTGTATATTTTGTAAGGTCGTTTTTAGGTGAGAGAATCAAACGTATGCCAGAGTAATTGGCATTTAATTCCACGGTGGATACCCTTGACAATTCAGGGACTAAGCCGAAGGATAGCGACTGAGTGAGTGAGTTTTTAGGTGTTAATCAGGTGCATAAATGTAAAGCCAAAAACCCTGATAAGGTTTATTTTTTTCTCTAATTGTATCAGTTTCATAATTCTGATGTTTTTTTTCCCTCTTCCCCATGAGCTGGCGTACTGTATACTGTATATCAGTGTGTTTCCTGTGGTTAAATGGGATGTTTCTACTGTTCACTGTATAAAACCCACTTGCTGCCTATAAATAGCACTTTGTTTCATATTCAAGAGGCTCTCATTCGCATTCAGCCAGTGACTGCGTTGAAGAAACTCAAGTTGTCATGGCAGCCTGGGCACTCGGCATGGAAACAAGCGGCTGATTGACGGTGGAGGGAGAAGGGTCTCTGGCTGCTCATCAGGACTGATCCGTGTGTGTTCATACAGTGTGTGTGGTTGTGTGAGTCTAATTGTTGTATCGTAGTTTATACTGTGACATCATTAGAAGTTCAGTCTGTCATCACCACTGATGCGACATGATGACTCATTAGCATTACATGGAGTGAAAAAGTTAGGCCTTGGATATGCTTCCAATTAGGCTATGGTTACAATTAGGCTAAACAATATAGCGTTTGAGCATTGATATTGCAATGTGTGTATCATCTGCAGTAGTCACATCGCAGGATTAGATTATTTAGTAAAGATTAAAAGATATTATTTTACATTTCATTGTTCAATTTCTGTGCTTGAATACCATTACACTCACCAGAAAATAATGAAGCACTGTTTATTTCACTTTTATTTTTGATATCTCTGACTTATTTATATATGCTTATAGAAAATGACTTAATCATTAGACCAGTTGATCTAAATCACAGGTGTCAAACTCAGTTCCTGGAGGGCCGCAGCTCTGCACAGTTTGGTTCCAACCCAAATTAAAGGAACTGAGTTTGACACCCCTGATCTAAATGAATGAAATATTTCCAAATAGAGCTATTCAAATCATCTGGTGAAATTATCGCAATATATATCACAGCAAAGCAAATTATCGCAATGTCAGATCTTTCCAGCCCTAGTTCTGATAGAAATCTTCGCAGTGATGCTATAGAAGAACCATTCTAGGTTCCACAAAGAACCTTTTAGTGAAGAACCATTTTTTTCATAGTGTGAACTTAGGACATAAAAAAATTAAGATTTACATTATTACAATAAAATTTTAAATCATATTTTTAAAATGAAAATGCTCCTTGTTTTTACTGGTTTTCAGAAAACGGTCTCCGTTCACACTTACAACCTAAAATGCATGACCCATTCACACTCAAGGCTGATTTATAGTCCTGCGTCAAGTGATCGCCGTGACCCACGCCTTGTGCGTAGTTCGACCCCACCCACACTCGTCAATGCTACCAAGCCGACCAATCACAGAGCTTGTGCTATGTGTTGTCGCGTGTAGTTACATTTTTGAGAGGTGCGCATGAGCAGCATTGGCATTAGCCATGGCGAAGGGTATAAATAAGCCTTCCTTGAGAATGTGACTATTTTGCCAGCATTTATATTTTTGCTCTACCAGTTGTGTAATGGGCATATGATCAGCGTTGAATGAATCAGCACTTTTTTCCCTCTAAAATAAATATCATAAAAATCAATGAAAACATTCCATGAATGTTAAATGATCTTCATAGCACTATAAACTAACAATGAACTATCTTCAACAATGAACCATACTTTTACTACATTTGAAGAGTTCAGATGCAAAAACCTCTAAGTGCCATTAGGTTTTTCCATCTAAACTCTTCATTTATTAATCTAGGTTCTGTTCCATATGTACTAACATCTTAACATCTTAATTTTGGAAAGCAATTGTATATAACAAAACAATAAGAAATGTTTCCTGAGCATCATATCATCAGCATATAAGAATGATTCTTGATGGATGATGTGAACCTGAAACCTGCAGTAATTGTGCTAAATTATTCAGCTTTGCCCTGACATGAATAAACTCCAATTTGATCCATTTCACTGTATTTTTGGTCAAATAAACGCAGCTTCAGATGTGCAAAAGATGCTTAAAACTTATATCTTAGCGGCTTAATTCTGATCATATTCTAAGGCAAGGCAAGTTTATTTGTATAGCACATTTCATACACAATGGTAATTCAAAGTGCTTTACATAAAGACGAATAAAAGAAACAAGAAAATAAAAACAACAAAGAATAAAAATGTTAAAACATGTTTTAAAGGAATGAAAAAGAAAAGAAAGACATAATAGTGTCGGACGTAGCACAGTGCTTATTCGGTAAAGGTACAGCTAAACAGATGTGTTTTAAGTCTTGATTTGAATGTGCCTAATGTTGGAGCACATCTGATCATTTCTGTAAGCTGATTCCAGCAGCGGGGGGCGCAGTAGCTGAAGGCGGATTCACCCTACTTTGACTGAACTCTTGGAATTTCTAATTTACTTAATCCTAATGATCTGAGTGATCTGCTGGGGTCCTAGGCCGTTTAGTGATTTATAGACGAGTGATAATACTTTAAAATCTATTCTGAATGTAACTGGGAGCCAGTGTAAAGACCTGAGGACAGGTGGATGTGCTCTGATTTTCTGGTTCTGGTCAGATTCCTGGCAGCAGCGTTCTGGATGAGCTGCAACTGTCTGACTGTGTTTTTGGGAAGGTCAGTGAGGAGTCCATTACAGTAATCTAATCATGTAATCATGAATTTCTCTAAGTCCTCACTGTGTGAGAATGTGCAAAAATATGTTGCTTAGCTTGGAGTGATTGCAAAACTGTTTTGGATACAATTTTATTTGATACAATGGTGCTAAAGCAGGTCAAGCAGCCCCTTACATACAATACACAGAGCGACAGACAAACACATGATTGATGACACAGGTTTTATGTGTCCTCCAGAGTATTTTATTTCATTACAGTCTGTGAGTGAGTTATGGGTCACATTTACTTTTAGTAGAAACTTTCTGGTGTTTTTGTGAGCACAGATCGCTTGGTGTTAAATCATCGGAGTGGCAGATTTAAATTTCCTCAGAGTCAGTATAACTGCTGGAACTTTCTTCCCATCACTCACATCAGTGAGTTTGATTGCACTGCTCATTTATAGCTACAGAAACCATGTGGGGTATTTAATACTCACTGTTAGGGGTGGTTGATATTTTGATAAATCATGTTTTGCTGTTTTTGTGCAATTAAGTGGTTGGTTTAGGCCTAAATATTAAAATAAAAGTGATAAAGTGATTTGTTAAAAAACTAATTAATTCAGGAATAAAACGCTACATTACTCTGGAATGCGGAAATGTTCTACTCCAGTTTTGTTTGGAACTATTTTTGTTGACATAAATAAATAAATAGTTCAGACAGAATCGTTTTATTTTTTATTTATTTATTTATTTTTGAGTAACGCAAAAGTAGCCACATTACTCAGAGATGCAGAAAGGTTCTACTCCAGTTTTGATGAGAACTATTTTTGTTAAAAAAAAGATTCAATGTGATTTATTTATTTATTAATTTATTAATTTGTTAATTTATTTATTTATGAGTATTGAAAAAGTAGCCACATTACTCTGATATGCAAAAAGGTTCTAATCCATACTATTTTTGTTGGCTTAAAAAAAGATTCATTGTGATTGATTGATTGATTGATTGATTGATTGATTGATTGATTGATTGATTGATTGATTGATTGATTTAGTATTGAAAAAGTAGCCACATTACTCAGAGATGCAAAAAGGTTCTACTCTGGTTTTGTTGGGAACTATTTTTGTTGGCTTAAAACAAAGATTCAATGCGAACTAGTTTGTTTGTTTGTTTGTTTGTTTGTTTCTTTGTTTGTTTTTTGTTTGTGAGTAACGCAAAAGTAGTCATATTACTCTGAGATGCAGAACGGTTCTACTCCAGTTTTGTTTGGACTGTTACTATTTTTGTAGTAATTTACTAATAGTAGTAAGTAACTACTATTTTTGTAGTTACTATTATTATAAATACTAAAACTATTTTTGTTGCCATAAAAAAAACATTCAGTGTAAACTTTATTTATTTATTTATTTACTTACTTAATTACTTATTTATTTATTTGTGAGTAGCGCAAACATAGCAACATTTCTCTGAGATGCAGAAAGGTTCTATTTTTAGAACTATTTTTGCTGGGATAAAAAACAAAAACAATTCAGTGTGAACTTTAGTGTGAAATATTTATTTATTTATATATTCATTTATTTATTTGTGAATAGCACAAAAGTAGAATGAAATATTTCAGATGTATTTTCCCCTGAAAACAGTGTTAAACTGATCTCGATGTGCTCCATAAAAACGCCTCGTCCAGCTTATCCGCTTAATAGCAGAGGTCTGTGAAAGCGAATGCAGTGTGACAGTAAGCAGATGTGTGTGTTTCGTTTCATGCATATCACGAAAGAGCCGGGCAGTAATCAGCATTCATGTGGTGTGTTTTACCAGGATTGTGTGCTAGTAAGATAATTCTTTCACACAGCACGTCACAAAGACCCAGACTCTTGACCTTTCCCTTATGGAAAGCAGGACAGTAAACAACTATTACAGACCTTTTACTGTTTACGCCTGAACACTTCTTCTTGTCTGGTGGAAAATGGCTTCAAATCACGTTTTACAGATGCACTTTAGACCACTCAAGAAACAGGATGCCCACTATACATCATTTCCAAGACGTTACAGATGTTGTCTTGTAGGAAACTGGATTTTTTTTTTTTTTGTAGAGAATTTGACTTTTTGTGGACAGTTAAGGATAAGTAAGCTGATCAAAATAAAGATATCATTTCATATAGCTGTTCATGTAAGTGAATTGTAGTATTGGAACTCATAATTCGATACGATTCATGATTTTGATTTCACGATTTAATTTCATCATGACTTTTTGACACAAAAAGAGATAAAGTATATTAAAAGAATATAGTATATTAAAATTGCTTTAAAGGTTGCCTTTAGTTTTGTTATATTTTTTCAATATAAGGTAGGAGGGTGCACTGGCTGTCCTGTGAGCAAGCATCAATGATTTGAACTTGATCCGAGCTTCGACCGGTAACCAATGCACTGAGATTTTTATGTTGCTTTAAAGATGCTGTATGTACATTTATAACTCTTCTAAAGCAGATAATTACCATAATATGTTTGCAGATGTTTAAGAAACATGCTAAGTGAACATTCTTGTTTATCTGAAAAACAATGCTGAAGTCAGTTATTCTGTTATGAAAATGTGTTTTCCGTGCCGGAACGCTAACTTTGTTTTGGTCATTTTAACTTGCCCAATGCCAGTTTAGCCAATTATACTTTTAGCATCCAGGGTTGCCTCAGTGGAAAACCACATATTTCATTCATTCATTCATTCAAAAAGGCTCTGAAAGCATACGCTCGTGACCGAAATGCGACCTCCGGTGGACAGTAGACTCCGAAATGAGGCGCAGATTTCTGCATGAGGTTATTAATTAGCAAATCATATAAATATTACAAACGTAAACATTTAGTGAGCAGGTTACATTGTAACCCCGTGTCCTAACAATTTGGCTGTTCACACCAGACGAAACACGACAGCCAAATGTAAATACAGCCATTCAGAAGCTCAGAATACGCACTCACTCATGAAATGATGATTTTTTTTAATCTATTTAATACATATTAACCCTCTTTAACATTATTAAATGTACATAACTAAAAAATTTAGGGCAGCAAGAATTTTTATAAAACATTTTTTTTTTTACAATTTTGTTGCCTTTTTCCTTTTTAAACGTTACATGTCTCTTTTCAGTGTTGGGATTTTCCTAATTTAAGCATTCAGCTCCAAACTTTCTGTCTTTAGGTTCAATCACGATGGCTTTCCTGGCATCTTTAATAGGTATTTAGGAAAATGGCTGCGCTATTGTAATTTAATGAGTTTGACATAGACATAAATATGGCTTTGTTTCCCTTGAAAGAGGAATATGTATTGTCAAATATGATTTCTTTTTTTGTTACTTGGTCATGTTTTGTATTGTGTGTAAATCTATTGAGCAGGCTTTATTTAAAGTTCCAAGCTTTTGTGCTGCCAGTAAACTGTTTCTATAAACCACGCAGCTCTGCCTCTTGTTTACATTGGATTTTATTTCCATATATTTGAATAAAAGCTTTTCAGTAGTTCCTGCTTGGTACAGCCACCTGTATGCGTGTATATGTGTGTGTGTGTGTGTGTGTGTGTGTGTGCTTGTTGGTTTGGTAAGATGAGGTTGCTACTGTTTGCTTAGCCTCTAAAATTTAGGCGATGGCCACATGGCTTTCTTCTTTGAGGTAGCGTGTGTCCTGAGATCCATCATTTCACCCCATGGTAAGAGAAAGAAAATGTGTGAATGTTCATTGCTGTGCTTTATTTATTTTGAGGATGTTTTGAATATTGGCGTCCATTTGCAATGGGACAGTATTACGGCAACAACTGGTGTTCCTTTTCACATTAATGATATTTTCATGGACATATTATCATCAAGTAAAGCATTGTTTTTGACTGCATTTAATGGGAGTATTTAGAGACACTATGTCCTATGTTGTTTAGCTTAAATGCTTATGCTGATACCCCCACGCTACTGTATGTGTGATATTTGTAAATCTCTTCAAAACGTCTCTCATTCCATTTAGGATTTAGGATGCTTCAGAAATCAGCTGCTAAAATCTCCTAATGCAGTCTGTGTATGTGTCTGTGTATCTCTCTGCCAAAGCCGCACTTCAGGTTTGCCGATGCACCAATCGATTTCTCTTTCCATCTACACTGTCTAAACACTTTAACCAGGCATCAAGGCCAAACAGGACAATGTACTGTGTGTTTACTGCTTTATGAGTGTAATAATGTGTTTTTATAAGGAGGAAGTACAGATTAAAGCTTCATCAGAGTGTTTTTGGTGTTTAGTTTTACTTCTGTCACACACACACAGTGGCTTTGTCTGTGTTTATGTGTTTTGATGTGATATTTAAAATAGGTAGATATTTGCATAAGTAGACTGTAGACTCATTTGGTCAGTTTTTCTGCTTATATCTATGGTGTTTTAATGGTTCTTTTTTTTGGGGGGGGGGTATTTACACATAGTCACACATATTTACACAAAGTAATTATTTTAAATATGACGTGTGACCTATGTAATTGTTGAGTTCATATTTTATATATTTGTTTAGAATTTTTATTATGTATGCACTGCAAGTTAACATGAACTAACATATTAATGTTATTTTTTATTATTGTTAACAACAATGAATAAACACTGAAATAAATGTATTATTCATTTGTTTGTACATGATAGAAATTACATTCAATTCAATTCATGTTTATTTATATAGCACTTTTACAATGTAGATTGTGTCAAAGCAGCTTAACATAGAAGTTGTAGTAAATTTAAACTGTCTCAGTCTGGTTTTCAGAGTTGAAGTTCAGTTTAGTGTAGTTTAAATTTTAAACACTGAAGAGCAAATCCATCTTCTGTCTTGCTGCAATCCAACCCACTCTTTAAGATCTCAAAACTCAGGGCTTCTGGTAGTACGCAGAATAGCAAAGTCTACTAAAGGAGATTGAGCCTTCTCATTTATGGCTCCTAAACCCTGGAATAGCCTTCCTGATAATGTCAGAGGCTCAGACACACTCTCTCAGTTCAAAACTAGATTAAAGACCTATCTTTTTAGTAAAGCATACACACAATGCATCACATAACGGTATGATGCACGAGTGTGCTCCATGCAGGTGAGTAGGCTTGACAAAAACCACCTGTAGGACACACTCCTCCTGTCTTAATGTCTAAAAAAAATACATGAACTAATACAACTTGATTAGATTTATTTATTTAGATGAATTATTCATTTTGGGTTATTTGTTATGTATTTTAAAATTAATCGCTTTTTTTAAATTGTGATATTTCATGGCAATTAACTCACAATTAATTCTGAGATTTTTTTTTTCTTTGTAATTTCCAATGTTGTCAGTTTTACAGTTGGTCTCATTACAATTTATTAATTTTAAAAATAGCATTTAGTGTAGGGCTGGGTGATATTGCAAAAAAAAAATTTTTTTTAATTATCACGATATCATGTTTAATATAATTCTGTATTGATAATTATTGAATATTTTTATAACAATACATTTAGGAATATTTGATTTTTTTATTTATTTAACCACTTTATCAATTTAATTTGCCAACATTGCTAAGGCAAATAGTTTTAATAGTCAATAACAAAAATATTTAAACTAAATATCTCATCTCTTAATAATAAAATAAACATAAGTGTTAAAGAGACTTTTAAACTTGATTAATAAAATGTTACAAAGTGTGTGCAATGGTAAAGGTAGATCAACATCTGTAAGATGTGAATAATAATGATACAGTAAACCTCAAACTCTTTAAACAAAACAAATTATGATAATCAAATCTGAGCTGTCAAGTAAAGTAACCAACCATCATTATTCAAATACATCTGAACATTAAAAATTGTGAAGTTGAATGACTATATTATCCCTATGCTAAAAACTCAGATGGGGAGCTAGTGGCTGGGATGCACAAGAAAAGGAACCAAAAACCACTCTGGCGACATCCTTACAATCTTTTTATTTACAATATTCTGACCTGAAGAGGCAAGCACGTAGATTCCTTGACCATTACAATGGGCTATGCGCTCACGCTCCCCTGGCGTCTCTCGTAACTAAGCGACCATCAAGCGTTTTCTCAGAGGATGACAAGTTTATGGAGAAAAGTAAAAAGCACTGCAGTGTTTGGATGCAATGAGTTAATCTGAGGTAATTAGTCTACCGTTATTACTTAATTGTGTATATTCCATAAAAGTATGAAGCAGAGTTGTTAGTTCTACTTGCATCAATGTGCAATGTGGTATGCCCGTGGCATTCGGAAAAGTTGAGATGGAAAAATGCGCGCGAGTCACATCTGCCGCTTGCACAATATGTGCGCGTCACTCCCATACGCGCACCTCCATTGGAAATTACAAACTTACACCCTAAGCTTATTGGCAATGCTTCCAAGGCGCGTGCTCGGCAGCCACATTTTAATAAAACTATAGCTCTTCATACCGAAACTTCATACCAAATCTTTTTTTTTTTTTGATATTGACAATGGTGTTTGGTCAATAAATATCAATACCGATTTATTGCCCAGCCCTAATTTAGTGTATTACTGTATTGTAATGAAATGTACATTAAATGAGCTTTTCTGTTTATTTGTTTGTTTTTTGTAAATCAGCATAAATTGACATTAAGAACAAGACAGCAAGTTGCTTAATTATGATGACAACAATGCCATAGTAAAAAAAAAAAAGGAAAAGGTTTTAATATGTTTTTAGTTCGATTTGCTTTAGGAAAAATGGAATTATATTTGTTTTAAAATTTTGCATAAAGTATTAATTAATATTTCACCTATACTGTGCATATTTGTACACTCAAACAATGACTTGTTCGAACTGCTTATTTAAAATAACACAATTCTAAAGTGTTTAGGACAACTTAATTGTTTTATGTTCAAACCCCTTAAATTTGTAAAAACTATAAAGCTAACTTAATCGATTTGTGTTGGGACAACATGAAGGAATTGTGTGGAACCCAGCATTTTACATGTTCCATGTCTAGCTTTCAATTTCTGTTAATATATGAGGATACCTAAATGTGGACTATTACTTTATGAAATATAAAAGCGCAATGGCAGTAAGAATAGCACAAGATTGAGTATGACCTGCAGTAGATTGGCTCTGGCCAGTGCAGGTTGTTTTGACCCTGTGTTCATGTGCTGTAGGCAGAGCGGATGTGAGAGCCTGTTGACCCACATTCAACCCATTTCCTGCTCAGCAGCTCAACGGAGCCATTATTTCCTCTGCTCTATTACAACAAGCCCCTTTATAGACAAACCAGTTAGATGATCTGATGCTTTGTCTTGTTGCGTTAGTCTGAATAAAAATACAAAAGAGTGATTAATAATTTTATCCTATGTTTTTTTTTGCATCTTTGAAAACTGAAAGACAGTGACCCATTGATTTGATCAACAGTTTGTGTATTTTCACATGGAAAGGAACACCGTTGTGACCAGGTTGAGTTACAATTGGTCTGTTGGTTATGATTGGGCGTCACGTTAGCAATCTTTAGGGAATGCCATGGTGACAGACGGGCTGGCCCCGCCCCCCCGGGGTTTGCTTGTCAAGCAGGTCTTTTGTTTACGTGCCAGTCTCTGGCCATGTGGGAGTGTGTGTCTTGACACAAACACACTGCATTTTCCATTTTAATGAAGACACGTCTCCTGTGAATACTGCTGAACTCATAAACACTTTAACAAGAGGTTTTTGCTCCCCTTTGTCGGCCATTTTCAAGTTTATGAGGGAAATATACTGATATTATTTTCAGCATAATTTCTGTGGTGTCATGTACCAAAAAAGGAGATAATAGCCAGCGTCAGAACGTGGATGCACTGTGGCGCTGTTTTTGCAGTGTTTGCTGTTTTGTCAGTGTTTACGAATAGATTACATCAAAAGTAACACGAGTAATATTGACAAACTAAACATCAGTCTAAAGCTACAACCCTCAAGCAGCCATTGTAGCTAGTTGTTTTTCAGTGGGAAGCTTATAAAGAATGTATTTGCTAAGTTTGTGTAAGTTGTATAGAAAACACTTATTAGAAATGGATTACATATTATCGTAATAACAAGACACACACGCATTCATTGCTGTACGTTTGCTGTGCAGTTTATTTTGAAAGGTAAGAGTCCTCAGAACAACATCCCATCGAACACATTTATTCCACCAACAGAATAGTGTTGAATTATGGATGGCTATTCATTTGTTTATATCACAGTTTCTTCCGGAGACCTGTTGTTTACATCGTTTACTATGTTACTTACGCACGAGGTTAACAACACAGGCTTATTAGAAATATGTGTTTCAGCCTAAACATGCTGTACATTTGAATGCAGTTTCGAGGTAAAATGTAAGCTATTGAACAGTTTGACGCCACCAACTTTTGTTCCTTTTCACATTAATGATATATTATCGTCAAATAAAGGATTATTTTTGTGCAATTCTTTGCACAACATCAAATAAATTCTAGAAAATGACTTAACAGTGTTTAGAATTTGTAATTTAATACATTTGTCATACTTATCTATGTCCATAGGAACAACTTTTCTGCTGTGGTCAGTTTGCTCAGTAGCTTAGCTTGTACGGTGTTGTATTTGTGATGCAGAGTGCTCAGGTTCAAGTCTGGTGAAGCACGTTTCCAAAAAAAGAGATGAGCCATGTAAAACTGTGATCACAGTGCACGTTTCTTGTATGCTTGTTTTTGAAAACACTATTGGTTGGGTTTAGGGAAGGGTTTAGGTCTGTGGTTGCTTGCTGATCTGTATGACAAGCACCTGCTTCTAGTGGGCATGTAAAAGAAAGACGTGTATCTGAAACGTATGCCAAAATCTATGCTAAGTAACGTATTTCAGACTTGCAAAAATGTAGACAGCGCCCTCTAGTGGATTTGCCATTTGAAACACGCAAGGAAACTTGGAGTACTTGCAGTACTCGGAGCAACGTATTATAATTTTTTGAGGGGAGGAAATAATGTATCCTGAAGCACATATTTCCAGTGAGATTCAGTGATAGATTCAGTTTGTCAGATGATGGATGGAAGGGTAGGTGAACGGATGGATGTAGATCATGTAGGTAGTATGTGGTCATCTTGTTGCTTGGCTTTTCATTGCTTTTTTCATTGCTGTAGATGTTCATTGTTCATGTCACCTCACCTAGAAAACTCACATTAAATATGAATGATTCAAGTTGTTGTTTTTTTGGCTTTTTTAGGGTACAAAATTGGCAAGCAGTCACTGAGATATTTTCACTTACTTAGATCTGGTAATGTGAAACAGTATTACTAGATTCAATAGTGTGTGCGCATAAAATATAATTGACAATCATAGATTAAAACAAATGTCTTAATGTAATCGTAATATCAGAATAATATTCATAATTAAAGTAGTAGGTGTGGTGTACAATCTGAAATTTGATAATTTACACCCTTGTGTTTTATTTGTCCATCACAGACTTTAACTATAACACTGATGGCTACGAGGGAGATCCTGCGGAGGACAGGAAGTCTCAAGACGGCTCAGAAACCATGCCCTTCATCGACGAGTCGCCCACCATGTCTCCTCATCTCTGCGCTCGAGGACAAGATGGAGAGGCCGTCTCTCCTACACCACCAGAAGGGCTTCTGTCTGGGGTACGAGTGCATCTTTCTTTGTGTGTGTGTGTGTGTGTGTGTGTGTGTGTGTGTGTGTGTGCGTGTGTGTACGTGCGTGTGCGTGTGCGTGTGCGTGTGTGTGTGTGTTTTGGTTGAGAGAACTTAAAACCTCTTCTCTCCCCTGCCTTACCACACACCAAAATATTATTAATCTTGAGTGTGCCTCACACAGGTGAGTGAGCTTGACAAACCACCTGTAGAAAACGCACTCTTTTATCTCTCTGACATCAAACACTTGCACCAGTATTTTTCATATTTGCACCATTTGCATTGTTTTGTTACAATCATTCCATAAACTTTGTGCATTTATGAAGTGTGCTTCACACAGGTGAGTGGGCTTGACAAACCACCTGTAGAAACACTCGCTTTGGATAAAAGCGTCTGCTAGATGACTACATTTAAATGTAAACTATCATCAAAAGTCAGTCATCCTTTTTTCCCCATAATATCAGGCTTACTGGTGTAAAAATTTTATTAACAGTTTCTGCTGTTGTGATTGACAGATGCACTGAAACAAAGATTCATTGGATTTACTACATTTTTTTAAGGTAATGGTTTGGAAATGGGCTGAATTTGAAATTTTAAATGAATTTAAGTAAATTTTTGAAACTTAATCGTTTCATTGATTCATCTAAAGCAATGACATTAATTTATTTTGACAATTTAGAATTTTTATTTAATTCTTTTTACGTTTAGTATCGTGACTTTTTATTGTTTTTGGCATTAGGAAGTGGCATTACATTCACAACCCCGAGACAGAAAATTAAAAGTTAATTTTATGTTTTAGTTCAGCCCATATTAAGTTACCTTAAAAAAAAAACACGTTAATAAATTCAATGAATCATTTGTTTTTCAGTGTGTTTTCCAGTTATGAATTGCATTATGGGAACTTTGTATGTGCTCTGTCGATTTCTGGTGGTGAAAATTCAACTATGCTATTTAATAAAGGTGATTTTTATTAAGATTTTAGAATTTTGAAAGAATATATATAATAATAAATAGGCCTGTCACAATAATCAATATATTGACTTATCGCACAACACATGGACATGACCTCAATCATGTTTGGTGATGCAATATATATCGCCCATACATAATAACCAATTCTAGCAAAATGTTAGCTGATTGTGCAACATCTCTACCTCTATTGGAGGTGTCAGTATGGTTAAAAAACACTATAGTATTTACTATAAATTACTATAGTATATTTTCATGTAGGTGCCTGACAACTGAAAATAGATCTGGTAGCGGATATTGCCTCTTACTTTTTAACCTTAACATTTATTATTATTTATTTAGGATATGCGTCTTCACATTCTGATTCCAATGCCTCATTATTAAAGTGTTAAAATGAGTATAATTAAATGAAATATTCTTAAGAATAAAATATGATGTGTTCTTTGGAAGAGTGTACTTGCATTGTGATGATATTATATTGTCATTCTGGCATTATATAATGAGTGGCATAAAATGGTCTTAAAATGACAATAATATCGTTTATCACAATATATTTTGGTGCAATATATCGTCCAACAAAAAATAGATATCATGACAGGCCTAATAATAAATGATATTTCTAGAAATAAATCTATAATGTAGTTTCAGGTTATTACCAGGTTTTTGTATAATAATTTACAACACAAATGCAGATCATATATCACTTCAAACTATTACATTATTATTTTCTTTAAATAAAAAAAAGATGCATTTTCAAACTTCAAGGTCCCATAATGAAATGCAAAAGCATAAATAAGCAGAATAAACATGAATCAGGAAATATGAAAAACTAATTTATGGATTTCTTTTGCAGTGCACTTAATGTAGTTAGTCAAATCTGTGTTGGGGCTAGTAGAGCAAACACATTAAATGAGATGAGGTGTAGATCTGTTGATAGAATTTATGATTGAAGTCATCATTGATGCTCTAAAGGTGATAGTTCAGTTAAGGGGATATATTGTAAAATATAATTGTGATTTTAATAACTGATTTGTCAAAATCATTTTTGGGATAACAACCCTTTTGTCTGTCTCTTTTTAAAGGGATAGTTCATGCTAGTTTCGGATCACACTCCGTGAGTCACGGATCGGACCATTTTTCAGATCAGCAAAAAAAAAAAGGGGAGACAAATGTCATTTGCTTTCCATTTATACAAAAATATTACTGCAAAAACTATTGGTTTTAACAAACATAACTTAGAACCCTGCAGAGGAGCCAATCTCTCTGCAACTGTTATAAATGTTGGATTAACCTACAAGTTCAAAAAAAGTTATTAATCCACGGGTAACGTGCGTTCCGAACTGTGGGTTCAATGGTGATCCATTACACCCCTAGTTCATGCAAAAAATTTAATTTACTCACTATTTCCTCACCCTCAAGTGGTTGCAAACCTTTGAGTTTTTTTAAATTCCATTGACTGCAAAAGAAGATATTTTGAAGAATGCTGAAAACTTGTAACCATTGACCTCCATAGTGTCACGGATCACAGCAGACAAAGGTATAGTTCACACAGTGTTTATT